>BSBM01000422.1:292500-832500 GCA_027924585.1 Larix kaempferi | reverse complement strand
TTTTGCTCCCACCATAGCCACATTTTCACCTTTCTACTCTCCTTCCAGAGCTTGCAATGTCATCGGAGCAGTTCGTATAAGAGGTGGTGAAGGTTGCATAGGTCACCACAGAGGTCGCAGAGGAGGTCGAGGAATTTGCATAGGAGGTCTAGGAGGTCGCAGTGGAGGTCGAAGAGGTTGAGGAGGTCATAAAGGAGGTGAAAGAGGTCATGGAGGAGGTCAAGAAGCCACATAGGATGCAATGCCTCCCAAATCGGTTCGTACCCACTTCATTTACCTTTTTATTGATTGAATGCATGAATGATTGAGTGATTTTCTTTCATGATTGCGTTGCCAAGGATTTCACCTAGAGCAGGGCAAGCTCCCAAGATTCCCTCTGCCACAATGTGCAAATGAACCACAAAAACCCCAATGAATCATCCATTGGCATTTTTTTCACATTAACCATCCATGGAAATGAACCCAAATGAACCCCGATTGGACGCCCCAATTAACCCCAATGAACCCCGGTTGGATGGCATACCTCTTAGGGTTTGGAATGATATTGAGAAGGTGTCCAAATATGGGAATGATGATGATCAAGATGGTGGTGATGGTGATGGTGATGATCATCATCATCATTGGCACCAATTTTATCAACATCATCATC
Source organism: Larix kaempferi (assembly GCA_027924585.1). Classification (NCBI taxonomy): domain Eukaryota; kingdom Viridiplantae; phylum Streptophyta; class Pinopsida; order Pinales; family Pinaceae; genus Larix; species Larix kaempferi. Next base: position 831,851 of record BSBM01000422.1, on the reverse strand, counting down.
ACTTACATCGTCATTAAATTTTTAATTTAAAATTTTTTCATCAATTTAAAAAAAATAAAATCTTGTTTTCAATATGAATATATATATATAATTACATAAATATAAATATTATATATATATAACAAATAAAAAATAGAATACAAACAAAACATATAAACAAAAAATATAAATAAATAAATAATAATAAATAAATAAAACCCAAAAATATAACCTCACCTTTCAGCCTCCCGCGACCCACATTTCAATTTCTGCATTAACACAGCCTCCTGCTTGTGCACCCACCCAGTTCTGAGCAGAGCATACGTGAGTAGGCTCATTGCATGCCCGTCCAACGACTTGAGGCAGTTCCAGAGTAGAGCATCGCGTCTGCAGGCTCATCATGCGCTCGTCCAATTCTTGAGCAGATCAACATCTCGTGAGCAGGCTCATCACATGTAGAGTAACTCTAAGAGGGGCCAATGCCTCCCAAATCTGTGAGTACCGAGCCCTGGGTTTATTAATCTCTACTTGCATATATCTAGGGTAAATTGTATATGATAGGGTAAATTCTACACTAGGGTAAATTGTATACGCTAGGGTACCGAGCCTTGGGTTCATTCTAGACCATTTTACCTCGAATGGTTTGTTGAATACATGGTGATTTTAATTTTACTTGTGTTAATCAATTGAGTGAATTGCAAGGGTTTGGATACAGATTCCACGCTAGTTTTGAAGGGATTTTATATACATATTCTATAAATAAATTCCTTTCTTACTCTATTTATTGTATTTGATGTTATATATCGCAAATTGTAATAAATTTGAGATGGAACTTTAAATTGGGATCAAAAGTGGCAGAAGAACCCGTCTTCATAACTCAAAATACTCCCATGTTTATTTTGTGATCTCAAAATTCATGCATTTTTAACATTAACTTTCCATGAACATACGGTGGCTATTGATTAAGTATTAAATGATGTGGTTTCTTAAATGAGATTTAGGACCACTTGTTATCTTACCAAGATCCCCATGTTTGTGAGAAAGAAAATGATTATGGGAAGTTCAAGACCCCCATTCATATAGTTTCTACAGTTGGATGGGTATTGAAAACTCCAATACCATATATTTTCACCTCCAGGATTGGGACTCACTGTTTGACAACTATTGTCCATGTGCCAATACAGGCTGGGAAGTTGAGTTTTGAAAGAAATTTCAGTTGAAAGGCTGGAAAAAAACCTTAAGTTTACTCCATATTTGGAGAAAAAAAAAAACTTAAAATAAATAAGTTGACCATAGCTTCTCTTATGTTTGATATATTACTCTTTCTAGTGGGAAAATGAACTTAGATATTACAGAATCTTTACCTTTTAACTGTTTTGGTGTTTTAGTTTAAGAATTACATTTCATTTGGTATTGATAGTTTGTTGTGTATGTCACACAACAAGGGTATGACACATATCCACTATTTATAGATATACCAGTCCACATATCTGTGTCATATCTTTAGGTACATAACATAAAGTTGATGCAACACGAAGCACAACCAAATTGTTGAAAACCTTTGAAGGATTTTCATTTTATGAATGTTGAATGATTGGTGTGAAATCAAAGCAGAATAATCATAAGTATCACCATAAATAGATGCTCCTAATTCCATAGTAGGCCACTTATTTTGGATTTGTTCAAAATCAAGTGGGCCAAAATGAAGAGATAAATCATGATGCACTGAGTCACTATGGGACTGTGATTTCTTTATGTGTAGAAATTAAATATCTGTTGTGTAAGTCTATAGAAGAAACATGTTCTTGATAATATTCCATGGAGTGTTAAGAGGGTGGTTGTGTGTGCATTATAGGTTGGAAAACAACCATAATAGGAGGCATATTTGAAGCATGGAATCAATGCAGTGAATGACCAATGGGAATGAGCAAGAGGGAATTGGTAGGACTACATGGAGTTCTATGATGAGGAGGAATATACATGGACCAAGTGGGATGAAAATCTAGAGTCAACCCAACTATAACATCAATAACCCCGTAAATGGAATGATAATTAGATATCGCAAGTTGTAGTCCCCACCTACAACATGGTTTTCCTACGTTGGAGAGGCAATTAACAACATGGATGGTCTCAAGCACTTGATTGTTTGAATTTGTATACACACAAAGAGTGATTCTAGTGATCACACATGTTTCTCATGATATGAATATTTCATATCCATGTTCGTAATAAAAGTAAGCATATTCTTTTGGTAGTTGGGTCATATTTATTGAGACTATGTATAATATATGGTTAATATATGTTGAAGAAAAACAAGTGCATGACATTATTGCGATGATTTTGGTTAATATACACTCTAGGTATTAACACTTGTAGAGTGACACACATACATTATATTATTTAGGTGTATTGCTAGAAAATTTAATTAAACATTGGTAGTTGTTTGCTATGGAATTGGAAGGAATCTAAAGGTAAGAAATACTATACATATGATGGTGCCATAGTGCTACCCATATCTGATATCTTTCATAATTATTGAATCGATCATGATGGTTGCATAATGAGGGTAACCATATAGTAGCTTGGTGTTGATTCTTATGATTCCATGATTTTCATGGTGTTGAAGAAATGGGGTACATGATAGATAACCTATTTTTAATTGGATGTTTTGCATGGAAATGTTGGGGAAACCAAGTTACATAAGTTAATGTGCCTTAATAAATGTGCCAAAGAGTAATGATAAAGGGATTTTTCCACCAAATGGAGGATTCAACTACCTCAACAAGCCAACCCCATGCTAAAAATATAAAAATCGACTAGGGAACTCATCCATCAAGGAAAAGATCACATGGAAGTTCAATAAATTTAGCAATTGGAAGGATAGACCATCTAGGAATGTGTGTAATGAGGAATTCTCTGATGTATATGCCATGAACCACGATGAAGAATCCATAAAAAAAACATGGCAAAATCTCCAAGATGAAGTGTTGTAAGGGTCAACACAAAAGTGAACATGTATAATAGTGAACCATACTTACAAAAACACCTCAACACCCACAAAGTGTTCAGCAGATACAACTCTCAAAAGGGAGGCATCCGAGGATAGTGTACACAAGTGGTTATATGCCCCTTACTAAGCTAAGTGCTCCATCAAACCAACCTGTATGCCTCTAACATGTGTGATGAAAATGACAAATAAATTATGGCCATGATGTATATACATCCAAATAGAAACACAATTCCTTCATACCCAATATACTCCAAACAAAACCTGTTTGGGAAGGGTCTTCAAACTAGTACAACTACAAGACCTTATTCATACCTATGTTATGTTAATAACCTTGTATATACATATAAACTGATAGCTCTCGTAGTAAGATTGAGGCTTCTTTTCATACTCATAATTTTTTACGTGCTCTCTTATTTATTTCATGTGAATACACATTCTAATGCATTTTACTCATTAGAAATAGAATAAGTTATTGTTGGACTCATTTAATTTGAAAGAGTACTTCTAGTTTGGCATAAATGGAAAAAATACAAAAAATGTGTAGTTTTTCTCTTTGAAAAGTTTGTGCTTGTGTTTATTTTTCTTTTTGGATCGAAGAACTATCTCCTTCTTGCAACTAGTTTTTCATCAAAAATAAAAGTGCATTGATTCATTCACTTATGCATGTTTTGAGTCGAGTCATAAAACCATTGAGTTGCACTTCCAATACCCGATTGAGTAAGACAACAAATCATTAAATTTTATATCCCTAATCAAACACATTTTAACCTCAATTGAGGATACAAAATAAACTGTTAGATAGGTAGGACACTAGGGATAGGAATCCAAATAATCCCCCCTTGTCATTTTTCATCTGAGACATAGTTTTTCTCCTTTAGGGTACTAAAATCCTCTAGTATTTGTTGACACGGTCATCGACCAGTTTGTCGAGAGGGCCCCCCATTACACGGGATCAAGCAGGGAGGATTAGTTTCAGATGGAATTTGTGGAATACCGCACTCCACTTAGAACCTAAGGAGACCTCTCCATTATCTTCCTTGTATTTTCAGTATAGATTATATAAGGGCTCAAGGGCAGAAGCTCCGGTTAACCTTCTCTGACGTGTCATGAACGATGTATATTAGTGGCTTTTCTTCTAGGATTATTTTACCCAGTATCCCTTTCGGTAGAGGGATATCCTTCCACTTTGGTCTCTCACTTCGTATTGTTCAACTTGGATTTCATCATCTTGTAGAGGATACGATCTGTTGAGGTATCCAAACCTTAGTTAGGAAGATTGCTTGCTATCATACCTTTTAGATGGTCTTTTATTTTATAGTGCTACTTGTTGGCATTCTGTCCTTTTTGTTGTATATCGCTTGTTGTGACATCGATGTCAGTATAGCTTTAGAGCTTTCTTTTGGCCTGCAGGCCTCTACTTTTTCTGGCCCCCCTTCTGCACGCTCGGTTGCTTTAGGGTTTTTAGTTCTTACACAGTCAGTTACCAATTATATGATGATGTGTGATTTCCTATTCTCCTAGGTCTTCGATATGGTTGAGTTAGATGGTCTTCTCAAGGGACTGGACACCCCTTGATGGAGACACTAACGCTTGACCTTAGGAGTAGTCTAGAGGACCACATGATCACATCATCCGTGTGGACTTTTCCTTTTACAGTGACGATGGACTTTTAGGTTATATAGAACACTGGTACATTTGAGAGAGAGATGATTGGTTGTACCCCACCTTGATTGATTGACTTTTGGTCCTTTCATTTTGTTGATAATATTTTTGTGGTACCTTTCCTTTTACCTTTTGGGTCTTTTACTCATCTTGAGTTATCTTTTGATTTGTACCACCTTTTATGTTTTTGGTCTTGTGGGTACTATGGTAATTTGTTCACATTTGAGGTACACCCCCTTAGTCCAAATGGTTATGAGTCTTTATACCCACTCTTTTATTTTTTACTTGTACCTTACCGGTTGGTCTTTGTACCCTCACCTATTTAACTGTGTAACCCTGGCACCCACCTAAAACATTCTACTTTACTTTTTATTTATTTATTTATTTTTATCTTTTATTTTCCATATATGTTTTTGAAGTTTGAAGGTCATTGAGATTTGATTGGTAACCTTTCTTCCTACTGTGTTTTTCAATATGCTCTCCTTCTTCCTGTTGGGGAGGTTGTGACACTCAAACTCATCCGTGAGCCCTAGTTTTTCTCTGCTGGTTGTTTTAGTAAGGGCCGTGAGGTCTTAAGGGTTTGCTTTACCCTTCTGTGTACTCATATGTGGAGGCCATGAGTCTCTTTGGCCTCAGTCTGCTTGTTTTTAAGTTTTTTTTTTTTTTTTTACTGACCTTTGTTTTATATGCTCAAATTTTGTGTGTAGTTATTGATCTATGGTTATATATATATTTGTTGAGTTTTATCCGTGATGCTGAGACTTATTAAGGGCTGATATTTATTGTGATTGTACTGAGCCTTTTGACTGTCATTGAATTTCTTTGATTGACTATACCATAGCCCAGTCATCTCTCTCTCTGGTTTGTACTAACCCTCTAATAGGGTCATTTGGTTCCTAGAGTTGACTGGCCTCTAAGAGGCCCAGTCATTTCTGAAAGTAACTCTTCTGAGTATATTACAAGAAACGTCTACACCCAGGTAAGGATCTTCACGTATTTATTTTGTTGTAAATTAAAAAAGTTTATTATTACATGTTACTGAATATTACTTTAACACAGTGACCATCTGGTAGTGTTAAAGGTGAGAAGTTGAATTTTAATTTTATTTTTTAATTTTTGTATTAAGTAGTTAAGACTTGTCCTGTCAGACAAAATTGTTGGTGATAATATATGTGTTGGTAAATATTTTTAAGAGGGGTGGAACTCCTCTATTGAACTTGTGAGGAAAATTATTTTGGAGAATAAGTGTCCTGACTATGGGACAACAACAAATATCTATTCAACAACATATGAGATATTCTTGGCACTAGGTGGGAAAATAATTATGCACCTTCAATTACCAAGTACTGTAGTGATGAGTGACTTAATGAAAAGCATGCAAATTCCATCATTTAATATGATATACTAGGACAAAGCCATCCTTGAGAGGTGGAGAATGGATTTGTAAAGTTTTCCACTAAAATTGATAGATTTAGATGTTACAACATGATAGGGACATGGGATTAAGAAGGTATATGATTAATGGGAAACACATGGGGTAGCATACACTCTTTTACAATAAGTCATCACAAGGTTATTTTCTTAGGTTAGATCATCCTTTTGTTACAAGAGGAATTGGTGCACATATGAGAAAATGAACACTTTGAAAAACAACCATCTTGAATAGTCAAGAGAAGAGAGAAGAGGTATTCACGTATGTTCACAGAAACCTTTACCTTATATATAGGACAAGGGAAGAGTGGTCAAAGGGAAGGACATAGATGGATGTATTTCCTATCGATATGGGTTTGGATAGTATATTTGATTTGGATTTGGGAAACTTGGATCTTAATGCACCATTCCTATAACCAAACACTTTTGATGATGGTGATCCGAATGGGGATCCCTCAGAATAGTTATATGCAAATATTGGACTAGATACAAGGAGGTGAAGGAGGACGAAGGAGAGCACTATGGTAGTTCTAGTGGTGGTGATCCAAATGAATTTGATTATGAAATGTATAGGAGGATCATTAATCAGCTATGATTTTCTTCTACATTTTTTTTCTTTGGAATTCCCATCCATTTTATCAACTTATCTATTACTCAATACAATACATTTTGATGACATCGAATAAGAAAATACAGTTTATGGTTCTCTTATCACTCAAAACTGTCCTTGAAAAATTTAGTCCCGAGGGGATAGAACGAACATTTATCCTAAACTGACAATATCACCTCACATAGTCCCATAGCATTGGGTTTTGGCCATTTGTAACTTAGGGCATGAATATTTACATAATATTTGCATACAATCCACAATATCATCAATTTTGTTTTCTTCTAGTATGGTAAAAAAATATTCATTAGCAAAACACCCATTCACAATATGGACAACCTTAGGTTTAGGAGTAGGACTGAAAGCTACCATTTTTCAAAACAACTTACATCTTCACGAGTTCGTCGTTGCTTGATTCAATTACTTTCAGTCCTCTAAGAAGACCATGCTTGATTACAAAACTACCCATGTGTTTCCAATATTCAATGAGTTCATCCTTTTCACTAAGAATATTTCAGTTTAAATTTTGAATAAGATTATACTAGTTTCACAACATTATATAAAATATTGTTTTTGAATATTTGTGAACACTTATTAACCACCTCAAAGATATTAGTTTTAAAAGTCATAAAAAAATTTAGAAGTTTTCCATAATGGTTAATTATTTTTATTTTATAACATTATTGCTAAATATAAATATCTTACTAAATGTGAGTGTAATTCAATGACCGAGGTGATGAACCCAAACTGATGGGATGAGAGAGACTTTAGGGCCATGACAACAAATTTAGTTAGATGGTGTGATATGGGACTCAATACCCAAAGGAGCAATAAAAGACAGCACATAATTGCATGAATTTCTACTCCTAAGAAAGATAAAGTGATCCTCTTCCTCATCACTTGAATGCCTACATTTTGAGAAAGGGAATGCAGTACAAGTCACCTTATAAAAGGCACTACAAGTCACATTTTAAGAGGTGCTATGCCTTAAGGTCTTATCTAAAAAATTTTCCCATGGTGCAGGTATAACCAAACAGGTATTTTTCAGATCTGTCTTCCTCCAGCGAGGGGATTTTAGGAAGGCTAGAGGAAAGTGAGACATCTAGTAGGTCTACAAGAGTTTTATCAACTAGATGTCAAAAGATCAGAAGAAAATTCCATAAACGCATGGAATTTTTTCTTGTTGAAGGGGGGTCATGTTCCTATGATGATGAGACAATAGGCGAAATCGAGGTGCCCTTGAGGTACAAACATATAGTGAAACAATGGGTACCCAAGGATCTTCCTCAACTGAACACAGATTTTTGTGTGAACGAAAGGATATATCGAATTGCACTATCATCATTACATGGTTTGGGGTTGTTTTGCATGGATGGCATAAAGGTCGGTTACGATAGATGTACAGAATTGATGGAGTATGTTGGACCCTATTACAACTACAAAGATTAGATGCGTCTGGTCCAATATACACGAAGTATGCGTAGATATGGATTGTCAGCAAACTATTTACAGTTGAAAGACAAAGATCAAAATAAAGGAGCAATGTTGTACATTGACGGAAGGAAAAAGGCCACAAGGAATATTGCAGGGTTTAAGAATAGTACACAAATAGGGTCTACAATTAAGCAACCCAACTGCGAATTTGAGGGGTGTGAAGGAAACAGTGTTTTTGTATGTGCCATTAAATCAATATCTGGAGGGGAAGAGTTGTTTATTAATTACAATTTGAATCGAGTAGATACAAAAATGGTTACTATGGGTGTGGTACATCTAACAATTTACCCAACCTTTTATTAAATAATTTAACATCTTAAGGATTTTTCGTTAGTTTATTTCGTTTAAATTTTCTATATTTACTTTGTAGGCTAGTGATCAGGGAAAATCCCGGCCAATAGATGGTCAGAGGAGTACAACTTCCTCAAGGGAGTAGGTATACATCTTTGTAATAGTAAAAATATAATAAGAAAAGGAGTTTTTTTTTCTTTGTTTTTGCATTAGTGTATTAGTTTGGTTTATATAATGTTATCTATATTTGATGCAGAACGTTGATTGGGAATCCATTTGTCTATTGATCAGACGACAACAGCCTTGGGGAAACAGGTAAATCTGATTGTAATTGTACAATTTAAATATGTCAAAATGTTTTCTTATTATATTAATGTTTTAGTGAGTATTTTGGTTTTGTTTAGGTAATTTTCTCTATGCTTTTTTATGCAGGTCAGTTCTATAAGGGGAACAATAGATCATACCAGACCTGCCTTGAGGCAACAACTATACATCTTTGTAATAGTAAAAATATAATATGAAGAATAGTTTTTTTTTGTGTTTTTCATGAGTATATTCGTTTGGTTTATATAATGTTATCTATATTTGATGCAAAGTGTTGATCGGGGAAGCCACCCCACTGTTGATCAGATGACAGCAACCTCGGGGCAACAGGTAAACCTGATTGTAATTGTACAATTAAATTATATGTCAATTTTTTTTTATTATATTCTTTCATTGAGTATTTTGGATTCGTTTAGGTGATTTCTTCTATGTTTTTGATTCAGGGTTCTGTAAAGGGAACCTCCCTATTAATAGATCGGGGCAGGTCACCTATAACCATTGATCCGATGAGTGGATCACGATCCTCAAGGAAACAACTATAATTCATTGGAATTGTACCAATATAATATGTATCATAATGTTTATTTTTTTATGTATTTTTCGTGTGTATACTAGTTTCATTTTGATAATGTTTTTGTTAAATTTTGAGCATTAATTCAATATACTCTAGGATCTTTACTGAGAGAACAACATGTACAGTATATCAATGCATATCAATCATAACAAGCATGTCAATCATCACAAGAATCAAAATCATGAGAGACAATAGACACACAGAGTTTCCGTGGGGAAAACCCTAAGGTGAAAAATACCACAACTTCCTCAGAGATAGATAGAGCAATATCTCAACCAAAGTACAACCAAAGTATAAGAGATAGACTCCTCTTAGTAGCTAATCCTCCTCCTCACAAGTGCGTCACTTTCTGAGTGAAGGAAGAATGAGTTTCTAAGTGATCCAAATAGAGATCTCCTGATCTCTATTTATACTTGTTCTGTTTTCCCAATAACCTTATGGGGTTGACTTGTCTAACTAGGTACAATAACCACATATTACATAAATCCGGGCCGACCCCTTACAAGGTGGTCTAATAACCCATCGGCAAGTTAACACACTTGCGACACTTGTCAATACAAATGACGACACTTCCTTAAAGAGGAATAACACATCTCTATAAGGGTACAATAAATATATAACTGAAATACATTCTGAAGTTACATATACATCAACACTCCCTCTTAACTAGGAAGGTATTTCTCGACACAGATTTGCTAGCACAAGTCTTCTTCTCTGGATCGTCATCATCGATGCATCATCCTCGATTCATCGTCATCGTCACTGCTGCTGCTATCTCAACCAATATCTGAATCTACTCGTCATAGGAAGTTCTACAGAGCCATTCCTTTTTCATACTAGATGTAGGCCCACCACCTGCAGGTCTTCATCACTGGCCATACTGTGGAATCCTCAGGACTTATTACGTGCGTCACAAAACCTCGCAAGAGCATCCCAGGCTATTACGAGTACACGGTTCTACCTGTAGGATCTCCTAGGGCCATATTATATGTGACCTCACCACAAAACCTCGCAAGAGAATCCTAGGCTGTTACGAGCACACAGCTCTACCTATAGGATCTCCCAGGGACATATTACATGTGGTCACCACAAAACCTCGCAAGAGCATCCCAGGCTATTACGAGCACACAGCTCTACCTATAGGATCTCCCAAGGTCAAATTACATGTGGTTATGGCAAAACCTCGCAAGAGCATCCTAGGACTTATTACGGGCACACAGCCCAACCTATCAGATCTCCCAGGGACATATTATATGCCATAGGACAAAACCTCGAAAGAGCATCTGCCAAATATCCCAGGGCCAAATTATATGCCATAGAAAAAACCTCGAAAGACTATCTGCAGATCTCCTAGGGCCAAATTATATGTCCTCCCAAAGCAAAACCTCGAAAGAGCATTTGCCAGATATCCTAGGGCCAGATTACATGCCATAGGAAAAACCTCGAAAGACTATCTGAAAATCTCCTAGGGCCAAATTATATGCTTATCTGCACAACCTGTTCCACGACCATAGAGTGTCAACCTGATACTCACCATACATCATCCTGATGTACACATGATCATCCTGATCATCATCACTGCAACATCCTGTTGCATGTCATCTGGAGCAACATCCTGAAGCTCGTCATCCATGATCATCCTAATCATACAATGCATCTACCTGATGCATACCAAGTATCTTTCTGATACATATCACCATACATGATCCACCTGATCATACAATGTATCCACCTGATATATATCAACATACATGATCTACCTGATCATACACAGTATCCACCTGATACATATACAGATACATGGTCCAAGCATCCAACATGATGCATATACAAATACATATAAATGATCCAACTAATCATATCCATCATCCAACATGATGCGTACATACATATACATATAAATGATCGAACTGATCATATCGAGCATCCAACATGATGTGTACATACATATACATATAAATGATCCAACTGATCATATCCAGCATCCAACATGATGCATACATATACATATAAATGATCCAACTGATCATATCCAACATCATCCTGATGCTCATCATCCAACGCTTACATCCACAGTCATGTGAAGGATCCTCTTTCCAACATGCTTGGAATGGCTTCTGCAAATGTGTCCATCACTTCTTCCTTGAAGTGTCATCAATCTGAAGAACACTAAGCCTCTCTCTGAAGTACTCGAACTTCACTCTGGCTAGTGGTTTCGTCAGCACATCTGCAATATGCTCATCCATTGCAACATACAGGAGCTTCACTGCTCCTCTCTGCACCATATCCCTGATATAGTGATATTTGATCTCTATGTGTTTCGACTTGTCGTGAAACACTGGGTTCTCAAACAGCTTCACACAACTCTAGTTATCACAGAAGATACTAGTAGCATCCAATGGGAGATCAAATAACTCAGACAGTAGCTTCCAAAGCCATACTGCCTCACAACTAGCCGAACAGGCTGCAACATACTCTGCCTTGGCTGTACTCAGTGCTACGCAGGACTACTTCCTCCTAAACCAAGAGATCACACCTGATCCCATACTGAAGCAACACCTAGATGTGCTCTTCCTATCTGCAGCACTGCCCACCTAATCTGAATCAACATAACCCTGCAGGTTAAACTTTTGATTCGCTTCATACTTGAGCCCATAATCAACTGCACCCTTCAGGTACCTCAGAATATGCTTTACAGCAACCAGGTGAACACTCCTTGGATCCGTCGGGAACTGGCTCAATGTGTTCACCGCAAAGAAAATATATGGTCTCATGTTCGTCAGGTACATCAAGGACCCAATCATCTGACGATACATAGAGACATCAACCGACTCAGATGAAGCATCACATAGAAGCTTCAGATTCGATCCCATAGGTGTGGCCATGGCCTTGCAATCCATCATCCCGAACCTCTTCAGGATATCTACTGTATACTTCCCTTGTCCAAGGAAGATCCCATCTGCACTCTGCCACACCTCCATACTTAGAAAATAGTGCATCATCATGAAGTCCTTCATATCGAACTTGGCAGGAAGCTTCCTCTTTGTATCAGCAATCAATTTTTCATCTCCTGTTACAAACAGGTCATCTACATACAGGAGTAGAATCACAGGATTTCCTTCCTCAACCTTGTAGTAAAGGTTGGAATCCGCTTTACTCTTGGTAAAGCCCAAACTAGATAAGAAACTGTCCATCCTACCATACCAAGTTCTAGGAGCTTGCTTCAAGCCATACAAGTCTTTCTTCAATCTGCACACATGTGACTCCCTGTCATGTGTTTCAAAACCGAGTGGCTGCTCCACATACACTTCATCTTCGACTACAGCATTCAAGAAGGCAGTCTTGTCATCCATTTGGTGTATCTTCCATTTCATTGCTGCAGCCAGGGCAAGTACTGATCTGATGGAAGTGTACCTGGCTACAAGAGAAAAAGTTTCTTCATAGTCTATTCCCTCTTTCTGAGAGAAGCCACGAGCTATGAATCTTGCCTTGTATTTCTCTATGCTGCCATCTGTAGCATGCTTGATCTTGTAGATCCATTTGGAAGTCACAACAGACTTCCCTTCAGGTCTTGGGACAACATCCCAAACATCATTCTTCATTGTTGATTGGTATTCTTTGATCATGGAATCCTTCCATTCTTTCTTTTCCGTTGCTTCTTCATAACTGGAAGGTTCTTTGTTCATGATGTCACGGAGTAAAGCAACATAGCTGGTATGTGATCTGGTTCTCTTCTTTGCTCTGTGTTCTTCTTCTGGAATACCATATCTTTTTTCATCTTGAATGAGCTCTCTAGCCCATGCAGGTTTTCTCTTGTGAGAGTTATTCTCACGAAGTGGATCTACAGGTTGTTGCAGATCTTCAATTTCACTATCAACATTTGGAATTGCTTCAGTCATGGTAGTGTCTTGAAATCTAGTTTCCTTAGGTTCTTCATAATCTTCAACAGGTGTCTTTCTTGATTTGATGAATGCTGAGTTTTAATCAAATGTCACATCCCTGCTGACATTAATCTTCTTGAACCCTGGAAAGTATATTCTGTAAGCCTTCGAGTTTTCATTGTAACCCACAAAGATACCCTTCTTTCCTGAAGGATCTTGCTTGGTCCTCTTTTCCTTTGGGACATGAGTGTATACTGGACAACCAAATATTCTGAGATGGCTGACTTCAGGTTTCTTACCAGAGAAGACCTCTTCCGGTGTCTTGTTGTCCAATATCTTGTGGGGTATTCTATTATGAACATATACAACTATTCTAGTTGCTTCTGCCCATAGATGCATAGGTAGATCCTGGTCATACAGCATTGCCCTTGTTGCTTCCATGATTGTTCTATTCTTTCTTTCTGCAACTCCATTATGCTATGGATTGTAAGGAGTAGTCAACTCCCTCTTAATCCCTGAATCACTGCATATCTTCTTGAAGTCACCTGAGGTGAATTCTCCACCATTGTCGGATCTGAATGTTTTGATCTTCTTATCAGTTTGATTCTCCATCAAGGTTTTGAATTCCTTGAACTTACCAAACACTTCATCTTTGTTCTTCAAGAAGTAAACCCAAGTCTTCCGGGAGAAGTCATCAATGAAAGAGACATAGTAAACATACCCACTTAGAGAACTGGATGACATTGAACCACATACATCGGAGTGGATGATTTCCAAGATACCTTTTGCTTTGCTTTCACTGCTTGGAAATGCCTTCTTAATGTTCTTTCCTTTTGCACATCCTTTGCAAACACCTTCATGCTTGGTCTTAATTTCAGGAAGACCTTCTACAACCTTACTTGCAATTGGTAATGCTCTGTAGTGCATATGTGCAAGTCTTCTATGCCAAAGTTCACTTGGCTCCATGGAATCATGTACCATGGCATGTTTAGGTTGTCCCTTCAATTTATACAATCCTCCCTCTTGCTCTCCAATCACCACTGCATGATCAATATTTTTACCCTTTGGCCACATCAGAACTTGGCCATCTACAAATGCAACCCTCATGCATTTTGCATCCAATGCATAGATGGAGAGAAGATTCTTCTTGAGCCCAGGTACATAAAGAACTTCTTTCATCTTCAAAGACTTTCCAGAATCTAGGTTGTAGGAGGCTTCACCACTTCCTTTGATAGGGTATTGATAATCATCCCCAAGTTTCACCTTATGGGGTGACTCATGTTCAAATAGGTTTACGAAAGATTCTTTAAACCCAGTCATGTGTTTGGAAGCCCCACTGTCAATTAACCAATCATTACAACCATGAGAGATAGTACCTGTGAGAGCAGAGATTAGAACATACTCTTCTTCACTTGATGAGTCATCATCACTTTCTTCCTTAGCCTTCTTCTTTGGAGGTTCATCATCCTTGGCAGCATGAGCATGGTACCTTCTTTTGTTTCCCTTCTTCTTCGTATTGAAGTTGTTGTTGTTATCCCTTTTGTTCTTGGGACAATCTGAAGCAAAGTGACCTTTCTCATTGTAGGCAAAACATCTTAGATCCTTCTTATTCTTTTGTTGGTTGTGATAGGATCTCTTGTAGTGAGAGTGCTCCTTGTTGGGCTTGCTTCTTTTGGTGTGAGCTACGAGAGCTTGATCTTCACCTCCCATCTTTTCTTCTTGAGATACAAGCCTAGCTTCTTCTTGAGAGCATTCCTCCCACAGTTTATTGAAAGAGATCATCTTCTTTCTTGCACAGATTCCTTGAATAAAGGAGTCCCATGACCTAGGTAGGCCATTCAGAGTGGTCATAACAACTTCACCATTATCCACTACTTCATCCACAACTTCAAGTTGTTCCTTGATCTGAGATACCTTGGATAAGTAAGATTGAATGGTCTCTCCATTCAACATCTTGACCCTTTTCAATTGATTCCGCAGAGTCACCTTCCAATTTATGTTCTTCCCTTCAAATAACTTGGTCAGGGAGTCAAACATCTCCTTGGGTGTCTTTAGAGATGACACATGAGGTATGAGATTGGCTTTGATAGAATCAGCAATGATTCTCTTTTCCTTGGCCAATTTCTTCTTATGCAATACCTTAGCCTCTTCATCCTCTGGGATAGGGACCTCAGAGCTGATGTAGGAGTCCAATTCATTTTATTCCAGGATTAACCCAATCCTATACTTCCAGGCTCATAAGTTATCATCCCCTTCAAGCTTATCCTCAAGCTTGGTGTGGTGAGACATCTTAAAAAATACTTTAAATGTAAATAGAAGAGATTTAGGTCTTACCACTTGTTTTGCTGAAAACTGGATCTGGTCCTGGATTAGGGTTTGTCGAAAAAAACCCTAAAAATTCAAAATGTTAATTTCAACTTTCTGAAAGGATAGAAATATGTGCCTTGATGAGCTAATCAGCTTGGTGTAATCAGAATTTGAGATCTGCAAATCTTCACCCTTCAGAAATGCCTTTTAGTCTTCCTGGGTTCACTAGGGAGGACCCTGAATTAGGGTTTGAGTTTCCCAGAGATTTACCCAACCAAAAATCTCGATCCAAAGCTCTAAACTTCTATTTTTCCAAGGATCTTACAGCTATGTCTTCAGATTTCAGAAATTCCTATTTTTGTGGAAACCCTAATTTTTAGGGCCAAATCTGAAAATGCTCAGAATTGAATTCTGATCGGACAAACAGATTCTCCTTGATGAGTAGAGTCAATCTACTATACTGCTTTTCCAAAATTTGTGGAGAGAAACCCAATAAACAAGAAACCCTAGTTTTCGTCACTGTACAATGTCTTCTTCCCAGGTTAGCTTTGATACCATGTTAAATTTTGAGCATTAATTCAATATACTCTAGAATCTTTACTGAGAGAACAACATGTACAGTATATCAATGCATATCAATCATAACAAGCATGTCAATCATCACAAGAATCAAAAGCATGAGAGATAATAGACACACAGAGTTTCCATGGGGAGACCTTAAGGTGAAAAACCCCACAACTTCCTCAGAGATAGATAGAGCAATAGCTCAACCAAAGTACAAGAGATAGACTCCTCTTAGCAACTGATCCTCCTCCTCACAAGTGCGCCACTTTCAGAGTGAAGGAAGAATGAGTTTCTGAGTGATCCAAATAGAGATCTCCTGATCTCTATTCATACTTGTTACGTTTTCCCAATAACCTTATGGGGCCGACTTGTCTAGCTAGGTACAATAACCACATATTACATAAATCCGGGTTGACCCCTTACAAGGTGGTCTAATAACCCATCGGCAAGTTAACACACTTGCGACACTTGTCAATACAAATGACGACACTTCCTTAAAGAGGAATAACACATCTCTATAAGGGTACAATAAATATATAACTGAGATACATTCCGAAGTTACATATACATCAACAGTTTTCTACTTCTTTTTTGTAGGGGCCAGATGATCGGGGCAAGTCCACAACTATGGATCAAACGACAACATCATCCAGGCATCAGGTAAACCGAGTTGTAATTGTAGGAATCTATCATGATAGATATGTTTTGTTAATATAATTTTAGGAATCTATCATGATAGAACTCAGTAGTGTTTTATATATTTTTGTTGCAGACTAATGATGTTGATGTATTTGTAACTTCAGAAAATATTCACTTGTATATTGTATATATTACATTTGTACTTTATTGTATCCCGGATGGAGATGTATTATTCCTCTAATTGGAAGTGTCATCATTTGTACTTGGAAGTGTCACAAGTTATATTGTAAGTGTCGTAACTTATACTTGATGGGTTATTAGACCACCTTGGTGGGGTCATCCCTATATGAGTCATGTCGGTTAAAGGGTTATTAGACCACCCTAGTGGGGTTGGCCCAGTCAACATTATGGCAAGTGGTTAAGTTGGGGACAACCTAGTTGAGTAAATGTCAAGTGAAAGTAAAAGTATAAATAGAGAGCGTGACTCTCTCATTTGACACATTCACTCACTCACTCACTTCGCATTAGTGAGAGAGAGGAGGAGTGCGCACAAGTGGAGGAGGAGAAACTGCTAGGAGACTATCTCTTGTTTTGGGGTTTGATCTTTGTGATCTTTGTATTGGTGCTCATTCTATCTCTCATGAGGAAGTTGCAGGGTTTTTCACCTTCTTGGTTTTCCCCGGTGAAATGCTTTGTGTCTCTTGTATCTTGTGTTTGATATGTTGTACATGTTGTTATCTCAGTTAAGATCTTAGATCAGATTGAATTAAATGCTGAAAAACTAACAAATGATTCGTTGTATGAAACAACATCACAACAATCAATATATTTTGAAGTGCATGAGTTTATGGCCGATGCTAACATAATTGGGTCAGTTATAGACCCGGTTAAGGTGATAGAGAAGACCTTGAAAAAAATTAGTGCAGATATCCTTCGTTTGCTATTCCAAATTCCATAGACAGACGAGATTAAATCCAGGATTGAAGTGTTGAATAAGAGATCTCAAGCCTTGAATGTAAGTTGCAGAATCTTGAATCATAATATAAATTCATTTATAACTTTAAATTTTGACTTTTATATGATAGTGAACTTATAAAATGTGGTTTTTATTGACAGGATTTTCTGAGACCACACACTAGTGGTCAAGGCGGTGTTGGCCCAACGGATGCTCGTGGAGAGACATCACATCATGAGTAAACAACTCTAGGTGCATCGAATAATTCGCCATTGTTGTCGACTGAACAGTCGGAAACACGTTCCTCAACACCCCATATGCTAGTTGTGAGCGCACCAGCCGCTAGTGACCAAAGCACACTAGATCGTCAAGAAGAAGGGGTTGACAACGAGCCTCCTAGTATTGATATTGCTGAAGCTGCATTTCCTGGATCTTCCCATGTCACTAGCATGGGAACAATCGAGACAACATTTTTGGTGGACGAAGATCTCATTCCAATAAAGATAGAGAAGATCCCATGTAATTATACATTGATCAAGTTAGTGTTTATAATTCGATTGTAATATACTGATAAAATATTTTTTTTCAACTAATTATGATCATGGTATGATCATTTTGTAGGGAATGATGTTTTTTATAAACATCTGAATGATTTGTCCTTGGAGATATTTGGGCCCACCATCTGCATAAGGTGGGATAGACAACCGAAAAATTTAAAAGATGAGCTCACTAATCGGTTGGTTGGCATGTTTGGCAACGATACCTTCGATCGTGCCGCGGTCCGGAAAAAGGATGAACAACATATGAAGATTGTCCGATACCAATATAGGGTTCACCTAGAAAGGAACCCTAGGTATGAGCGCCCTCCGATGATTCTAGGAAGAGAGTGGAAATCTCTAGTGGAAGATGGAACGGAGATGGGTCTGAGAAAAGAAGGAAAGCTAACACCATGCACAGGTAGGTATGCAATACATTCCACAATGTAATTTTAAACCTTATTATTATTGATTTTTATTTTGAATTTGGAACATCTAACCTATTTCAACATTTGCATAGGCTGTTAGACAAATCAAAGGCCATAAAGGCAAGACTGGAAAAAATTGGTCAGCACAAGCTTGGGCCTAGTGGTTATTCGAATTTGGCGGCACGAATTGTAAGTTTCAAAAAACCAATAATGCATCCAAATAATAAATTGCAAATGATTTTTTGTTTTATTGCATCGCAAAATGTAAATTAACGACGTTATGCAAATATGCAGGCCGACCGATTCAAAGAAGTGCCCACTGAGGAAGACTTGAAGCTTGGCTTCCAACACGGATTTGGAGCTGTTGTTGAATGCCGAAAAATCTTGTCTGGGAAAACAAAGTCTTCTGGTACTGATCCATCTGGTGCACATGTATATAAAATCTACATAGTTTAGTGAATATTTATTACTTGTGCAATATATTCGTTATAATTAATTGACATAAAATATTGACTCTGTTTTGAGCAGGAAAGCAATGATCCCCTTAATGTTGAGGAAGGACAACAACAAATCAAATATCATGCTTCGAATCTTGGTAATGAATTTATTCATATGCTACAATTTTATATATAGCATTGCAGATGGTGAACATTAACTGTACTTCTCCATATTTCAACTGTAGAGCATGTAGAGGGTCACACTGTACAGGTTGAGCCTAGACAGGAATATGAAGAACATGGTGTGGCCACAACAGGTAAAAAACACCTTTGTAATGTTTTTTTAAATGAAATACTTGTCATTATAATAACAAAATATATCGATGTCACATTTCACATTATTGCAACAAATCCAAGCGCCTTGCCGCAAAATCCTCGTCACGAGCACTCTACGAGGTAGACATCACGACAATTTTATGAAGCACCAAGAATTGGAGGACAAGTTCCAGAAGATGAGCTTCTTGCTGATTTTTTAAAGAGAAAAAAAATTAGAAAGAATTAGTGACTGAAGAAATATTGAGTAATTATTTTTGATAATATAATGTCATGCATGATTTTTGGCCTAATGAATGAATGAATTGTTTAATGAATGTTAGCTTCTATTGAATGGATGTGATGACTGAATGAATGAATGGTTTAATGAATGTTAGCTTTTATTGAATGAATGGTAAATGTTTTTTTATGATGAAATCTGCATGAATTTGCATGTAATATTTTTTTCAAGTATATGCATTGGGTATGGGGAATTGAGAGTGATGTGAGGGGGGGGAGGGGGCATAAGAGCTTCCAACTTCATGTGGTTGGCCCTGTTCAGTAGAGAATATTACATTATTCTCGAAACAGAGAGGAGCTCAATGAATGGCTAACATTGTAAGCAAAAAAACTCCATTCAATGGTAAAGGAAGTATTTTGGCCATGGTCCTATTTTTCCATCTTGACTTGATGGTACTCAAAGAATAAATATGTAAAAGAACACGCTTCATTTAATAAGATGAATTTTGGTGTGCAACAACCATCACTACAACGATTCATGATGGGTGTTGTGATCATGAAGGAATTAATGGAACATGAAAGAGTAATGCATGAAGGTACCATACCTTTGTAAATCAGTCTTGATTGAATTCTATAGTGAGATCGCTAGGAAACAATGGCTCTATCGATTTAGGGATTGTGTTTGAAATCAATTTTTTTTTTAGCAATAGAATGTATAAGATCTAGACCCCATAGTGTATCTTAATCAAGTTCTTAGGGCCTGCTAACGATAATACTGAGTGAACCACCTTACACCCATCGCATGCTTCAAGTTGACACTCATAGGATCTCTTCATGTCGCCAACCAAAAACAAACCATAGATCCCTGGCACATCCAAATACTTATGTCACATCTACTAAGAAACCTGAACTATCTAATTCTTTCAAGACTCAGTTCTTTCTCTTTAAAATTTTCAAGCTATCTCCACCAAGTCTTTGTTCCAAGAATTCATCCTTCACCCAAAGTTGCCACAACAACTCTACCACTATTGAACTTTGGCATTGTAATATTCCGATAAAATATCAAAGGAATGTCTTCAAGAATCCACTTGGTCTATGCAATTTGAAAAAACAAAGAATAGCTTAGCAAAACCTTAGTTGCTTGGGTCCTCTAGTAAATCTTGGGAATAGTTTTTGTTCATCACTTAAAAGGATACATTTCAGTCCATGTATTTCATGGTTAGGTGTTGAATTCTAAAGTATGGAATTGGAGTGAAAGGAGCATTGGAGTATAAAGTATTAATCACTTGATTCTATTGAAGTTATAAGAAACGTGTTTTCTCACAATCCAAGGTAAGCTATTACCACAAGAGCCATGGCTACACCTTGGTTGACTTATATTTATAATTCATTGACTATTACTATTTTCCATGGAGCTCTTTATGATCTACTGGATAAGGCCATGAAAAACCTTCCTATGTTTAGGTAAAAATACAATCACGTCAAAGGCTCCTTTGAAGGAATTCACTAGAATGCACACTATGTTGAAGGTTCAACATGTTCTTGTTTTAAAGTTGTTTGTCTTGTCACTATGTTGAAGGTTCAACATGTTCTTGTTTTAAAGTTGTTTACAGTCTTGTCATTAGAAGATGATGCACTTGTTTGGTTTCTAAAACTTAATGATGACAACATTGGCACATGGGATAAATGTGGAGATGTTTTCCTTGAGTGATGCAAAGAAAAGAATACCAAATTCTTATCAGCTACTTCGAATGAGATCAAAAGAAAGGAAAACAAGACAATTGAAGAATTCAATGTAAGGTTTAGTAATATTGTCCAAAATATTCACAAAGAAATCAAACCCCCAAGTACAACCATCCTTATCCATTACATAGATGCCTTCCATTACATAGAATACAAACATGTTGGTCAGGTACTAATTCCCCCAAAAATAGCCCATGGGCCAAATTTCTCCCGTAAATTTTTCTCCAATCTAATTCTAATAAGGAATTGGTCGCCTATTTGATTCATGGTCTCTCACCTTCTGAGTTATAAGTCGTATTTTTGGAACCTTTGCAAGGGGGTGTCATGAGGTTAAAAAGAAGAAGGGGAAAAAAGGTATGAATGGTGATTATTTTCTTAAGGATAAGAAATGCATGTATATTAATTATGTAATTTTTTCTTGTTAGTGTAGTCTTCAATTGTGTTTGCAATGTGGTTTTTATTTTACATCGAAGAAAAAATTGTAATATTTTCTTAGAAAAAAAGTGATTTAATATTACATTAATATAATTTAGAGCTAACAACTCTTTACATATTTTTTTTAATGGTGGTTCATCGTTGTCAAGGTTACATCCATCGCAAGAAATGCCAACACCTGTTATTCCAGAGAATTAAGGTAAGGTCGAAATTACATAATCCATTCAATCATTACATAAGGGCTCAACAAAAGCATCATGTCACTTACAAGAATTGAACCTGGGTGGGGAGGGTAGCAATCATTCCTCCCAACCACCCAAGCTACATCCAATGGAGAACAACTCTTTACATATTATTTACATAATAATATTAAATAAATTTATATCACATAAAATCAATTCCTATTTTTCACAAATTCCAAATTAAAATGAATTTATTTCATATTAATGTAAAATTGAGATATATATATATATATATATATATATATATTCACGAATTATTCATAAATAATTATTAATGAAATACTTTAACTCTTGAAAAAGATAAAGGATGTTTTGATTTACTATAATTGATAAGGTTTTGACAGCCATGATCAAAGCATTCATTTTATGCATTTCAGGATTTGAAATCTTCATGGGAGGCCTGGCACTCCATGTTTACACCCTTGCTAAGGACATTAGTGTCGTGTTGGTGAAGAGATAAATATGTGAACTCGACGAGTATGGCATCCGTGGGAAGTATATATCTTCCCATGGAATCCCATTGGAAATGTTGCAGGCATCCTACATAAACCTACATAAATATTATTGGAGATCATATGAGTAGAAAGGAGGTGACTGAGATAGTTTCTTTCGGTGGAAGTGTTTTATAGGGGAGAAATTCTACCACCAATGTCACTACCCTGGTGGCTCTTTTTCTAGCAAATGAAGGAGGAGGGTTCATAAGTGGTCATAACTTGGTAGTAGATAGTAGTACTATGATTTAGTATGCTAAGATGGATGTCAAGTGTTTGAAGACTCTATTAGGAAAGCCCCTAGTTTTGTGGGTGAATTCTAACTAATGATGTGGTGGATATTAAGTAGAAATTAGTACTATCACAATATTTACCTATGGATCAACAACGTTTAATTTTGTAGGGAAAACAACTTGAAGATCTAATCCATTTATCTGACTACAACATAGTTAAGGATTCAACCCTTATTTTGGTGATGCAATTGAGGGGAGGAGTGGTGGGTACTAGTATTAATTCAACTTCAAAACATGTGTCTTTTAGGAATGTAGTAAAAAAAATTCTACCATTCCAAAAATTTTGAAGCCTTCTCCTATTTCTAGTGCCTATATAGTGGAGCATGTTGAGAAGGTTCCATTAGTGGAGATCACAGTTCCAAAGGTTACTCATATCCATTCCACTTATAAAAAATATGCTATTATTTGCATATTTAATGGGTTATTGTCCTCCTACAATGGCTTTGTACCACTGGACTCACTCAACTTGGGAAAAAAATGCAAGATATCTCTTTGTTCCAAATATTTTTTAATGGTTTAGTTCTATGGTCATGACGATTATCAGAAAGTGTTTTAGGAAGGTCCCTAGTTTTGGGGGAGTAACGTTATGAGGATCTTTGTTTTTTTTTTAAATTACACAGTCGTCGGATTTCTGACTCTCCATTCCAGGATATTCGACGAAGTTTCCATACCACCGAAGACTAACCACGTCAGATATCCGACGCACCTGCCATACCACCGACGACGGGAAATGTCAGATATCTAGCTTATTACAATTCAAATCCCATCAGATATCCGACGTCAAATTCTGGGATATCCGACGCACCTGCCATACCATCAACGACTGAAGGCATCGGTGTTTGATGTCAAACATGCTGAAAATATGACACCTTTGTTTTCAGATATCCGACCGCTTATAAAGTTAGATTTGTCACATATGCGGCAGACCAATTAAAAGTGGGGTCATTGGATATCTGACTACCTATAAAGCGAGAGCTGTCGGATATGCGACATAAATA
Source organism: Larix kaempferi (assembly GCA_027924585.1). Lineage (NCBI taxonomy): Eukaryota > Viridiplantae > Streptophyta > Pinopsida > Pinales > Pinaceae > Larix > Larix kaempferi. Next base: position 807,978 of record BSBM01000422.1, on the reverse strand, counting down.
TTAAAAGCATAGTTGTCTGATATCCGACTGGTAGGTGTCGGATATCCGATACGTTACTTTACTGTCAGATATCCGCCAAAGTACCACCGACGTTTAAACAAGACGATGCTTGTCGGATTGTCGACAACAAGATGTCGAAAATTGGACATCTATGTCATCGGATTTTGGGTTCAAAAAACCTAGTGCTCGTACAGGGTATTGGTCCCTTCAGTTATTGGTTAAATACCCCAGATTTCCCCTAACTCTATCACATTGGTGAGTCTATTCGAAACCCCTAGTTGTATGTTCTTCCAATATCTGGGTTGCGTTGGCGGCAGCGTTTAGAATCCCTTCATCTATATGCTTCCTAGAGTATCCAGTTCAGATGCAGTCCATGTACCTTTGCGATTCTGACTCTTAGTTGTTGAGTCCATATAGTTGTTGGACGCCTTCAGATTCAGCAGTGCATCAGTTATTATGGTACCACATTCAAGAAGGATGCCATTGTTTCCATGTATCAGTTCTTCAGATCTTTCATGGTTGGACCATTAGTATGTCCTAGATTTGTGTCCCCTATGGACCATTCTGATGTACATGGAAGTTATCTATGTATTGTTCAGTTCCCCTTTAGTCCTCACCATTATTTGTATATCTTGATATGAGCATGGGTATGCACACCTCCTCCATATATTTGAAATTATATGTACCCCATCCATTGTTGAGGAGTTATAGCCCTTGGAGTTTGTATGAAGCATGTGTTCTAGTATCCAACAAATTTATGCTCTCAGCAATCACAATGCTCACACCCCTAGAAAAAGCTAGAACCTATGGTGTATATTGGCCATATGATGAGCTCCTTCCCTCACACATCAGGGGGAAATCTGTTAACACCCCAAAATTGTTCACCAAGCTCACCCCCCTAGTCACATAACCCATTTATCCCTTTTTCCTACATTTTTGGCCTCCAAAAACCCAAAAATACCTAAGTTGGTGACCAAATGGGAAAAAAATCATTATTTCCCTCATCAATTAATGAAAATCCTCCAAAAAAGGGCCAAAATCCCCTAAAAATAAAAATAAAAGAAAAATTAAAAGGGGAAATTACTTAAAATAAAGGAAAAAACAGGGAGAACTCAAAATACCACGAACAAATACTAGTTGTTTCCCAATACCATGGTCCAATACTCCACCACCCAAAATTTCTATAAAAAGGTGATGGAGGCCCCCCATTTCACATGAACACATACACTCTTCCCTACCCTTATGCTGCCGAAATTCCTATTAAAACCCCAGCTTCCCTTTAAGCTTGTGTTTCATCTTCCTGTTTGAGTTTCGGCTACCATCAGAACATTTGGAGAAGAGTAAGGAACCTTGGAGACCCAGAGCACAACTCTTTGTACGTATGTGAGGGCCCCATCTACTCACCTTTTGAGGTAACCATCTATTGTAAATCCATTTTTACAACATAATATAAAATCAACATTTGATTCATGGGTTCCTGTTTATTTTCCATGTTACTGCAGTAATTATTTAGTTTAGTTGTTTTTTACTTATATTTGCACTCACACAATATGAATTCACGAGCTTCTACTAAGGGTTCCATAACCCTTAGCAGGTGCCCTTTTGCAATAGCTAGTGTGAAAACACTAGCTACACATACTTTACCTCATGAGGGTCAATCCCTTATCTCATGTAAGGGACTTAACAACAAAAGAAACATCGATGACAATTCACCCATAGCAAACCAAAACATAGACATTTGTCCATGCATACATAAAATTCATTGTACCCAGAAGACTCTTATTGATCATATCATTGCCACTCAAGGCGATGTCTTATCATTGAAAATGCATAGGAACAAATCCACTACATGATCACATATGGGAAATACCCTCTCCCATGGGCATAGAACAACACTATAAGAGAGTCATCAAGGGCAGAGCCCTCTCTTCTTCCACAATATCTCGTTATCATTAGGAGCAAGGTCATAGGGCTAATCCTTCTCTTTCACTTCTTACATCAAAAAGTTAAGCATACATTCCTGTCATCGGAGAACATTCAAATATTTAACTAACTACTGGATTCAGAGTCACCCTCTACAAGATCATGGAGGGGCAAAGCCCTCTCTCCAGCATTAATATATCTAAGAGATCCTACAAATGATACATATAAATGCAATTACCCATCCATCCATCACATAATACATATGTATGCAATTACTTACACACACATGACATACATTATAAGTATATAATAAAATTATCAAGATAAGACAATGATAAGGCTACACCCTTTCTCTACTATCAAATGCATCTCATTATGAATCCACAAGCATATTAGACATGCATATGCATTACATTCAACTAAAGATGGGCATAAGCCCTCTCGTGCAAACCATGCCAACACGATTAATTATAGAAAATAATCAATCCAAGAAAACAATGGGAAGAGTAGGCCCTTCACTACCATACATATAAAATGTTTATATATGCAAGGGCAAAGATATCATTACCACAATATATATATATATATATATATATATACACATTACCTATTACATGTTTATATTATATACTACACTAATCATACCATATCTATTATTATCATTTACATTATACTATTACACATAAACTATATATAGTCCAAGATCTCAATTAAAGAGAGATTCACCTCTACTGTTGTTGCAACATCAAGAACAAGTACAACACGATAACAAACCAGCTATGGAGGGAGATTCCCTCACCACTTGTTAGATCTAATTAGTTAGACCATTAATAGATGTGTAGCGTAGCAGAGGGGGCTATGTCCTCTCAACAATCATCTATTAAGAAAACAAATCATTTAAATAATGCAAAGATGCCAAAGCCCTCCAAATATACTATCAACAACAATAATAATATAAGTATATACATATAGGAAGTCAAGCCCTTAGACACACATTCCAAGAGAAACGGGGTATATACCTATACAATATTTAAATAATTTATACACATGATTATATATATATGCAACTACATATATATAATAAAATAATATAATATTATAACATTATACAATATATTATATCAATACTGTAATATATGTATCCGGATATTCTCATATTGTGATCGTGTCTGAATCACAATAAGGCTATTCAAGTGAATAGTCAAAATATATATTGATGAGAGATATATATTGATGAGAGATGGTTGGATTACAATTTGATAGACCATTTAAATATGGTCTTATGTGCCTTTTCAATGAAAAGGTACGTCTCTATCTATTAGATTAATTACATATCAATTTTATTAATATTTGTTTAATTAATTTTCTTTTATGATTTAATTATTTGTTTATTGATATGTTTATATATTATTTTATTTTTTACATGGCCTTACTCTTTAGACAAAGCATTAGTGAAGAAGGTCGCATCTTTCTTTGTATATACCTTATAAAATTATTTATAATTTTAATATATTAATTAAAACCATGTGCAATTTCATAAAACCATGTCTGGTTTCATAAAACCATGTGTGGTTTCATATTCTTTAACTTTTTTTTTTACTCTTTTTTTTTTCTTTTCTTTTTTTTCTTTTCTTTTCTTTTTTTTCTTTTCTTTTCTTACTTGTTCTTACTTTTGGACAAGGTCCTATATTTTTGGGAAACCCAAAAAATGATGGCCAAAAGCCAATATAGATCAAAGATCCTTAATCAGAAAAGCTCCAAATATTCTCATATTGTGATCGTGTCCGAATAACAAGAAGACGATTCAAGTGAATAGTCAACCAATAGAAAATAAATCCATTTGGAAAAAATAAATAATATTGAATATATATTAATGAGATATGATTACATTACAATTTGATAGACCATTTAAATATGGTCTTACGTGCCTTTTCAATGAAAATGTACGTCTCTATCTATTCGATTAATTACATATCAATTTTATTTAATATTTGTTTACTTACTTTTCTTTTATTATTTAATTATTTGTTTATTGATATGTTTATATATTATTTTATTTGTTACAAATACATACATACATACATTATGTACAATAAACAAATAATTAAATAATAAAAGAAAAGTAATTAAACAAATATTAAATCAAATTGATATATATATATATATATATATATATATATATATACAACTTACACATAGACACATCATATCATTAATACATATATTCAACAATATACATAATACTTTTTTACAATTAGAGATACACATTATTATACTTATACCACTCTTTGGACAAGTGGTATGTTCCCTCCCAAAATAAACAATGAGAAGAATCTAGAATAATTAAATGAAACATGCCACATTTATTAAAAATAAAAATAAAAATAAAAGGAATATGGAGCCATCATTGAAACAAGTGGCATGTTTCCCCAAAAGTAGACAAGGAGTTACTCACATACATTGAAAATAAAAATAAAAAAGGAAAATGGAACCATCATTAAGACAAGTGGCCTATTTCCCTAAAATAAATAAGGAGTTACTCAGATACATTGAAATGATAAATAAAATGAAAAATGGAACCACTATTAAGATTGAAAATATAAATAAAATGAAAAATGGAACCACTATTAAGACCAGATGCCTATTTCCCCAAAAATAGACAAGGAGTTACTCCCATACATTGAAAATAAAAATAAAAAGGAAAATGGAACCACCATTAAGACAAATGGACTATTTCCCAAAATATAGATAAGAAGTTACTCACATACATTGAAAATATAAATAAAAAGGAAAATGGAACCACTATTAAGACAATTGGCCTATTTCCCCAAAAATATACAAGGAGTTACTCATTAATGTAACCACTTCCATCCAAGTGGCATAAATAGGCCTATAAAAGCATATCATCAATAGAAATCCAAAAATCCATATAGGGTATAAATGTCACTTAATAATTATGCTCTTAATTAATAATAATAAAACTATATCATCTTAATAACTTAGCATTAAATTAATACTGATAATAATACATATTATTTTCCTTCTAGTCTATTATTTACTTATCATTTAATAATCATGCTGCTTACTTATCATTAAGATAAAAAATAATAACTTATATCTATTACAACAGCCACAAATTATTAACTCATTCTTACTATAGGTCATACCGTGCATTAAGCACTCATTCAAATGCCAAAAAGTCTTCACTGCTTCGTTTGGGGTTTAAAAATTCTATTTCAAAAACCAAACTGAATGCTCATTCATTAACTGACATAAATGGGGCTGCAATGTGTTCATTATCAATCATTTTTAAAACATCACAAATATTTTTCACAACATATGCATCATAATTTCAAAATCAAATACACATATTTTCTAACTTGTAGAAGGCCCAACAGTCACAGTGTTGAAACCTAAGATCTGATACCACTTTATAGTGTCCCTAACCCCAAAACCAAGGCCAAGGCCAAGGCCACCAAGAAACCGAATGGAATGATGAATCAAGGTAAATGCATAGCATAATAAGGTTATATAAGGCTGGACCATCATGCCAACAAGCCAAATAAATAAAACAATTAGACTTCTTAAAGACAAGCAAACTTGCGATACAATTCAGCTCCCATATTCACATGGTATGCAAGGTAAATGTAAGCATGAATGTAAACAGATCTGAAGAAGCTTTTAACATATATTCTAACATCAATTAATAAGATATTCTACAGCCATATAACCATTAATAAAATCATATTTGCAAGCTAACTTTAACAATATAAATAAAATATCTATAGGATGCCATATCCACCCATATTGATAGAGCTAAAAACTAGATCTACTGGCTGTCATCTACATCCATATTAACGTAATTAAAAATAGATGTGATGGATAACACATACATACATATAGATTATAATAACATTAGATCTCATCACTACAACAAAACCTATTTTAACGTCTCTTTTAGCTCCCTTTTTTGCATCCACTAACTGTATTTTTTATCATTTTTAGGACAAAATTGGTGCTTTTCCACGGGATGGCACTTTTAATGGCGTTTTTTGCATTTTTTTTTTTTAAAGTAGACGTTATTTTAGATGCTAATTAGCATGCCAATTAATGTCTAGAATAGCGTCCATAATAGCTTCCAGAATAACGTCCAGAATAACATCCATAATAGCTTCCAGAATAATGTCCAACATAGCTTCTAGAATAGTGCCAGGCATAGCTTCCATAATAGCGCCAAGCATAGCACCAGGTCTAGAGCCAGGGATTACGCTAAGAAAATCATATGACATAGCGCCAGGTATAGAGCCAAGTATAGCACGAGGAATTGTGCCAAGAATTTTGAAAGGAATTGCACCAGGAAAACTCCAATGTTGCGCCAGGGAAAGCACCAGGCATGTTGACATAAGTAGCACCTAGATTCCAAATTTTTATTCGAGGTTAAACCAATAAAGTATTACATGAAACAATGCTAGTGTGATTGACCACACATCAAGTATCACTGCAATAATGAATAGTCACTTGATAGATCTAGCTTAGATCTAGTATATATATAGTATTTTATGTCAATTACATGCATATTTTATACATGTTTATAGAAAGGTTTGAGGAAGGTTTTTCTTTGTCTATATGTGTGTAGGTTCATCATCAAGTGGAGCTAGAGCCAATTCAACCTGATCTACATCAATCATGGCTATCTGTTATACCTCTATGTTTCACAGTGTCGCATCCCCATCACAACACATCTCGACGACACTTCCCCTACTGTTTTGAATCATCCAGAAGAGACAGATGATGAGTCAACCTTGAAGGTAAATCCACCCTGGCAAGTTTTGACCCACCTTGGACTTTATTTCCACACACTACCGCGCCCTGCCAGCTTGACAAAACGCGGCACAGTGCCGCGCCCTGTAGCATTTGCAAAGCGCGGCACCCTTTTAATAGTTTTTGCCCTTGGCTTGTGGGATCTTGGATTTTCGAAGATGATGGAAGATTGGGTTCCTTGATTCGATCCCAACTCATATCCTTCGATTAGAAACCCTGATCCACTTATCCCTCCTTAGATCCACCTATCTCTCTTGTTGGTTAACCTCACCACTCACTATAAAAGAGAGGCATGCCATTGGAAAAAGGGAGGACTCTTGAGAGCACCAAACTTATGGTCTTGCAGCATTGTGGAGATAGCTAAGAGGAGAAGACACTTGGAGTTGGAGGTTTGGCTTGGGCATCAAGCACCCTTTGTAAGTAATCTTCAAGTTGTAATGGAATAACTTGTCTTGTTTTCCCAAATCATTTGTGTTAATATTGTTTTAATGATATGATTTGTATCTCTCATAGATTTAGATCCTAACTCATGTTTTCAGATTGCTAGAGAATAGTACATGCTTGTGTTTTGGTTCCATTGTTAACAGGTTTACTTGTGAGGACTTGGAGCTTGGAGCAAATATCAAAGACAAGCGTTTGGATACAAGGTCAGTTAAACTCCTTTCTATTCTCTTCAGCATTTTAATTCTGAGATGTTTGTTAGATCTAGGGATTCAAGGTTGCATTTGTTTTGTCTGTTCTTAGCCTAGAGTTAGTTAAATCCTACTTTAGCCTAAGGGAATTTTGACTTATCCGTAGGGCAGAATTCCACATAACAAGAATGGCGACTCCGCTGGGTTTGATTACTGCTTGATTGGTTCAAATTCACAGTCATTTATCTTTGAATTATCAGTCTTTTGTTGCACTTCAAACCACCTTGAATTTTGGTCTTTTTTGACCCTTATTCACCCCTCCTCGCAGTATTTATCTCCCTGTTTTATTACTGAGTCCCCTGGGTTAGCAACAACCCTGAAAACTTGATTTTTTCTTTTCCAGTTGCGTTTTTTTTCCCTCTTGCCACAGTGCCACGCCCTCTTAAACACTTCCAGCGTGACATTTACACAGTGCCGCGTCCTAGGCATTCATACCAGCGCGACAGTTACACAGTGCCGCGCTTCAGGCAGTCTATAGCCCGCGGTAGTGTCTGCAAGTAGGTAAAATTTTTTTTTTTAATTTTTGCTTGGTTTCCTGAGTTTCTCCCTGCCTCAGATAGTCTTTACCGTTGCCTGTTAGCATCCTGGTTAATTTCCAGTCTGTTTGGTATGCTTATTACAAGGTTTTTGAGCTTGATTGATTGATTGAATTAAGTGGCACTTTTGACATATTGGTCATTTTTCAATTTGATTGCATTTGACTTGGCTTTTCCCCACAACCAACTCAACACCACTGTCTTCTGTTACTGAACACTGTAGTTTTACAGTCATATTGTCATTATCATTTTCAGTAAATTAAAAAGATCATTGGTTGAGAGCAAATTTGTTGTTTAAATTGAAAAAGTCTAGTGGCATTTTGCATAGGGAAATGAACCATTAATTTTGCCATAAAAATTCTCATCATAGAAGCATTGTAGATTGTAAAATCAGTGCATTGAAAAGCGTGTTTACTTCAGTTTGGCTTGGTTCATAAATCGAAAAGAAAAGAAAAATATTTTACTTTGATTGCTTGTGAAAGTTGTTATGCATATTGGATCGAAGAACCTCTATCTTTACCTTAGCTAGATTTCATCGAAGACAAAGGCTTGTTTATGATTCATTCTCATTTGCATGGTTTGAGTCGTCATAACACCATCAAGTCTCACGTCCACTACCCGATTGAGTAAAGACAGCCACTAAAATTAATCACCCTAATTAAACCAACTTTAACCTCACTTGAGGAAATCAAAAGAATTTGGTAGTTAGGTAGGACACCGGGGATAGGCATCAAAATAATTCCCCCTTGTCATTTTCATCTGAGACATAGTCGTTGTCTTTAGGGAACTAAAATCCTCTAGTACTTATTGACACGGTCACAGCCAGTTTGTGGAGGGGCCTCCTGACTGTTTCTAACTGTTCAGGGGTTAAACGGCCGCGAGATTGAGAACCGGACGGACTCTGTGGAATACCGCACTCCACTTAGCCGTAAGGCAACATCGATCGCTGTCTTCTTCGGAAGGCTGAAGTGCCCAAAACCTTTTCCGACGTGTCATGAACGAGGTGGCTTAGTATCTATTCTACTAGGGCTCTTTTACCCAGGATCCCTTTCGGTAGAGGGATATCCTTCTTATATCGGTCTCTCATGTTGTATTGTTCGACTTGGATTTCATCACCTTGCGAAGGATACAGCCTGTTGAGGCCTCCAGCTCTTAGTTAGGAGTTTGCTTGGCGTCTCATCTTTGTAGAGGGTCATTTTTTCCTTTGTAGGGACTGCTTGTTGGCATTCTGGCCATTTTGTTGATCAGCTCGCTTATTGAGACACCGGTCTCAGTATAGATTTTAGAGCTTGCTTTTTTGGCCTGTGAGCCTTGCTTTTTCTAGCTCCTCTTTTGCACACTCGGCTGCATTAGAGTTTTTGAGTTCTTTGTTTACAGTACTGCCCCCGATTTTCATTTTCCTGTCATCATGTCAGATCAACAAAGAAGATCACGAAGACAACAGGGCCTAAGCCCTCCACCACCACCACCGCCACGGACTTCTGGTCCGCCTGCATCACGCATTCCTGCTCCTCCTGGCCGCGGTGCTGGTCGAGGCAACATCCCACCGCCGATACGTACAACATCTTCAGTTACGCCTGTAACTGCCACACACAGCACAGTCTCAGAATCCATTGCAGCTTCTATGACCACTAGCATGTCTGAGGCTTCCACTGTCACCTCACCCACTGTCATCCCAGATTTATCTGTAACAGTGGGCACAGTTACAGCAGCTGAACCTAGCACGACCCAGAGTACTAGACCAGAGGTCATCCTTCTACCGGAGGCCAACACTTCCCGTCCATCAGACACTTTCCACGATGATATAGACGGATCTATTGGCACCACGGAAGGGTCCGACCAGGACATACCTGGCCTAATTTCAGTCCCAGGCGGCTACGTTGAGATCGTTGAAGATACTCGTCTACCTGACACACCTTTTGAACCTGATTATGGCTTCATTACTTCCCAGACGGAACTTCCGCCTGTTATTACTACGTCACCCAGTGTTCATCCTCAGGAGACAAGTTCTTCTAGCAACGTACCTCGCACTTTTCATCTACCCAACATCCCACCGGGACACGAAATTATGGCTTCCATCCAGTCTAGTATGGTTAGCCTAGCGAACTCTCCGTTAGCATCGGCACAATTTAGACGCAACACAGAGCAAATGCTTTCGACAGCGTCTAGATACCCCCCTGTTTCTCGTCCTTCTGACTATAGGGATCCCAACGTTCCGTCTAGCACAGAATTTCATCATTCCTTTGCAGACGGCTCAGGACCTTCGAACTTTACCACACCTAGGTTCCTGCCGGATCCCCAAAATCTTTTTCAGGATATGAACTCGGACCCAGTTCTCGATGGTCCTCCTATTATTGAACACGTGATGGACGACGCTGATACTCCTGGGCTAAATTCCCCACATTTGCTGTCATCACCAATGTTTGGTGCACATTCTATGAGGGATAACCCAGTTTTTTCTCCGTCCTCACCTGTCCAATACGGACGACCGCCTCCGCTAATCGGTACTTTTGGCGCCGTTGGCCAATCCATGCTATCATATTTGGCTAGCGGCGGAAGAACACCTAGTCATACTGCTGGATCTTCCGTTTCGACCAGAGGATCACCTTCGGCCACCATTTATACTATTTCAGGAGGTGGGCAACCGACTGCAATGGTCCCTAACTCCAACTTACAAACCCTCCCTGGTGGGCCATCAACCCAACCAGCTGGGGGGCAACCTTTTGTTGGGAACCCCATCGTTAGTCAACAACCTTCAACTGGTGGGCCATCAACCCAACCAGTCGGAGGACAACCTTTTGCTGGGAATCCACTTCCCAGTCTACAGCCTCCTCACATAGGGCCATCCAACCTAACTGTTGGCGGACAACCTATTGGCTCGCTCCAACAAGTTTCCCAACCAGCAGTGTCTACTCAGTTCGGTATGTACAATCCACCTGGCAGTGGGCAACCTTATTCCGGTGTTCCAACCGGACCTTACTCTCAACCTCCCCCGTCAGGTATGCTTCCTTCTTGGGATCATCAAATCCCACAGAGTGGGGGGGTACTCACTTTTTGGAAACTGGAACCAAGCTGGGGGGCAATCTCAGATTCCCCCCAACTTGAATGCTGGTTTCCCTTACCCTTCGGCTGCTACAACTCCATGGAACCCATCACTTCAATTTCCACTCGTTCCTCAAGCAGGAACCAGTCTTCCATGGACACCACCGTCGCAGCCACCCCCCAACCCTGCTATGGGAAATCCTCCACTTACACAGTATGGTGGCAACATCCCTGGAACACAACAATTCCAAGGAACTTTTCCCCAACAAGGAACATCAAATATTCCTGGGTATCAACAGCCTCAGGGTACTATACCCACTCAGCAGAACACTTACCAACCAGTTGCTTACAATCAACCGGTTAACCAGATGGCTTATTATCCGCAGAACTTCCAGCAGTATCCCGCGGGAAACACATATGGGTCTAACACACAGCAGCATGCTATGCAAGGTCCTCCAGGATTCTCTGCACCACATGGTTATTACTCATTCCCGCAGACCAACCGTCAACTTCCCTTTTTGGCCACACTTGATCTACCTGATTTGTCGAGGCTTATCAACGATCCTATATGGCACGAACCTCACTGGCCTCCTATCCCAGCCAAACTACCATCGGACATTCCCAAGTTCGATGCTAAGCCCGGGGAAGACCCCAAAAACCACGTGATGACCTTCCATCTTTGGTGTTCATCAAACTCCTTGATGGATGATTCCATCCGACTTCGGCTCTTCCAACGTACGCTTACCGGAACGGCAGCAAAATGGTATATCGAGCTGCCACAGCACTCTTTTCGTGATTTCAATACTTTGGCTATGCAGTTTCTGACACATTTCCAGCTTCCTATCCGATATGAGACTGGAACAGAACTGCTAACTTCACTGCGTCAAACCACTTCCACACACATCTCAGATCACATCCACGAGTGGCGAAGACGCCGTAGGATAATAAAGGCACCTATTCCAGATCAGCTACTAGCTGATTGGTTTACAAAATCCTTTTTGCCTCCCATAGCCAGAGATATTGCTATGCGCGGACCTGTTACGGAAGAACAAGCCATCTCGGCAGCACAATACATGGATTTAGTATATACTCAATCCGGTACTTTACATGAACTTCTTCCACATGCTTCCCGCGTTCACACTAATCCTACAAAGCCTACTACTGAACCACCCATTGATGGTATCGTTGGTTCAGTCAAAGCTCAGCCCGCCACCAACTCGACAGGGCAACAAGCTTCTGCTTCCCCTGCTTTTACCCAGGCCGCTTCAAAAGCTTCCACCTCTCCTGCTGTCTCCTCCGAGGTGAATGCAGTCCAATCTACATCACAACCATCCGGGGGAAAGAAGAAAAACAATCGTGGTAAACCTAAGAAGAACCAGCAGGAGAACCCCAAACCACAACCTACCCAGAATGACCAAAAACCACGTCGGAAAGCTAAGTTTCCCTGCTTGATTTGTCAAGATGATCATTATACGCGTGACTATCCCTACAAGGACGAGGTCCATAAGTTCGTTAAAGGATCCTCTCGACCGGCAGTGCTAACCGACCCTTTCCCCCAACAGCAACAGCAAATGGTTGCCCAAGAATCTCCACAAGGGGGCAACCCGACCAATCCGTCCCGTGGAGAGACGTCCACAAACCGCGAGATCCTAATGACAAGTAATGAGGAGATTAATATCACCACTCGTTCAAAGACGTATGACAATCCTCCAAGTTCAACCAAACAATCGGAGACAGCCAAAGGCAAGTCTCCTGTTGAAGATCCGATTCCTATTTCCCCCCCTAATGGTCACCTCCATATCGAGAGACCACTTATGGATACAGTGCTATGCCCACCCAAGGGCACCATACGAAAGGCGACATTCAATCTGAATGCGCGAGCTGCCCAAAAATACAACATTGTTGAAGATTTGGCTCAAGCACCTTGCGCTATGTCAACTCTCGAGGTTCTCCAACACTTCCCCACGCAGCGTAGAACCCTACTTTCAGCACTGGGGGCATTGGATCCAGATACTTCAAACTCCATCATGTTTAACTTGGAGCACGCTAAACCTAGGCTTTCTCACCAGTTAGCCTTCCAGGTGCATACGAAAATCCATGGAAATGTTATCCACCGCACAGTGTTAGATGAGGGTGCTTCCACGTCGATTATGTCTTTGAACTGCTGGAGAGCCCTCGGCTCGCCTGAGGTCACAACTTCTCCCACTACTCTTAGAGCGTTTGATGGACATGGTTTTCAACCATACGGGCTCATCCCCTCAATCGGTGTTGAACTGGGGGGAAAAACAGTAGCCGTACACATCGAAGTCGTAGATGCACCTTTGGATTACAATCTCCTACTTGGTCGGAACTGGTTGTATGCCATGACCGCCATAGCATCTACAGTCTTCCGGATTGTTCAATTTCCTCATGAAGGGAAAATTGTCACTATTGATCAATTGGATTACTGTATCCCAGACTCCCATCCGAACTCCGCCAATACCGTTCCGTTATTGGATCAACCTCGGTACCGGTTCCAAGACATAGGTGTTGGTCTCATGAAGGATTCATCCCTCATTGGAGTTTTTCCAGAGCTGGGAACCCATCTTCAACCAGTCAACATGATTTCGTCGCATGTCACCCCGTCCGATGATTCATGGGTGATCCCGAGTCCTACTCAGATCCAAGGCTATGGCAATTCCATGCCTTTGAACAGAAACCTTGCAGCTTATGACGCGATCCAATCAGCCACAGATTGGGTCGACTGTTCTACTGATCACACAGTGGCACAGCTCTCGACTGAAACTCATACACGCCCACCATTGTTTGATCCTCTCAACTTGATTTTTCCTACTGACGAATCAATCATAGAGGTTATGTGCGGTAATGAGCCACCATGGGGAGATTTTCATCATCGATCTTCATTCCCCACCATTCAGTCACTTGAGCCTGATACCAAATCCAGTGCTTCACTTGGGATGGTTCAAACCAAGTTCCCCACTTCCCTCGACGAAGTATTTTCTGAAGGCAACTTGGCCAATCTTATAGCAACCACTCCCATCGACATTTCAGTAAAGCCTGGTATCGTGGAAAACGTACACATTGGCAAAACATGTACTCCTCTCGAGACGGAGTTCTATAATGCCTACTTTAAAACTTTCCGCGATGTTTTCGCTTGGAGTTATGAAGAGATGCCAGGAATCGACCCATCGATTGTGGTCCACGAAATTCCAACTTTCCCTGGCGCCCGACCTGTTCGGCAAAAGCTTCGACCCGTTCATCCTCGTAAGGCAGCCGCCATTAAAGCAGAAGTTGAAAAACTTTTGCGTGCTGGTTTTATCTATCCTGTCCCATTGACAGAGTGGGTGTCCAACATCGTTCCCGTAGCTAAGAAACAGGGAACGATCAGAGTCTGTGTTGATTACCGTGATTTGAACAAAGCTTGTCCCAAGGACAACTACCCAACTCCGTTCATCGACCAGATCATCGATAACTGTGCCGGAAGTGTCATTTTTTCATTTATGGATGGCTTTTCTGGCTATAATCAGATCGATATCCTCCCAGCCGACCAGCACAAAATGGCCTTTATCTGCCCTTGGGGGATCTTTGCATATCGGAAGTTACCTTTTGGCCTCAAAAATGCCGGGGCAACTTTCCAACGGGCGATGTCCTACGCATTTCATGACATCAAACATATCGTAGAGCCATATCTCGATGACCTTCCCACTCATTCTCGAACTCGGGAAGAAAATCCAGATCACTTGAGTGCCATTTTCGAGAGGTGCCGGCGCTACAATATACGTTTGAACCCGCATAAGTGCGTCTTCTGTGTAGAAGCCGGAAAACTGTTGGGCTTCATAGTCTCCAAAGACGGGATACGTCTAGATCCCGCAAAGGTAGCAGCTATCATAGCCCTGCCTTCACCTACTAATATTCCAGAACTTCAATGTTTGCAAGGGCATGCAAACTTTCTACGCCGTTTTATCTGCAATCTATCCGAGATAACAAAAGGCTACATGCGGCTTCTCAAGAAGAATGTTCCCTTCATATGGGATGATGAAGCCCAACGCTCCTTTGATAATTTAAAGGCAGCCTTAACCAAAGATCCTGTGATTCAACCCCCCAATTACACACAGGACTACATCCTTTATCTCGCAGCCTCGATTTCCACCATTGGAATGGTGTTAGTCCAGGAAGACCACAACGGCATAGAACATGTGGTGTACTACCTCAGCAAGAGTCTTCTCGACTCTGAAACTCGCTACTCACATGTTGAAAAGCTGGCTCTGGCAACAGTGTTTGCTGTCTAGAGATTCCGTCACTACATCTTACTCCGCCGGACCACCGTTATCGCCGATTTCAATCCAATGTACTATATCCTCACACGACAAGTGCTTGGGGGCAAGTACTCCCGTTGGATTGTCATCCTTCAAGAGTTTGACTTGGAATTTGTCAAAGCCAAGTCTAAGAAATCTCTGGTCTTTGCTGAGTTAATTTGTCACTTGCCCCGTGCTACTGAGCAATCCGAGCCCATTGATTCTCTTCCCGACGAATCATTGTTCCTCATTAGCACGTCTGATCCGTGGTATGGGGATATTCTCTTATATCTCCAAACCCAACGCTTTCGTCCCGACCTCAACCGCGATGAACGACGACGTATCAGACATCACGCAAAATACTACCTTATAGTGAACGATACTTTGTATCGGCGTGGTGTCGACACTGTCCTTCGACGCTGTTTGACCTTAGATGAGGCGGAACGCGTTCTCAATGACTGCCACGCTGGAGCATGTGGTGGTCATCTCTCTGGGATGGCTACGGCCCAGAAAATACTGCGAGCAGGGTACTTCTGGCCCTCGATTTTCAAAGACTGCATTGAAACAGTCAAGAAGTGTCCGCCATGTCAATTCTTTCATAGCAAAGCACGCTCGCATCCTGCTCCACTCCATCCTGTCATTGCCGTCGGCCCCTTCTCCAAATGGGGCATTGATTTTATGCACTGTAAGCCCACTTCAGCCGGGGGGCATAGCTATGTCATAGTAGCTGTGGACTATTTTACAAAATGGGCTGAAGCGATGCCTACGTATGCTGAAGACGGCAAAACAGCAGCGCAGTTCATATTCAATCATATCATAGCTAGATTCGGTGTCCCACAGTCTATTGTGACCGATCATGGTTCCCATTTTAGGAATCATATGATCGAAGAACTAAGTGCCAAACTGGGTTTTCGCCACGAAAACTCAACCCCGTATTACCCACAAGCCAATGGCCAAGTTGAAGCCATCAATAAGGTCCTGAAACGAATGATTCAGCGCATTGTGGGTACCCAAAAATCCAATTGGCACTCAGCTCTGTTCTCAGCACTGTGGGCATACCGAACCTCAGTGAAAAGTGCTACTGGGTTTACACCATTTCAATTGGTGTACGGCCTGGAAGCCATTCTCCCGATTGAATGTGAAATTCCATCACTCAAGATAGCCATAGAGCTACTCCCACACACTACTTCCGAAGAAGAACGGTTTCTATACCTAGCCAAGCTAGATGAAACCCGCCGCGACGCCGCTTTGGCTAATGAAGCTCACAAAAAACGCGTCAAAGCTCAATATGACAAATCCGTTCAACCTCGGATCTTTAATGAGGGTGACCTTGTACTTACATATGATCAGATGCATGACAAACTTGGAAAAGGCAAGCTTGAATCTATGTGGTACGGCCCCTTCATCATAAAACGTGTCTTAGAAAAAGGAGCCTATGAACTAGTCGACTGTGATGGTACGCCATTGGCACGGCCCCGCAACGGGCTATACCTCAAGCGTTTCTACGCATGAGGTTACCCCACGCGGGTTACTTCTTGTACATAATGTACTTAGTTTGTTTTTTGCTTTATTTTTAGTGTGCGCGTGGATCTTATGTATCTACTCTTACTTTGACTCGTGCTTTTATGCACAGATGTCTACCTACTTTGGATTCGCTGACGGTGCAAGCCGACATACCCGGAATCTCGCTTCCGCAGCATGGGTGATTTATTCCCCCACTGGCGAGTTGTTTTATTCAGGAGCTATTTGTTTAGGTCCCGCAACCAACAATATCGCAGAGTACCATGCAGTCATTGGTCTCTTGACAGAGGTTGCTTCACTCGGGATTAACTCCTTATCGGTCTTTTTAGACTCCCAACTCGTGGTCTCTCATCTAAACCGTGTTTACACAGTTCGCGATCCTACATTGCTTCGGTTATTTCGAAGAGTACGTCTCTTGGAACGGTCATTTGATTTTATCATATATCAACATATACCGAGAGAATTCAATTATATTGCCGATTCATTGGCCAATTACGTTTTGGACTGGCATCTTGCCCATACATAAACACATCATAAAAGATAAATAAACGCACAAGTCATTGTAAATATTTAGATCATAAATAGGTCCATATCACTATATATAAAAGTGTTTTTTCCAAAAACACATAAAGTTTGTGTCAAAGACAAAATTGGGGATCAAATCCCATATACAAAAAATTGGCCCTCAAAGCCTACATATCGTGTACATGCCGCAAAAAGATCGAAAGACCATCTATGGAGATCTAGGGGACCTATCATGTCCCTCATCGGACTCCTCCCGCTGATGGTGGTAACACATCACGGCTCGAACCACCTTGCGAAGAAGTCGACTAATACGTCCAGGCACACCCACAGTATGCCTCTGGAGGTGGTAGGGGACATCGTCCATCCGCATAGCAGGGATCCCATGGGTCAATCCCTGCAGGTTCCTCTCAATATCCCGCACACCTCCTGCCTCATCTTCATCTTCTTCTTCGACAGGATCAGCTTGACGATCTACACCGCCACGACGTAGTGGTGAATATCCAGCTGGTCGTTGTGGTCCACGGTCTGCAACATGCATACGAAGTCTTTTACACATTCTAAAAAAGCATTAAAAATTAAATATTCAAAAAGAAAAATACATATCCATGAAGGTCATACCAGAGTTGTCCCAGTCATCATCTTCTGGCAAAGCCAAGTCAATATCCTCGCGGAAATCTACCCCTGAATAGGGATAGTCGTCGATCATGACTATCTGCTCCTCTAGCCAAGAGAAAAAATCCTCTCCAAAAGCTAGCCGCTGAGGTCCTCCAAGGCGCCCGGCATAGTCGCTCCATCGAGCCATCCATGGCTCAGTAGGTGGACGAGGATGCATAGATATCTGTGGCCGCAGTAATGGCACCCTTGCCAGGAAGAAAGTGACCAAGATACTCCCGTAGCCAAACTGGGTATTTTTCCCAGTTCTACATTTGTGCACCTGTTCCTTCATGTGGGACAACACTGCATCACACCAGTTGAAGACTGTTCCTCCCATGCACTCTGCTGCGAGATTTACCTGCGTGCGGGTCGCCTGATGTGGACTCACGCTTCCTGCTGCACGTGTAATAGTGAATAGCAAAGTTTTGAAAGGAAGATTTGTGACCTCTTTTATGGCCACTTTCCCACTCTTCTTACTCGAACCCGCCTGACAATATCGAGCAATCAAATCATCCGTTCTTGAGTCTGAAGCACTATACCCGGTAAGATTCGGCCGGGCCCCTCTTTTCGAGAGGCCCGTGAGAAAGTAGATGTCTTCAAGTTGGATTTCAAGCACGTGCTCTCCCACTCGGAAAGCTTCGATATCAGGGTCCCACAATTGAATAAGATGAGTAAGTAGTTTGGGTTGTTGGCGGATCCCTTTAGTCTTGAAAAACTTTAGCAAACCACATTCTCTCAATGCGGTCACGGTGGGTAAGTCATTTTCGGCCCTAAAATCGTCCGTTTCATGTTCCCTCTCTTTCCAACTCACCATTTTGCTTCAAATAAGTTTCAAACTCCTGCAAAAAGGCAAACAAAGTAATTAGTGACTATTTAACAACTTGATTCTAGCAAAAATTTGAGGAAAAATTGATTTTTCAAACTTAATTTTCGCACGTGCCGCACCTGGAGGGCACCCTGCCGCGCGGCAGTCCACAGTGCCGCGCCTCATTTTGAGGTTACAGAGCGGCACTGTTGAACAGTGCCGCGTTTCACGATAGGGGACCCACGCGGCAGTACGGCAGGCGATTCTTGCCAAAAGGGCTTGCCAAAAAATTAATTTTTCCCTGGTGAAAGTGAAAATTTCTTGCATGAAATGAAAGAGGGGTTCAAGCACTCTTACCTGGCACAGACGGCGGTCGAAATGGTGTCCCAGAACTCTCGGTACCGATCCTTGAAATTTTGCTCCAAAATGGGTAAAAATCACAAATGAATAGTAATTTCTATTTTTACCATGCTTTATATAGCATTTTTTCACATTTTTTAATTAATTAATTACTATTTCAAAATTAATAAACCCTTATTCATATTACTAATGCCCGATTTTTGAGCATTTATTGACAGGATCTGCGGGTAACAATGGGATGCATTCATACTGGTATTTGTTCGTAGTTTGATCTTCATATTGAGCCCACTTTATCTTTTTCGTGCTCTGGATTTAAAACTTGAAAAAGATTCCAAGCGCTTTCACACCTGTGTCGTGCTTGTCAAACGCAAGTAAACGGTGTCGAGTACAGTCAGCTTTACTCATGCTCGTTAAACGATGAGGAAAGTATTATCCTGGTTGTATTTTATTCTTCTTTCGGGCCAGAATAATTAATTTTTACGAAAAAGACCACGGGAGTCCATAGTTAAGCTCTTTTCAGACTCCTTAAAATTGAAAAGATTGCCAAGTGATCTTGACTCTTTCACACTTGTAAAAGTATTTGAAAGGTCGTCTATTCGGTGATAGGTTACCCCTTTTTCGGCCCGTCTAGACTATTTACGAGAAAGGTATACCTCAGTCAATCTCGGCTGGGAGAGTTCTCTCGGGAATCGTTTTACACTTTTTCGGGATCGAGAGACTAAATTTTACGAAAAAGTACATTATGGAGCTTCCTTTAAGTTTTTTAGGCTCTCTAAATATGAAAAACTACCGAGTTTTCCTTCCTTGGGCTCGTTAAAATATTAACATCGAAGGACCCACTTTGGGACGAACCCCTCCTTTCTCAGGTTCGCAAAACATGTGAGATTGGACTCATCCACAAGATGAGCTACACCGAGCATCTGTTATCCTCTTCAAGCTCGTAAAACAAGAAAGAGGTACTCGTCCATCATGTCGGGGAAATATGGGGGAACAAGTCAAGTTTATCTATGGCAGCTTGTCAGTCGTTACCTTTGAACATGGCATGTGTCCATCTCTTGTCTATATTTGGGTGTCCGTTTTTCATTGAGTCATAGTCATCATCATGGGTCGTCTCCCTGGCCACGAGTCCACTCATCTGACGTCTATCCTCTATTTTTCTTGCTGCCAAGTCTTGTTACATGCCGTTACATGTTCAAAGGGTTGCATTGTATCGAGTCATTCACTGTGTCAGGCCTCCGCTGTGTCAGTACATATCCCATTACTTCATCATCCTATCACATGTGCCGATTTTGTGTCGATGATGTGGGAATCATCATGGTCCACCTTCGACAAGTCTGTTCCTGTCGACTCCAAATCACTATCCAGGAATTGGACTTAGAAATCAACCATTAGTACCTTGGTACCTGCATGCCTCAATGGCAGGTTTCCTCGTGTTTGACAGCAGGTTCACATCATTGACCTCTGATCAAGCAATCTCTCGGATGCTCGACATCAACTCATTTATTCGCATTTCGTTGAGATGTACTATTGATACCTTGGGAATCATTGTCATTATTGGTGATCTCCCTCGCATTTGTTAACGGTCCACATCATTGACCGGTAATCAAATGGTTTCTTCCATGTTCGACTCCAACACATTGTAATCACATGGTTAGATTCGTATCTTTATGCGATCGGGTAGAAGACCCTGGGTGCATCACTGTATCTTGACTGCGTCCAGGCTGCGATGGAGATGTCTCTTGTATTGTCACACAGATCCACTTATTGTATTGGTCGTGGCTGTGTCGTTACTGTCTCATGGATCTACGATTGTTCATAGTAGCCATGATCTGTCCACAGTTTACATTATCTCAGTACTCATGGATCTGCAATGTATTGGTCGGCAGCCATGCTTTGAGTCGTTTGTTTCCGAGCATGGGAATGCCCGCCTCGGTGGTATATCTAACACTTTGTTTCCATTTCAGCTCCGTGTCGCTCTCCTCGATGCTATCTCTGCACATTTTATTCGTAAAGTCTTTCGGCCATCAGTCCCTTCTGACCTCACACTTTAGGGGGCATCTGTTATACCTCTACGTTTCACAGTGTCGCATCCCCATCACAACACATCTCGACGACACTTTCCCTACTGTTTTGAATCATCCAGAAGAGACAGATGATGAGTCAACCTTGAAGGTAAATCCACCCTGGCAAGTTTTGACCCACCTTGGACTTTATTTCCACACACTACCGCGCCCTGCCAGCTTGACAAAACGCGGCACAGTGCCGCGCCCTGTAGCATTTGCAAAGCGCGGCAGCCTTTTAATAGTTTTTGCCCTTGGCTTGTGGGATCTTGGATTTTCGAAGATGATGGAAGATTGGGTTCCTTGATTCGATCCCAACTCATCTCCTTCGATTAGAAACCCTGATCCACTTATCCCTCCTTAGATCCACCTATCTCTCTTGTTGGTTAACCTCACCACTCACTATAAAAGAGAGGCATGCCATTGGAAAAAGGGAGGACTCTTGAGAGCACCAAACTTATGGTCTTGCAGCATTGTGGAGATAGCTAAGAGGAGAAGACACTTGGAGTTGGAGGTTTGGCTTGGGCATCAAGCACCCTTTGTAAGTAATCTTCAAGTTGTAATGGAATAACTTGTCTTGTTTTCCCAAATCATTTGTGTTAATATTGTTTTAATGATATGATTTGTATCTCTCATAGATTTAGATCCTAACTCATGTTTTCAGATTGCTAGAGAATAGTACATGCTTGTGTTTTGGTTCCATTGTTAACAGGTTTACTTGTGAGGACTTGGAGCTTGGAGCAAATATCAAAGACAAGCGTTTGGATACAAGGTCAGTTAAACTCCTTTCTATTCTCTTCAGCATTTTAATTCTGAGATGTTTGTTAGATCTAGGGATTCAAGGTTGCATTTGTTTTGTCTGTTCTTAGCCTAGAGTTAGTTAAAGCCTACTTTAGCCTAAGGGAATTTTGACTTATCCGTAGGGCAGAATTCCACATAACACTATCATCAAAGGAGCGCTTATAAGCTAAGGTGATTTAATCTTACTTCCTTATTTTCTCATGTGTTGTATGTGATTGATTAGATCTGGTGATGGAAACATATTGGTATACCGCCCCTGTTTGTCTTAGGTCTTGGGAAAGTGATACAAGGGAGTTCCCATCTTTCCACAGGATGGAAATATCCATCACACATAAAGATGAATATTTTAGGGCCTGCAACCTCAGTTTTTATTGGCTAAACCCTGTAAAAGGCCCTAAGAACCATCCATGGCATTTGAAATATTTCAACAACAATCGTATGATCCATGTAGGACAATAATTCACTCTATATGCAATGTGTGGTGGTTTTTTATTGTGTTCATGGTCTATGAATGATAAAATCCTCTTTTAGGCCCTAATACATTTTTTTCCTCCTTGAAACATGTTCATGACCCTAAAAACCATCCCCAATGTACAAAACTATGTAGTGACCTTTGTTCCTTGACCATTGAGGTAGTCCTCCTCCTTTGAAAGTTTAGTGTACTATGATTGAGCAAATAAGCATAATTGGCCCAATCCTCTTCCAGGTCACTTAAAACATACCGTGTGCATGGTCCATGAGCATTAAAGCCTCTTCTAGGCCCTAGGAAATCAGTGTCCCCCCTTGAACCATGCCCAATACATCGAGAACCATCCTTGATGCTTAAAAACTTGTAATGGCAACCATGCATCACTTGTAGGACAAATATTCTCTTTAGAGGTATGTGTGGTGATATTGGACCATGGATTTTAAGGAAACATAGGGTCTAAGGCCATATGAATTTCCTAAGGGGCTCATGGGCCATTACAACACCCTAAAACACTATATAGGCCCTACATAGGGACTCTTTTAAGTCTCCAATACATGGACGCTCGATCCTCATCATTCTCATCCACTTCCTCACCATTCCTTATCATCATCGTCATCCTTGTCATTGGTACCATCGTCCTTACCATCATCATCATTGTCATCATCATTTTCATCATCATCATGATCGTTGTTGAGGTTTTTCAAACCAATTAAGTTGGTTCCCACAGTCCAAGCCATGATCCAGGGTCAAAATATAGAGTCATACACCATAACAATTTTCTTTATGGATCATGGGTCATCTATAGGGAAAGATCACATGATTCCCAAGTAAAGAATCCTTAGATTACAAGTGGGGCATGATAGCCATTTTGATATTTACAACATTATTGATGGTTCTTGGAGCCTAATCCATGGTGTTAGATCAATGATATAGGTTATTAGAAAAGGAAACTATCTAGGTTATTAGGACAGTCCAAGCCATGATCCAGGGTCAAAATACAAAGTATTACACCTTAATATTTTCCTTTATGGATCATGGGCCAAGCATAGGGAACCTCACCATCACATGAGTCCCACACAAAGAATCCTTAGATTACAAGTCTCAATACAAACTAGAAATAACAAAAGGATTTTGTAAGGATGTGAAATGTTTTATACAGTGTTTGAAGGAATAAAATGAAATAACAATACAAACTCCTTTCATAAAACATTCAAAGGTATGTTTTACCTCAAATTGAGATATTCGTGCCATTAGGAGTTTTTTAGCACATGAGTTAGGTTCATAGGTGATATGTGTACTTATGTGCAAGGTTGGAGCGTTGTGGACGATATATCCATCATTTATGTCTCTCTCATTTCTTTCATCACGTTGTCTCTCCATTTTAGTACTCTACTTGCAATTTAAACTCAAGAAATTTTCTCTCTTTTGATTGATAGATCTAGGTTTAAGTTTTAATTTTTTTTTTATAGACGAACATCGATTTTTTAATTACATTTCATAATATTGTTATCTAGAATGAAATATGTATTGTTATTTTTATCGCAGCATCTCTTTAACGAAATCTGTATTGAAGGAGGTATCTATTGTAGTACAAGTCTTTGTCTACCAACTAGGCTATTTGGAATTTCATTCTCAAAATGACCTATGAGGGCATGTTGACAACAATCAAAATTTATAACAAGCTTATTTATATTCAACAATAGAAATTTGAACAAGGGTGTCAGGACCAGAACCATGACTTCGTGAGAAACTTTTGGCTCAATATTTTGCTCTTTATTTGGTGTTATTGTTCTCTTTGGTCATATCTGGATTATGAGCAACGTTGACTCATAGAAATCCTTATAAAGGTTAAGAAGAAGAATCTGATTCTTATAGGGGAAAAAGAGCCAGAAGCTATAACAAAAGAACTTGTGAAGAGAATAGAAAAAGGTGAAACTCCAGTGTAGCTTCAGGGTTTGCAGATCCTTCCTATTGAAATAGATATATCCATTTTTTGTTCCAGAAACAAAGATAACGACCACATTGCTATGAATTTCAGGTAATTGGACCAAATGATGGAAGGGCATTTGAATAAGGGTATACTTCTTAACGTGGGTAATTTAAAGTGGATTGTAGAGAAGCTCAAGGCAGGAGGAGCACTAATAGGGTTGTCAGTACCATCTTCTGTGCAACAAGTTGTTATGAAAGTGAGCCAATTGTTATCTTGGTATGGGGGAATTGGTAGACTATTGTTGATTGGGATGACGTGTGAAACATACCCGCATTTTCAAGTATATCATCCTTCTATGGATAATTTTTGGGACCTACAGCCTCTACCTACTATTTCCAAAACAACTCCAAGATTGTTTCCTAGGCTCTCCCTTATTTCTTCCTTCCGCTTTCCAAATTCTGTTGTTATTTTAGTGTAGTAAAATAACATTCATGTAGGAAAATTCCTATTTTAGTTGACAATAGAAATTTAGAACATCACATACCTTTTTCCATTTCAGATTAGGTGCTAATTTTATCTTTAGTTAAATGCTGGTCTGTTTTAGACTAGGCACTTTTGACCTAGGCTTGCACTTGGAAATGTATATTGAAATACACAGTTTTGCATTTTCAAGGTTGTCGGGAATTCATAATTAAAGGGTATTTAGCGCAAGAAAGTTTCCTAGGACTTGTCCATTAAGATATGAATTCATGCATTGCTAAGCTAAGCAAATATTCATGACCTAGGGGTATCCATTTTGTTGAATTCACTAAGGATTTGCGCTTGACCTCATTTGTTGAAATGTAGATTCATAAGAGAGGGGAATCAAGTTTTTGAATTTGCTTTGGGCATGGCCATTGAGGAGGGGCACAGTAGGGATGGATCTTGAGGACCATTCCATGGTATAATGAAAAAGATAGAACCTTACACTGTAGCCTTTTACTATGGAGCTCATGGTCTATATTGTGTGTGGTCTCAAACCACCGTATTATCCCTCCACAGGGGAATCTTTGGCCTAGAAATGGGATATGGTGCTCATTTTGAAGTTTAGAACACTATATATGGTTCTTGGTGCCCATGATGTGGTTCAATGCCAGAATGTATGGTATTATACCATAATATTTGTCTATGGGGCTCGTGAGACATCCTTGTGTCCCTTGGACACCACAAAGGTACTACAAAGGGATCTTTGTAATGTGATCATGATATGATGGCCATTTTGAGTTTGACACATTGAGGATGGTTATCATGAATTTAGACAATGGTCAATGGTTAACTTCACTGTATGACTCATGGTTCATGTGTAGGGCCCCAGATATAATTACTTTACCTTACAAGCACGATATCGTGGTCATTTCAATATTTGTAACACAAGTGATGATTCCCTAAATTGTGTTGGATTTAAGAAGTTCAAATAAAGTTTCTATAATTAATTTCAAATTCTAAGAATGGAGATTTAACAATGTCACTCATATAAGAGTTATTGTGATAAACTTTGTAGTTAAGTTTAAATTCAAGACTTTTTGTTGGACGAAGAGGTGAATTCCTCATCAAAGTGATCTCTTTTAGTTTTTTTATAGCTTTTACAAATATTTTTTAAAGAGGTTATATGTTCAAATCTAAAGAAGGTTAGGGTATGTATAACTATAAACTGTAACAATCAAATCGTTATATTCTCACAAGTAAAGGGATCTCATTCACCAATTTAGTATCTTGTACTTTTGAAAATAAATTATTATTACTTCTTTACAACTACCCATTAACACAAGGTTCAT
Organism: Larix kaempferi; assembly: GCA_027924585.1. Classification (NCBI taxonomy): domain Eukaryota; kingdom Viridiplantae; phylum Streptophyta; class Pinopsida; order Pinales; family Pinaceae; genus Larix; species Larix kaempferi. Next base: position 781,730 of record BSBM01000422.1, on the reverse strand, counting down.
AAAATATCAAAACTTATATGTTATAAATCCATTGATAACTAATATTTTTTTCCTTCTTAATTAAAAGTTTTGAAAAACATTTCCAAAATCCAATTTTTAAATTTAAACACCATGACAAAATAAAAAATAATATTATATCTTAAAAAAAAATTATTCCTTAATATCTACATGAAAAAATAGTATCTTTTAAATAAAACCTAATTTGAATACATTAATTTGACATATATGTAACATTAATTTCATTAAAATAACAACTATTCTATTGTATTTTTTTGGGTTGGAGCACACTTCATTAAACATAAACACTAAGTAGACTAAACTACTTAGGCTCTGAAATAACCATATTGGGTCATTTGCATGATCTTATGCTTAGTAAAGGACGTTGTAATTAGATACAGTTTTATTTTAGCTACTAGTTAATTAGGCTTAGTGGGAATGCATGCTTCAATGACCATGGATGATGGTGATGGGTTATGTTCATCCTTAGAGGTCAATGACCATGGATGATGGTGATGGGTTATGTTCATCTTCGAGGTTCGGCCATGCTAACAACAATGCCACTTTTTACTCTATTGGGGTTTAGGATTTTGTGCAATGTTTATTTTCATGTGAAACACCTAGCCTAGCAATACCACATGGTCTCCTGTGCAGTGGTCAAATTTGAAGGGTGGGACTTAATTTCAATTGGAAGCGCATTTGTTCTGGGTAAAGTAAATAATTGTACTTCAATTGAAAAGTATAAATTAACTAAACCCTTCCCCTCAAAAAATGCAAAAAATAAATATCGTTAATCCAAATTTACAATCTTACACAATTGAACCTTCCTTAATATCTACATGAAAAAATAGTATCTTTTCAATAATACATAATTTTAATACATTAATTTAACATATATGTAACATTAATTTAATTAAAATAACAACTTCAATAAAACATAATTTGAATACATTAATTTTACATATATGGAACATTATTTTCATTAAAATAACAACTATTCTATTGTATTTTTTTTGGGTTGGAGCACACTTCATTAAATAGAAAAACTAATTCAAGGCTATGCAACAACCATATTGGGCCATTTGCATGATCTTATGCATAGTAAAGGAAGTTGTAACTAGATATAGTTTTAAAATAAAACTAGAACCGTGAGAAAATTACTTACTCTTAACTATGTACAAAATGAAGCCCAATAAAACTAGAACCATGAGAAAATTACTTACTCTTAACTATGTACAAAAGGAAGACACTAAGAAAAATATAGTCTTAAAATAAAACTAGAACCATGAGAAAATTATTTACTCTTAACTATGTACAAAAGGAAGCCACTATGCAAAACTAGACTATAATAAACCTACAACCAAAAAATACATATAAAACCAACCAAAAAAATAATTCAAACCAGAGAGAGGGTAGCCATCCAAGCCTAAAAATATATCCTCCATATCCTTTTGTTGTTCATCACTTGTTGTGACAACATATAGATATGGGATGGAGGGGAAATGGAATCGAGCTTAAGTCAACAACTAGAGCCTTGCAACTCTATGTATGTTTGAGTCTTAACAATCTACCTATTAAATTGAATTAGAACACCAAAAGAAGTTTGTTAATGGCTCGGTTTAAGACAATTATAGATGTGAGTAATTAAAAACTCGAGGCTCTAAAATTGGTTGTGTTTTGTACCAATCCATAATTCCGGTACAACCACATCTTCCCTAAACCCCAACTCATGAAAAGCACTTTAAATTTGTGAAAATTACATTAATAAAACCTTGGTTCACACCATTCCGGCCTCATAATCTTCTCTAAAGATTCATTTATTTGACAAAACTCTCTTTAAACAGTTTAAATGGAAAGGGAAAACAAATGGAAAGAGAAAAATGATTAGTCAAAAGATAATTTCATAGTTGAATCACATCCTACTACCAATAGTGTCAATAGCATCAAGAACCTAGGGTTCATGGTTTAGCATAGCACAGATGGAGGTGGACAAGCAACATCGAGAGGAAGTGTTTACAGTTCTGGATACCCAAAGAGTCATTATGGAGAAATGTGTCCTCCAATGCAAGGAACTTACAGACCACTACGCCTCACTGGAGAAATTGCTGCAGAAGAAATTCAAAGAATTGGAGGTGGGAAGACATATGGAGTTCAAAACCAAAGAAATGGAGGAATTGCTGGGAAAAATAAAGCAATCAACCGTATCCAACAAAAAATATATATCTCTCCAGCTTAGAAGAGTAGAAGGCCTCGGCCCTCGCGACCATTGAAATCGAAGAGTGAAAATGGCCTGAAGTTCCTTTGCGAGAAGATGGATGCAGAGGGTCCCTGGAAATTCATCGTGGAGCACAGAAAAGATGTTACAACGGTCAGGGGCAAGCAAACGTGGGTGCTGGAGAGTGGCATTGATCTTTCCTGGCTGGTTTAATAGGCCCTCGAGGGTTTTTAACACAAGGGTTCCAAGAAAACAGAGAATAAGGACTCGGAGCTTGCGGACCAAAGGAGGGCTTGTTCTTTGTTGCTGGAATAGCATGCATAGAATACACATGAATAGCATGGATCCAAGGTAAGCATGACAAAAGATCCTTCAAATTTAACCAATTTTCATTATGCAATTCAGAGACCATATATATTCCAGGTGCCATATATATTCCCCATTTTGATGTTCTATGCCTTTCTCAAAATACTTACCCTGTCTTCTGGACCACTTGTTCTGAATGCCTTTATTGGATTTTCAGAAGGTCGACAATCATTCAAATATTAAGGTTTTGTTTTGGTAGGAGCACTCTTCATTGCCAAGGCCATAAAGTCCATATCTCAAAGGCAATGGTATTTTGGCACTAGCGGATTGGTCTGCAAATTCGCACTTCACTCATTGTAGCAATGTATCAAAAACAACTAAAGCTTTCCAATGAAGCTAAACAGGTGCATACAGCAGGAGAAATCATGAATTATATGGTGGTAGATGCTTATCGTATTGGGGAATTTCCGTTCTGGTTCCATCATACTTGGACAATAGTACTCCAGCTCATATTTTCTTTAAGCATCCTCTTCCATGCAATTGGATGGGCCACACTTTCAGCCTTGGCAGTTATCAGCATTACCATGCTTTGTAACTCTCCATTAGCAAAGTTACAGGATAAGTTTCAAACTGAACTCATGTCATCCCAGGATCAGCGGTTAAGGGCCACCATAGAAGCTCTGGTGCATATGAAAGTACTGAAATTGCATGCATGGGAGGAACGTTTCAAAGAAAGTATTAAGAAGCTGTGCAAGTTAGGGTTCAAATGGCTTTCTGTGGTTCAGTTTTGAAAAGCCTACAATTCATTGTTGTTCTGGTCATCTCCTGATTTGGTTTCAACTGCAACTTTTGTAACCTCCTATCTTCTTAAAACACCTCTTACACCGAGCAATGTTTTCACTTTCATAGCCACTTTGTGCCTCATTTAAGAACGAATTCGAGTAATTCCTGATGTAATTGCTGTTATCATTCAAGCCAAGGTCTCATTAAGTCGTATCATCAACTTTCTTGAAGTTGCTGAATTACAATATCGGGTGGTTGAGCGAGTATTTCTTCAGAATTTCGACTACACTATTCTTATCACTTCTGCAACACTAAGTTGGGATTCCAGTTCATCGAATCCCACATTGAGAAACATAAATATGGAGGTTAAACATGGCCAAAAATTGGCAATTTGTGGAGAAGTTGGATCACGAAAATCAACTCTTTTAGCTGCAATACTTGGAGAAGTACCAAAGTTGAGGGGCAGTGTGAGTATGAATTATTTACCCCCTTACCCTAACATTGTCAACCTTTTAAATTGATGGATTCTCTTTTTCATGTTCTCAACCCTGATTCTACAGTTGCAAGTCTGTGGCACTCTTGCATATTTTTCTCAGACTGCATGGATTCAAACTGGAACAATACGAGACAACATACTATTTGGTTGTCCCGTGGATAAGTAGAAATATTAGGAAGTTATCCTAAAGTCTTCGCTGGATAAAGACCTCCATAATATTCCCTTTGGTGATCAGACTGAAATAGGAGAAAGAGGTGTCAATCTCAGTGGCGGCCAGAAACAACGAATACAACTTGCCCATGCTTTATATTAAGACTCTGATATTTATCTTTTGGATGATCCTTTCAGTGATGTTGATGCTCATACTGCTAGTAGCTTGTTTAAGGTTAATATGGTGATTTCCTTCTGATATAAAAGTTTTCAAATTATTATGCGCCTAGAACTTTTGTATGTTGCCCCTTTATATAGCAATGATTTTCGTTTTGACTTAGCTTTCTGATATACTATTAATCACAGATTTTGATGTGTAGGAATACATAATGGGAGCACTATCGAAAAAGACAGTAATCCTTGTAACACACCAAGTTGATTTTCTCCCTGCTTTTGATGCTATTCTGGTTAGTAAACAGTTGTCCTAGTCATTGAAATCTGTTTTTTTACTTGGATACAACTTTTTGACAAAATTTTTCAATGGATGGCAGATAATTATAATTCCTGTAATCTTGACATATTTACTGCTGATAGTTTTGGAAAATTTTCTTTGAATTTCTACACTAAAATCTCTCTTATGCAGTTGATGTTGGATGGGGAAATTCATCAAGCTGGGAAATATCAGGAACTATTGGTCTCAAGCGAGGCATTTAGGATCTTGTGAATGCACACAAGAACACTGTTGGTTCTAATGAATCAGTTGCGACAATGCCATCCACAAAAGATGAACCTATAAATGAAGAGAGAGAAATTCAAAGGAGCAAGTCACATAAAGAACAACTGATTTCAAATAGAGATCCTAAGGGGGATCAGCTAGTGAAAAGGGACGAGCAAGAAGTTGGGGACACTGGTCTGAAGCCATATATTGACTATTTAAAACAAAATAAAGGTTTCTTATATTGTCTTTGTGCTGCTCTTGGTCATTTTATATTTCTGATTCAGCATATTTCAGGAAATACTTGGATGGCTACTAATGTGCAAAGTCCTCAAGTCACTGAATTAAAGTTAATAATAGTGTACTCATCCATTGGGTTCACATCTATATTTTTCTTATTCCTTTGGTCACTGTTTGGTGTTATTTTGGGGCTTGAGGCATCAAAGTCCTTCTTTTCTGAGCTTTTGACTTCTTTATTCCGAGCACCAATGGCATTCTTTGATGCAACTCTAATGGGAAGAGTTATGAGCAGAGTAACTATTTTAGAAAATAACCATAGGCTTCCTTCTTTTCTTTTTGGTAAAAGGTGAAATTTGATGTACCTCATGGTAATAAACTACTGCCATTCCTCATTTTCCATATTTCTTCAGATTTCAGCATTCTTGATGTAGACATTCCTTTCAGCTTTTTCTTCACCATGTCATCTACCATGAATGCTTACAACAATCTTGGAGTTGTGGTTGTTGTAACATGGCAAGTTTTGTTTACAGCCATTCCAATGATTTTTTTGACCTTTCAAATCTAGGTAAACTGCTACTTAACACAAGTTTCTTGAGAAGACTCTGTACTTAACTATACATGTTGTGAGAGAAGTTATAACTGATTTTTTCTTTGCTCAATTTAATCAGAAAAAAACTATTTTTCTTCTGCTAAAGAACTGATGAGGCTAAACGGTACAACAAAATCACCTATTGCAAATCATTTTGGCGAGTCCATAGCAGGTAATTGAATAGAGCATTGATTTATGAAATAAGTTATTATCCTTCTTGTGTATAGATTTCTGCATATCTTACCAGTAGGTTTATATAGAACCACTATCTACGTAGGTTAAGCTTAGCCTGCATGCTTATGAGATTTTCATCAATTCACTCTCCTTTAAGTTGAACCATAAAAAATTGGTGAGAAGCCTCTAGAAGAAGATGATTTGCCTTTTATGTGTGGAGACGATCAAGCAAAGAATAATTATATATATCTTCAACATATTCAACAACTGCCAATTGATTTTCAAGGTCTCCATCATCAATGCTAGGGATAACTTCATGGAAGTCCCTGCATGCATCCTGAAATACCCATATCAAGATTATTAATCGTTTTCATCCCACATACAGTATAAATAGACACAAAGCTATCTTAAGCCATATAAAACCTGTGAGTTTTGGTAGCTTCATTATCCACAATTTGATTCAAGGAAAAGGAGGCTATATTTTTTATTGTCTATATATTTTACCACCTCACTCTTTTCTATATGATGGGTGGAATGTCCACTCAAATTGTTGGGACATTTCTAAACTCCAACACAGGGATTTTCATTCATTAGACACCCCTTTTACACTTGTCCTTTCATTCCTAATCCATCCCACTAAAGTGTCCTGAGCGATATACTTTTGAATAGTAATCCTTTTCCAAAGACTATCTTTTGTTATTAGGTTCCATATTTCTTTAGAATCCAAATATATACCAAATAATTGTATGTTTTTTAATCCCCAACCCCCTCCTATTTATACATTTTCCTTGATGTGTCATCTCTCCTAAAAACACAACCTCCATCAATTTAATAATTCCATTGTCTACCTTTTGGAACACCTCACATGGATTGGATGTTTTCTAGGCTTCTTATGACACCAAACATGCCCTCAAGCACTAGTTCACAACTTCTCTACTGATCTAGATAAATTATAGTTGTCCCAATGAAATCAAGATGCCATTTTCATGCTTGAAATCCATTTGATTTGCAACACAAAAATTGAAAGTTATCTAGAAAGGATAATGCTGAAAAAGAACCATATTTTTGTCATCCCAAATTTACATGCTGGTACAGGATGAAAGACATAACTATTTGTGTTAGGTTTGCATAGGACTTGTCCAAAAATACCATTTAGGGATACCACAAGAAAAGCTCTTCTTTTGTTTCCCAAGAATCTTTATCATGCCCAAAACTTATTATTATGAATTATGTTCATCCCATAGTGATTAGAATTGAGGTATGGATGATCATTGGCACATGTGAGGACAATGATTAGGTATGTTGACCAGAGTTGTTAGAGCATACAACAATAAATAAGAATGTCCCAGAATTGTTGATCAACACCCAGAACTTATAAATTGATGTTTGAAAAACCTCCTAAGTGCTTTGTGAAGAGACATAATACCCATAACTATTGTAGCCTACTATAGTTGGATGTCTAAGTGCTCAAAACTATTCTTCACGGTCCAAGAACAAAGATTGATTGTTATGTTTGCAGCAGACCCTTGACATACAAGACCAAAAGCCTTACCTTATCACCAAGACTTGATCCTTGGTGTCTCTTATTGCATTCAAAGACACCCATGCAAATATGGGGTTAACACCTTGCATTTGACTCTCGAAGGCATCATCTTAATAGTAAATTTTTATGTCCCTAGGATTTGCTCTAAATGTAAGCATTCTATAAAGATGTCCACATTTATGTCCCTAGGATTTGCTCTAATTATGTCCTTAACAAAAATTAATTGTAAGTCTGGGAAACATTGAATCAATTCCTGCCATTATTTGGACTCTCCTACCCTTCATAGCAGTAGTAAGAAGGGTCAAAATCAAATTTGGGCAGATTGGTCTATAAAAGAAGCATTTTTGGGAAAGGAATGAAGGCTGGACAACAATAAAATTATGCTTCTAGGGCATTGCCTCACCTAATATCAACAGTAGAAGGTTCTATTTCCAGTTCTAGGTACAAATTTGAAATGATTTCTTGAGGATGCAACCCTAAATCCAACCACTTGTGTGCATCTTAGACTCCTCATCCATCTTGTTCAATTCTGAGCAACTTTGTCAATGAAAGCAGCCTTCAAGTCTCCTTTCTGCACCTTATAACAATAGTGCCATGAATTCTGGGAAAATAAAAAGCATGAAACAGACCTGTCTACAATTTTTTGGCAATCTAAGTGAAATTTGGGCATAAAAAACAATCCCGGAGTGACATTCTAAGTGTCTAAGAGCACACCAACAAAAATAAAAATCATTCAAGGCTTCCTTAGTTGAAATTCATTTGGAGTGTTTTACTAGTAGCTTTCAGCTTTTGGATTCCACTATTTGGGTGATGAACATGGCCCAACCAAAGACCTTTGATTTACTGTTGATATTTTTGTTATTATGATCTGAGAGTTTTGTGAGTTGTTTAAAAAGATTTATCCCACACACATTGGACCAGGTAAGTTGCATCAGGCCAAAGTATTTTTTTTAAACTGGTGAGAGTCAAGGGTCTCTGCACTTATTAGGTACCCTTGTTTTGGCTTGAAGTGGTGCACTGAGTGCCTAGACATCTATATTCACACAGAGCAGTTACAGTAGCCTGGGAGTTATCTATGTCATATACAGTAGTGTATGTAAGTGATTGCATATACTTCTTAACTAACAGTCTTGTTGTATTTGAGGGTTTGGAACTAGGGATTAGGATTCTGAAACGGTATTGTGCATGTTCACATCAATGCAAAAGTTTCAACAGCTTAGGTTTTTAGAGGCAGTTGACATGGAAAAAAGTGGTGGTAAAAGATGTTGGATCTGCATACAAAAAAGCCCATCTTGGAGGTGGAATCAGAAAGAGGCTACAGGGAATATTTACTGCATAAATCAGAGATCCAATAAAATTAAATTCTATTTTCAGTAATCAACAGATATGTATGCATGGTTGGAATTGAGTATGAGAAGCAGAAACCTTTTTGTAAGTCTGGAATATAGGGCCCATAAGATTAGATACAGTTATGCTTCCATGCTAGGGTCTGTGCAGTGTGAGGTAAGGACTTGCTTTGCATTTCAGCACTTCCATCATTTGAGGGTTAATTTGAAACTTGTAATCGTTATATTTAGTAGTGTGTTAGAATTCAATTTTCCTTACAAGATGCATGCAAATACTGTTGTGGCTGAAATTAAAGTTATGCTTTGTATAGTGTGCTTTTAACTTGATTCATTTGTTTGTCATGTTGTAGTTTTTTGCAATTGATGTGTTGCTTGTTGCACATGTGACCATGTCAAAGGAGCATGCAATGTGCTTTCCTCTGATCGGAAGTGTTGTGCTTGTTTCACTATTTTTGTTGTTCAAGTTCTTATCAAAAGACTTGGTCAATGCCATTCTCACGAGTTACTATTTTGTTCTTGGAATAATTTCATTATCGTACGTTTTTAAACCTTGGAGTTAATTACAAAAGTATTGCACTTTTGTGGCTAAGTTTCATGTTTAATGCTTGCCAAGAGACTTCATTAATTACCAATTTCTTCAGTTTTTTGTGCTAAGAATGATTGCATTATAGTATGTTCCCATCTTATACTAAGCAATTCCTTCAGTTATTAGTTTAGTGGCATTGACAGTTGTATCAATCTTATGGAACATTATATTTCAGTTTTACACTAAGGTTTAATGTTGATTTCTCATGTACAGAGTCACATTGTTACCTTCTATTGAGCACTTTCTGCCAAAGAAGTGGAATGAGTTGCCGATAAACTGTCACCTTCCATATTTCAAATGTAAGAAACTATTCAGATAACATTCCTTTGCAAGTTAATACTGGAGAGATGATAATTATTTAAAATATTGTCAATGGCTGGAAGTAATATAGTGTGTTTAATTTCTAGATTTAGTACTATTGTAAAATATATGCGGTGAGAATAAGTATCTGTTATGTACATGGATAAAATTTGTATATTTGGTGTCTACTTCTTACATTGGTGTACATGAATGTATGTGTGTGTAAACTTCACATATTTTATGTATTTTTAGTAGGTTGCTTCTGGTCTGGTCCCGGGCTAACCCTCGGCCAGTTCCAGTTCTTGTTCCATTCTTTATAGCTTTGAACAACTCAAAACTATCATAGGGAGTGGAGACAAATCTCTGTTCACCCAGGGTGAACCCAAGACTCACCACAGGGAAAACTAGAGTACAATCAAGTAGCAAATCTGTTGAAAATTTGAAACCAGTTATTTTTCCAAAGTATTTTTATAACCATGAAGTTTTAATTTAGTATAGTACTGCACTCATAGACTGCCAAACCTAACTTCTAAAATTGTGGAACCACTCATATGATCTATCCCCAAAGCCACAAACCCTATTATTATTTTCCTAAGGAGATCCACTCAAAATTAATGACACAATTTATATGATGTGTTCCTGTGTACCAAGGATTCTTGTTGCTACACCCCAACACACAAATACATCAATCTAAAAACTTCTTGTGTTAAATATTTGGATCTCCCTGAACTGAACGAACACCATAATTGAAGTCACACTGTACACACAACATCTGTATAAGAGGATCTATATGTTGATGACATTTTACGGTAATGATATGTACTTGACACAAGCACATAAATTGGAGTGCCAATAGTCAGACTTTCAGAAAGACCTAAGGGAATGCGATATGTGTCAATTACACATGCCAAGCAGTAGCCTTATTGTCTTATTCTAGTTCCTATATCCTATCTAGCCTTTATCTAGTCCTTGCCATTTGCAATATCCCACAGGTCTCTTTTTCTATTAAAAGCATTTTTAATATTGAGCTTTTAGAAATTTAAATTTTCTTCATATATTTTCTCAATGAGATGTTGTTCCATGATTGCAGCTGTTATGTTTTGTGACTTGCACTATCATCCACATCGCCAACAACCTTCTTGTTCATAAGATTTGTATGTAATTGCACCAAGAGTAGAAAGGTGCTTTACAACCCAATATGGGGGAGATGTTTTAACGCATAACGTTGTGTAATGTTATGTAACATGTTGTTTCCATAAAAAAAGTAAATGATGTCGGCTTAAACAAAAAAATTAGATTATATTGATTTCTTCTTAAAATTAGATATAACAAGCACTGAATTTCTTTTTAATGTGTAAAAAATTTAAAATAAAAAAAATTACATCTCAAGAAATTGGATCCCTCTCGGTGTTTGATAGATCCGGGTTTAAGATGGATCTATGTTGGTTATCATGATATTTGTGGTTGTTATGATTGGTTTTTTAGAGATTCACATAGAGAAAGGAAGTCTCACCTTGTCCCTTTACTAGAGTCATTTGTTCCATCCTCTTTATGGTTCACAATGCATTAAGCAAGAGGCCTTATGGCCAAATTTCTATGATGAGATTGCTTAGACAACATAGAAAGAATTTAGAGTCCCCGAACTGTTGTTATCACAAATCACATCATCCACTTTAGGAGAGCTGTTGGGACACATTGTACTTAACCTATTTTTATTGGCTTCTAGTGCTCTATGGCTTCTCTCTTGATGCTCTCCTTTAGACCCTTTCCATCACCCATTTGCACTTTCTTGTTCTTTATTCTAATTGTTGTAGAGATTGCTTTACTTCATCTCTTGGTCCATTCTGTTTCTACTTTTTTGGAGATGCTTTAGGCACTTCCAATGTACGCTTTTATTCTTATATTTTCACTATGTGAAGTCCCATTGACCATCTTTGGCCACTAGTGGACATTGATACACAAATTACATTAAGTTGAAATTATAGACACACTTGAATTTACATTGTCTTTTATTAGAATTACGAATCATGCAATCTAGGTGCTAAGATTGCTCCTCTCCCCAATTCTTAAAGGGTTCTAGCTCAATGGAAGAGGACCTGCCTTACAAGCAGGAGGCTGGTGGTTCGATTCCTCTGTGCCCTAATGATATTGCAATGTATTTCTAGAAAAATATTTGTTGTGATCATTTATATTAGTTGCTAAACGGGAAGCAAAACATGCAATAGTGTGGGAGTAAAAATGGACGATAAATTGGGCGCTAAAGTGGTAGCAAAACATGGTGCTAATGTTGACATCAATAGAGATGCAAAACAAGGCGTTAAAAAGAGGCCCAACACTTGACACTAATGAGGAAGCCAAACATGGCGCTGATATGGTAGCAAAATAAGATGTTACTTTGGATGCAAAACATGGCACTACATAGGAAGCAAAATATGGTGCAACAATAGAAGAAAAATTTGGCTCCATCTTGGTAGTAAAACATGATGCAAAAAAGGAAGCAAAAATTGGTGCAAAATTAGAAGTGAAAATTGGTGCATATTGGAAGTAAAACGTGGTGCAAAATGGGATGATAAAGTGGTAGCACATATGGATGCAAAATTGGATGCTAATTTGGATGCAAATATGACACGAATGTAGATGCAAACATAAATGCTAACATGACGCTTTTAAGGATGCAAATAGGGCGCTTATGGGAACGTCATTTAGGAAGTAAAATATGGCGATCTCTAGGAAGAAAAATAGGATGTTATTTAGGAAGCAAACCTTGGCATCGTTTAGGAAGCAAAATTGGACGCTATTCTGGAAGCAAAAAAATGGGCGCTATTTTAGACATCAGAAAGGATGCTATCTAGGAAGCAAAAAAAGACGTTATTTTAGACTCTTTAAATTTTGTCCATGACGCATCCCATTTAGCGTCTGCTTTGACCACTCAATGAAAAAAAAATTACACTAAAAAGGGACGCTAAATGGAACGCTAATTCCAGGATTTGTTGTAGTGTGCATGGCTGTCACCTACATCCATACAAACCATAAGCAAAAATTGGATCTAAGAGCACATGTACATCAGAATACTTTAAATAAGCACATAATAAAATATTCATCACTGACTACCAACCATAGCCATATAAACATGAAAAAATTGAGACATGAAAAGTATCATCTACATCCATATAAAATCATATATCAAGGGTGTCACCTCCAACCATATAGATCATAATCAAATCAGAGATACAAGCACATATAATTCCGAGAATGCAGTAAATAATCATATAATAAAATACTTATCTAATTAAGGGGAAACTAGCTTCAACTGAGCAAGTTTCCACCCAGGCATAGAAACAATCAAGTCAATCCATACTTGAAAATTCACCCCCGAGTTGAGGCCATGGATCCACAAGCAGAGGTACTCTTAACCAATAACATGGTGTGTTCTCTTTTTCAACACTAACACAGAAGAAAGATCATATCTCAACCATACGTAAATATTTTTCAATGAATCAAAAGGTATTCCTTACTGGAAACATCGCTCCAGAAACAATGGAATAGGTCTTATAACCAAAAAATGCTCAGAAATAGGCGAACCAGATCATATAGTTGCTCCCTTCTCAGTACTGTGAGGAAACACCCTACCACAATAAAATAGCTATATCTTTGCCATTCAGAAATATTTTCCAATTAAGCAAAAAGTGTACCTTACTGGAAACATCACTCCAGACGCAATGGTACAAGTTTGATCATAACCTATAAATTATCATAATTTTTCGAACCAGAACATATATTTGCGCGCTCCTCACCTCAACCAGAGAAAATATAATATATTTCCATCACAAGAAACTCGAGCCATACAACCTGAGAAAGCACCATACATTTCCATCATAGGAAATTTAGGACATGCATTCTAAGAAAGAACAATAAATTTTCCATCAGAGGAAACTCATTCCATACATCCTGAGAAAGCAAAATACATTTCCATCATAGGAAACTCAGGCCATGCATCTTGAGAAAGCACAATATATTTCCATCATAGGAAACTTAGGCAATACATACTGAGAAAGTGTTCGGATATTTAGACACTTGGGAGTTAGTTAAGATCAACTTGTGTAATATATCCGTTAGGGATAGTGTGTTTCTTTAGTATGCATTTGTAAATACTTAATCCGACGATCACGATATGTTCCCGACATAGAGTGATCCGATGGCTCAACTTCTCTTAGATCAAACCTAACCTTGATCCGTGGCTTAACACCTGATTGGTCCATGATCTCTAATTAAAGAGCATGGAGGGTCATTTTTTAGTTGATCGATTATGAGAAGCTCATTTGTAACTTTCTTTCTTTGCATAATAAATTGTCCCGTAGAAGCTATTTGGCCGGGGCCGTGGAGTGTTTCCCTCAAGAGGGTTTAAACCACGTCAAAACATCGGTGTGTTGATCTGTGATCTGTTTGTGTGAAATGGTTTCTGTTGGTGTTCGGTCCTTTGGTAGTACCCTATGTACCTAAACATGGTATTAGATCTTTTATGAAGTGTCGCTTCCGGTTATGATCTAGATCTTGAATTGCTATTGCTGAAACTCGAAAGGGTTTCTAGTTATAGTATTTATGTGCATTTCTAGGCTGTGGGAGGTGTTCCATTGCGTCTGGAGCATCGTTTCCATTGGGAAATAGTTTTTGTTTGATCGAAAACGGTTCCCGTTTGCTCCAGAAACGCGTATTTCATCAGATCTGAAGGTATAATGTTATAGTGACGCATTTTTTTATTTTCTTTTTTAAAAGAAAAAAATATCATATTTCATCATTTTTTACTGTTAGATTTTTTTTGTGTTCGGATTGTTGCTTTCTCGTCTGCGTATGCTCTTTTCCGTGCACCTTGAGCGATCTCGTCAAATCAGAAACAGAAAGGGAAAGGGTTTTTCTCGGTTGCGTATGCTCTTTGCCGTGCACCTTGCGCGATCTCGGCAAATCAGAAACAGAGAGAAAACATAGAATTTCTGGGCAAGCTAACAAGATCTAACTCCACAAGTGTGGAAAAAAAAATTTGTTTCGATTTGTGGTGTGTTTTGCAGGAAAAAGGGCAAGCACGCAAACCGAGCAAGAAGAGTAAAAAAAAAAAAACCCTTCCTCATTCACATATTTTACATACCTTTTAATCTAACTCACTTGGTTCAAAGTTGCTTTATTCCTTAATAGGTCTTGAGTTCAAGTCTTAGGAAGTTACTTTTAAAAGAAAAAGTGCATGTAATTTCTATTTTCAAGTTATTTTATTATAAAAGTGCATCTCACTTAAATAATAAAAAAATAAAAATACAAGTGAGTCACTTAAGTTTTTTTTATTATTGTTGAACTATTTTAAAGTAATATCATTGTAAAAGTGAAATCACTTATTTTACAAAAGTGGTTCACTTAAAGAAACTTTCTTGTAAAGTGATTGTCAAAAGGTTCATCTTGGGAAGAGGGGGGTTCTTTTTTTTGCTGGACATTCTCTAACTGCCACGTCACTATTGGGGACATCTTCAACAGTTTCTGTGTTCAAGCATAACTTCATCATACCGAGTCAGTTTTCAATGCCATTTTTTTTAAACCACCTATTTTTTCGATATCTTCACATCCAGACTAATGGTTTCTTCTTTTACAGCTATTAATTTACAAATATGGCCACCCCTTGTGATATTCTACTTAACAATTCCAACTATTTCTCATGGAAATCTCGTATGGAGGATGTTCTACGAAGTAGGGGACTTTTCAGAATTACCTCAGGGAAAGAAACAACACCCACTAATGATGATGAGAAAATAAAATGGGAAAATAGATGTGATGAAGCTCGTGGATTGATTGGGATGTCAATCTCTACTGATTTGCGATTCCACATATCTGGAATTGATGAACCTAATGCTGCTTGGGACAAGTTGGAATCTGTGTTTGGTAAACACAATGAAATTCGAGGTCACCAACTCGAAAATGAGTTGATTTCTTTAAATCCAAGTGACTTTTCATGCATTCAAGATTATTTATCTAAGTACAAAACTCTTAAACTCTTATGTGCAAAATGTAAGATTGAGAGGGAATACAAACAATGCATTTATCATATTCTTTCCAAACTTGGACCTGCATATTCTGTTTTTGTATCTACATTTTACTCCATGAAAGCATCCTTGAATGCAACTAGCTATCAAGAGCCTAGTCTTGAATCCTTTTGTGATTCCTTGATTAGAGAACAAGATAAACTCATTCATCTTGGAATAATCAACAATGCAGATACATCTGGGAAAGCCTTATTGTCCCAACAGAAAGAAAAGTCCAAGCCTCCCAAGAGACAAAAATTTCGCAATAATAAGTCAAACAAGGGTCCCAAACACTCTCAGTCAGTTCCTTCTTTAAAAAATGACAAAGGATCCAAGCCAAAAGGCAAGAAGACTGAACGTCATTGCAACTATTGTGGGAAAGATAATCATGATGAATCTAAGTGTTTCAAGAAGATGGCAGCCTTGGAAGCAGCAATGAAGAAGCACCACATCAGCCTAGATTCGTCTTCAGAATCTGCCTCTCATGGACATGCACTTTGTGCTTCTGGTTATTCTTATAATGCATCTTCTTCTTCTACTTCAAATGAATGGCTCATTGATTCTGGAGCATCTTATCATATGGCTAAGGATCAAGCCATCTTTTCTACTATGCATGAATGTAACACCAAACAAATATTTGTTGGTGATGATAGATCTCTAAGTGTTGTAGGAGCTGGAACAGTTCCAGTAGATAATGGTCATTTTAGTGATGTACTATGTGTTCCAAGAATTTCCTGCAATTTTTTATCAGTCTATCAAATCACTCATTCTGGTGAAGGTAAAACTATGACCTTTACACCTCACCAAGTTGTAATCAAGGATTTCAAAGATCCTCAACAGGTCCTAGCTACCGGAATTGTTGATGATATTACCAGGTTGTACAAGTTTAACAACTTTGGGTCATCACCTTTCCCTTCAGTTTTTGTTGCTCATAGTGATAACTTGAGAAAACTTTGGCATGAGCGATTTGGTCACTTAAATTATCGCTCATTGCAACAATTATGTAAAGAAAATATGGTGATAGGTCTTCTGATGGTATCTTGCAGGGATGGTGTTTGCTCCGGTTGTGTACTCGGAAAACATCATCGAGACAGTTTTGACAAACATGCCTCTTGGCACGCCTCGGTTCCCTTGGAGCTTGTGCATAGTGACTTGTGTGGTCCTCTTCCATATGCTTCATTTTCTGGTTTCAAATATTTCTTAACTTTCATTGATGATTACACCAGATGCACTTGGGTTTATTTCCTAAAACTTAAGAGCGAAGTATTTAACATGTTCTTGGCCTACAAGGCCCTTGTGGAAAAACAATCTGGTCATCAAATTATTAAGTTAAGATCTAACAATGGAGGAGAATATGTTAACAATAAGTTCACTACTTTCTGCACTGAACAAGGCATCCAACAACAACACACTATTCCATATACACCACAACAAAATGGTGTAGCTGAGCGGAAGAACCGCACTTTAAAAGAAAT
This sequence comes from Larix kaempferi, assembly GCA_027924585.1. Taxonomy (NCBI): domain Eukaryota; kingdom Viridiplantae; phylum Streptophyta; class Pinopsida; order Pinales; family Pinaceae; genus Larix; species Larix kaempferi. The sequence continues at coordinate 764,756 of BSBM01000422.1, read as the reverse complement.
GGCTAATTGTATGATCCAATCTAAGGGACTAAGTCTTCAATTTTGGGCTGAAGCCATTAATTGTGCAAATTACATAGTTAATCGCACCCCCACTAAAGCATTACAAGGTATAACACCGGAAGAAGCATGGAGTAAAACTAAACCTGATGTAAGTCACTTCCGTGTGTTTGGTAGTGAAGCATGGGCTCACATTCCGAATGAAAAACGGAAAGCATTGCATCCTAAAAGTAAAAAGTGCATATTTGTTGGATATTCTGAAGATGTAAAAGGTTATAGACTTGTTCAACCACATTCTCATGATATAATCATTAGAAGAGATGTTAAATTTGATGAAAATCTCTTGGCCTGTGAGCCTAACTCGGCGATTGTGCCATCTTTGGCCTGCGAGCCTGATTCGACGTTTGTGCCTTCTTATTCTTCTTCCAACTTCCTTGACAGGTTTCCAACTCCAGTTTCTGATGATGATAGTGAGGATGAAAACCCACCTCCGCCTGCTCATGTTCCTCCAGTTGCACCAACACAAGTGCTTCCTCGATGGGTCCGTTCAACATGTGAAGCAGCTGGTGATTTTGCTGGTGATCCTGGAGATCAACGTCGAACACGTTCTCAATTTTAGCGAGCCTCTTCTCTTTTGGCTCAAGTTTCCGAGAATCATGATCCAGAAACTTTTGCAGAAGCTTCAGGGAATCCAGATTGGGATCATCCATGGATGAAGAATATTGTTCCTTAATGGCGAACGATACTTGGGATCTTGTACCTCTTCCAAAAGGAAGAAAACTTGTCAGATGTAAATGGGTCTACAGAACTAAGTATGCATCAGATGGAAGTGTTGAAAGACTTAAGGCAAGGTTAGTTTCCAAAGGTTTTTCCCAAGTTGAAGGGATTGACTACAATGAAACCTTTGCTCCCGTCGCAAAAATGAACTCCATCCGCCTTGTTCTTTCCCTTGCAACCTTACACAACTGGGAAGTCCATCAAATGGATGTCAAGTTCACCTTCTTACATGGTGATTTACAGGAGAAAATTTACATGGAACAACCTCCTGGCTATATTCAGAATAACTCTAGCCTTGTCTGCCACATTAAGAAATCCTTATATGGCCTTAAGCAAGCTTCTAGAGCTTGGTATGCCAAAATGGATAACTTTCTCCTTGACACTGGTTTTTCTAGATGTCATTCTAACCCCAATGTCTATACCAAGAAAGTAGGAAACCATCTCATCATATTTGGTCTATATGTTGATGACCTTATCCTTACTAGTAGTGACCCTAAGCTTATAACCCATGTGAAATCCAGTCTTAAACAAAATTTTGAAATGTCAAACTTAGGACATTTGCACTATTTTCTTGGTCTCCTAGTCCTGCAAACTAAAGAAGGAATCTTTCTTTCTCAATCTAAGTATGCTTGTGACCTTCTTCGTCGCTTTCACATGGAAGATTGTACACCAACCCCTTCTCCCTTCCATTCTGGAGTCAAACTTTCTTCCACTTGTACTTCACCTGAATTCAATGCCACCTTGTATCGTTAGCTTGTTGGTAGTCTCTTATACTTGACTCATTCCTGTCCTGGCCTTTCCTTTTCCATTGGTCGTGTTGCCCGTTATATGCAGACACCTCATGAAAGTCACTGGAAAGAAGTTAAAAGAATACTTTGATATATTCGAGGTACAGTTCAGTTTGGGATTCATTACAGTACAGGGGGGAAACCTTTGTTGGTTGGTTTCACTGATTCAGATTGGGCCGGCGATCCTGATGATCGATAGTCTACTACAGGTTATGTTTTCAGTCTGGGATCTGGACCTATTACTTGGGCTTGTAAGAAACAACAAGTTTTTGCTCTTTCTTCAGCAGAGGCAGAATATCGAGCAGCAGTTAATGCCTGTCAGGAAGCTTTATGGCTTCGACAAATCCTTTCATATTTTGGATTCGAGCAGCAGCAGCCTACTCCACTTTGGTGCGACAATCAAAGTGCCATCAAGCTTGCCAAATATCCAGTTCTACATAAACGCAGCAAACAAATTGAGCTACATATGCACTTCATCAGAAATCTTGTTCATGGTCGTGTTCTTGAAGTGCTCTTTTGCCCTACAGATGATCAAGTTGCCGACATCTTCACCAAGTCTCTTACAGAAGCGAACTTTTCTAAACTTCAATCTATGTTAGGAGTTCAGGAACTTGTCATTAAGGGGGGGTAGGCTCTAATGCCTCCTTCCTTCTCCTAATAGTGTCACTTTTGTAAATCCTTCAATCCTATCCCAAGTTGTTCTTAAGGGGGGATGTTAGGATATTTAGACACTTAGGAGTTAGTTAAGATCAACTTGTGTAATATATCCGTTAGGGATAGTGTGTTTCTTTAGTATGCATTAGTATGCATTTGTAAATACTTAATCCGACGGTCATGATATGTTCCCGACATAGAGTGATCTGACGGCTCAACTTCTCTTAGATCAAACCTAACCTTGATCCGTGGCTTGACACCCGATTGGTCCATGATCTCTATTTAAAGAGAATGGAGGGTCATTGTTTAGTTGATCGATTATGAGAAGCTCATTTGTAACTTTCTTTCTTTGCATAATAAATTGTCCCGTAGAATCTATTTCGCCGGGGCCATGGAGTGTTTCCCTCAAGAGGGTTTAAACCACGTCAAAACATCGGTGTGTTGATCTGTGATCTGTTTGTGTGAAGTGGTTGCTCTTGGTGTTCGGTCCTTTGGTAGTACCCTGTGTACCCGAACAGAAAGCACAATACATTTCCATCACAGGAAAATCGGGATATGCATCTTGATAAAGAGCAATAAATTCTATCAAGGAAACACTCTGGCATAGGTATGTCTTCATACCTCATTATAAGGCCTTCAATCTCTAAAATATATCCAGGAAAGACTCTTGCATAGATATGTCTCTAACCTCTATCCAATAAAAACTCTGGCATAGAGCAGTCCTCCAATGATATCTATCCAGGAAACACTATGGCATAAACCAACATTTCAATTCACTAGAGGAGCAAGAAGAGATGAAAGAAGATCCCCCCATGAAGCCAATCTGAATCTTCTTATAGCCATTCAAATCCCTGGGTAGAAACTAACTCAGGTTAACTGGAAAGTAACCATACTAGTTACTGGAAGCTTCTATGACTTACACTGTGACCATTCCAATTCTCATGAGATCAATTCAAATTATGCGGGGAGAAGGTTACACAAGAAAAGGATTCCTTTCCCAGAATAGTAAAGGAAGATTTACTCAAATTTTTAGGTGCCAAGGCTAAAAATAGTCAATGAGGGCACACTTTTGCAAGTGGGGGTTACAAACCAAGTGTGACCTCCAAAAGGGAGTTACAACCCATCAAAAGGGGGCGCATTCAACAAGGAAGGCCTACTAAATCATCAATTAGGCTCAATAGTACCATCATAGGCTAAAATAATCAACATTAGGAAACAAAAAGTGTTGTTAGGGAGAGCCATAATTCATAGTCCCCAACCCCCCTCACATGTGGAATCCATGACCCCCTAGCCACATTAGTTGTCCATGTTGATCTAAGTATTTAATTAAAAGTAAATAATAATGAAATAATAATAATAATGTCCATAGTCCATAGTCCAAGCACCTAGTGCCACATAACAACACAAATAATAATCACAACATATTTCCAGGGGATTAACACACCAGGGGAAAATCCTCTAGGATCCATTCACTCATTAAAAAACAAGATTTAATATTAAAATTAATACAGAGTGACAAGTAGTTATATATATAAATGATAGCTTGAGAAAATAGCTTCATGTAAGGCATTCTCCACCCAACCATAGGTTGCATTACTCATAAATCTCTCAGCAAGGTACCACCCCCAAGATGGGACTATGAATTCACTAGGAGAACGATCAAGATTAACATGAAGAGATATGAGATGATTGTAGGGTAAACATCACTAGATTACCTTCCCTAATTTGACATGCACCAACAACACACCAAATGATGTAACTTCTTCTCCCATGTTCAGAACTTGGCACTCACCAACACTCAATCAACATTATGATTTAGTTCTCCGATTTATAGGGCTCAAGGATTTGGAACCCACCAATTTCCCACCCAAATAGCATAATTTCTTTCTTTTGGTTTAGGAACTTGGCAACAACCAATTCCACAGAAATAAGTGAAGACCCTTACTGAATTTTTTTTCCAAATGCATAATAGTAGTAACTCTTCACTACAGTACCTCATACCCACCATTGCTAATCAACATCACTGAATTTCCACCAAGGAAGGTTCACATTCCAAGTTCACCAATTCATTGGTAAAATTATCTAAGGGTACAACATATCAGTACACACCACATAGCTGACATGTTTCACTTTTTATAACAGGTTCAAAATATAATGTCCAGAATCAGTACCAACCCAACTAGGAAATTGTTCATTCTCATAATAGTATACAGTCCACACCTGCAAATGTGAGCCAGCTAGAGAGCAACGTGAGAGAGACAAAAGAGAGAAGAGAGAGAAAAAGAGATACAACTCTTCCCGCATGCATGTTTTAACTACATGGCTCATTTTTTCCATGTGGCCTTTCCCAAAATACTCATGCCCCATCATGACGCCATTAATCCTTAATTAGCTTATAGGATTAATTATAATGCTAAAAATGTATAAAAGGTTAGCATATGGTTTAAAAACACTTTTTAGGCTTAAGATTAGGTTATGGTTAGATAATTAACCCCCTTAGGCTAACTATAGCCCCCTTCATTTCTCATTGGTGAATTCATAAGTCCCCATTCTTTTCAACATTATCCTTGGCCACAACTAGTTGTATTTATATCAATAATTTGCAAAACACAATTGTTCAACCTATAGGTATTTCATCATTAATATTTATGTCTTTAATCAGTGGTTCAAAATTGGGGTGTTAAACCTAACTATATTGTAATAAGACTATATGGAATACAGAAGCCACCTTACATGTTACCTCTAATAGTCACACCCGGTACTTTCATGCTTGAATACACCAGGAATATCATAGAATTGAAGAATCTGCACTTTTTCAAATCCATAAAGAAAGGTAGAACATCATTCCCCATATCCAATTTTGTTGATGGATAAGTCTGTAAGTGCGGACACAAATTGAACTCCCTAGTTTGAACAACCCAAACTAGAACAAAACAGACAGAAAAACACTTCTTTCTATAAGTCATTACACTAGGAATGCAATTAAACGGAGGCTAACCTATGTGATCTAAAGGTTGTCCTCGCTTTGTTTTCCACTCCATTGTTCCATGCATGATCTTTGTAGAACACGTGCAAAAGAGCGAGAAGGAGTAAAAGAAATAAATGCAATCTAAAGGACTTATGCATACAACCAAGGAAGAGTGCAACAAAACTATTAACAAGTTATTGTGGGAAAGAAATGGATTTGCTTTATTATTGAATAATAAAAGGAAATAGATACAACTGATTTCCTTGGTGTTGTATTTTTCTTCCCACTGGTCCTCTGCCTCAACTAATTTCCTTGATCCAAGAATATGACTATCAAGGGTTTGACATAACACTATGGAACAAGCAAAATTTCTCCAGCATTTGGCTATATCTTTGTTCCTAGTCCTTCTCTCCATTGGATTGAGCTTGTATTTATCAGCTCAAATGGATAATAGGGAGATGAGAGAATAAGGGGAGAAGGATAGGAAAGGATCCCAAATAATTTGTAATTCGGATGAGATACACCCAAATAGGAAGGGATAACCATCCACTAGGGATTCATTCTAGAATATTCTCGAACTTTCTCTTTTCCCCTTCATAAAGACAGTGTCGCACCCTAGGAAAAGACAAACTGAGACAATGTTGCACTCTATATTAATGCAACCTGCGACATCAAATATTTTCGCAATTCATTAGAGAGTAGACTGCAATAATCCATCAAACTAAGGTTTGAAAGGGGATTTTTCTTATGATTCTCATATTCATAGCAGGCCTTTGCATGACCTTCAGAGATTATGTCAAGGGAAAAGGTACATTATCCACCATCATGATGATGACGAAAATGATGTGTAATAGATTCCCCCCAAAAGTATGAAGCTAGAGAGGAGTGATATCTAAATTAATTTGTCAGATAAGTGCTAAGCAAAGGAACCCATTGGTCGAAAACTTGGCAATAGCAAACAAGGAATCACAGTACAATAATTTATCATCTCTGAGATAAGCATCCCAATGACTCATAGCATGGATATCGATCAATACATTTCAGATCTATGTCAAGCAATATGGGTCATTGATACCAAATACACTATAGATCCATTCCAAAAGACTCAAATGTGTACATAGCTACCAAAGATACACCGTAGATCTATGTCATAATGACTGCAATTTGAGCATAGCCACCGGACATTCATTGTGGATCCATGTAATGATATATACACAATATACTCCATTGCAACCTGGGGAAGGTATATGATACAAATAAATGGCTAAAGGAAACCCAAGGTCTTCATCCCATTCCCGAATGGTATCATTCTATCCATGTGAATAGATGTTTTGGCATCAAACATGGTAGAAACCACTCAAGTACCGGCCTTTGAGATATACCATTAACAAGTGAGAAGGAAATCACCATTGGTGTCAATGATTCCCAAGGTGCCCTAGTACATTCCCTCGAATGTGAATTGATGACCTAAAGTCGAACACTTGGTGGAATCTTCCGATCAGAGGGAAATGATGTTAGCCTACTGTTAAAAGCGAGGAAACCTTCCATTGGGGCATGCAGGTCCAAGGTACTAACTAGTTTCTAAGTTTAATTATTGTATAACTTGTTGAATTCAACAAGAACAGACTCCTCAAAGGATGGCCATGATGTTTCCCTCATCATCCACACGAAATAGGAACAAATGCTTTTGAAGTAATTTTGAGTACGGAGTGACTTTGGGACTGACTTAGGGATGGTCGGCACGAAAATCTTCATGACTGCAAAGTAGGACGGCGCAAAAGAAGGATCATAGGTTGATTCTCTTATGACACAATAGAGGACTTCTCTTGAACATATCAACATGGAAACCATCTTGGCAACACTGAATTAACAAGGATCACAAACCAATGAGTGGACTTATGGAGGACTATGATCAACGAGACACAAGCGGATTTCCCAACCTTGACCGAAAGGGTGAAAGAATGTCTTGTTCAAGAGTGACTTGTTTCCATTAATATAGGTTCAAATACATATCCCTTCCCACATTTTCTCCATCATTATTGATGAGTACCTCTTTTTTTTAACGAGTTCAGGGAGGATAACAGATACTCGTTATAGCTCATCCTTCGGACGAGTCCAATTTCACATGTTTTATGAACCTGAGAAAGGAGGGGTTCAATCCCATAAGGGCCCTTTGATGTTTGGTTCAAATGAGTTCAAAGAAGGAAAAATCAGTGATCTTTTCACATTTAAAGATTCTAAAAGAGATCAAAACAATACTCCAAATGGTTATTTTTCAAAAAAGTTAGTTTCCTCACCTGAAAAAAGTATAAAACAATGCAAGAGAGAACTCATCTAGCCAATGTTTACTAGAGTGTACCTTTTTTATAAGTAGTCCAAATGGTACAAAAAAGGGATAAATTATCAACAGGCAGATGTGCTTTCAAGTTCCTTTGCGAGCGTGAAAGAGACAAGTTCGCTCTACAAATTTTTCACATTTAAGGAGTTTGAAAAGTGATTAAAGAAAACTCCATAAAGTTTTTTTTTCATAAGTTTTATGAGTCTGAAAACGTAATAAAAGTACACATTCATAGCCTGTGTTTCATGGTTGACCTGTAATATGCACAACTTGTGTCAGAAATGATATTTGACCAAAAGTATCCATTGGGAATTTGATAAAATGGAAAAAAATAAAAAATATAGTATTTTTAGTTTAAAAAGAGGGTAAAAGTAGTTTATTTTTACCTTCTAGTTTTTACCTTTGCCATAAGTGGAGGAAAACCCCCTAATTGGTTGATCCTTCAAGCATTGATTGTTGGAAAATTTGGCAATGATTCTCGATCTCGTCTGTTCCAAGTAAGAGATATCCATCTCTCCTTTATTTTCATGATTAAAATTTTAATTTTTATGTTGGTTTTATCCATTTTTCAAGCAATTTAATTAGGGAAAACACGTGCCCTGGGTGTGGAGGAGCTTAGGGTCAAAAAACCATAGAAAATAATAACATATAAACTGCATGCTAACTATAGCATTTCCAACTTAAAAGACCTAAAGTTTAAATGTCTGAACAAAGTGGACACATAGCCGAGCTTTGAGCTCTCAAAGAGGAGGATCGAGCCTCTGCATACACTTTGCAAATGCCAAAATGAACTGAAAACTTCCACTTAAACCTGATGCCCTTGTAAAAATGAGTATCATAATAAGTTGATTTAATGTAAAGGGTACACCACCCATTTGGAGACCATCGACCCTGCATGCTCCACACTATATCCCATCGGGTAGTTCGTTTCTTGTCCCATTTAATTCTTGAACTAGCGTTTGGGAGGGAGGATGGTAATCCATCTTTTCTATAGTTACCTACGTTTGATTAGCATTATGTTCACATTCTAAGTGTTGAACAATGTATATAAGGTTGAGGGTGTTAGGGATGTTTTTCCCACGTTCCTCCTTCTCCATATCCAATATTTGATGTGTAGCCTATATCTACATGACATTACATTTATGCATGTAGTAGCACTTAGTGCTATGTAATCCAATGATACAGTTGTATGGCTAACCCTTTTCTCAAGCATATCATATGTTTAAACTTGTGGATTTAAGTTCAAGTCTAGCCACATCTACGTAGGTCATACACTATGATAATTTGTTAATCTATTTATGATATGTTTAACATGTTGGCCAAGCATAAGATAGCCAGGACTAGATAGGTTGAAGGCTTGTGGTTCATTATTATTATAAAATTATGTTTATGATGTATGTATGTATGTATATAAATTTTAATGGGGTCAAGCTAAAATCCCAATGGGGTAGGTACTTAACAATAATACATAGAATAAGCCTATGCAATGAAAAGTATAATTAATGACGTAAATTAACTCAGATAACTTAGTTTACTGGGGAATACTTGACAAAGCTTAAGACTTAAGCTAAGGTTCAGAAAACGTCGATGAAAGCAGACAACAAGCTTGTGTTAGTAAACACTAAATCAACATCATATTGTAGACATGTTAATATAATAAACAACTAAGGGATTAATGTTGTATCACGCGTTACAAAAAAAATGTTGTACAGGAATTGGAGTCGTTACAGTTAAGCAGGGCCAAGCAGCAAATTCCTTTGTTGGACCTACCCATAAATCACATAATCACCTAAGCCATTACCAACTACAGTATAGAAGAGCTCCCATGGTGGAACTGTAGAGAGAAATAAGGCCAAAAAACCCTAATTTGCTACAATAACCTAAATCTCGACCTAATGTGGTTGCTCCTACAACCCAAGGGTATGAAGAACATTACAAACATGAAGAAGAAGAATTACTTGACCCTTATTTAGGCCTTAATATCCTTTTTCATGTAGGTGAGGTTGAAGATGGAAGAGGCTTGTTGGGGTTAGAAGATATGTGCATGTTAGGATATGAAGAATATATTTAGGAGGAAGAGGTTTTACTCTATGAAGAAGGGGTTCCAGATCTATCTCCTGCTCAGTTGCAAATGGTTACCGATAGAATTATGGCCAAGGTGAGAAGAAATCATTTTCTAAGACCCATACCTAATGCTCAAAATTTTAGGCGAGATGTTTCTTATAAGAAATACAATGAAAATAAGAGGGGAAAAAATAGGGTCTCACAATAGTCAAGGAGATATACAGTCATGGAGGTGGTATAGGCCAGGAAAATAGTAGTCCCAATAAATCCAGATGTCAAAGGGTTAGAGACTAATAAAGCTCAAGCTGCGCATATTCAAGCACTCATAAATCCACTGCTAGTTACAAAAGATTCAGAGTTAGTTCCTACTTTAACTCCCACCTTTAATATTAAGCATGAGTCAAGCAAGATCAAAATACCCAAGCCTCTCTTTGAAGTCTTGAAATATCCTACTCATAAAATAGATGTGGCATCTTATTTAGGATTTAAAGATGATAGCATCTCCCAATATCTCCAAGCTTCTCCTCCCCCAAACAAGCTTGCTACATCCTCCTCTAATGTGATGGTATTAAGTGATTAAGCCCTCTGCAAGCTGACTTAATTAACCTACAAGATGATGCACCCAAAATAGTCCTAGGAAATCTACTTGATGGGATACACCATCTTACCCATCCTTTCCACATTACCCTATAATTGCAAAACCTTCATTTGCATAATTGTCTATATGATTTTGGTTCCCCACACTTATTGATTCCATTAGTCATCATGGAAAATATAGGTATGGATATCACAAGGCCTTACAAAGACTTGTTCTCCTTTGATTCTAAAAGAGTTTAGTGCTTGGGAATGATAAAGGCTTTGGTGGTCAGGATGGTTCAAATTCATAAAAAATATGTAATGATGGATTTTTTATAGATGACGTTCCACCTTCTTACGGTATGTATTTATCCATACATTGGGGAACCTTTTTCATGGGAAGTATCCAATTCAACCTTTCGTATGCTACTATTCCAGTGTTTCGGGGGAAATCACAGACTATATAGGGAACCCAAAATGACTTATGTCATTAGTGATCCAAAAACCCTACCACCTTCCCTGCCTATACGTCTAATGAATTGGGAAATTTCCTCCTTAGTCACCAACCCCTTGCTCAGATCCAAATAGGAATGATGATTTCCACAAAAGAGGCACTCATCAACCCTACAGGTTTGTGGAGTTTTCACTTTGGTGGAGCCTGTAACAAGGCTAGAAATGGGGCCATTTTTCTATTAAAATCCCTCTTGGGTAAAGAGTTCGCTCATGCTTTCAATATTTACTTTGATTGTACCAATAATGTGGTGAAATATGAAGCACTGGTAGAAGGATTAGAAACAATGAGGAAAATGGGAATCAAACAACTAAATATTTTTGGAGATTCTGACCTAGTGGTGAATCAAATAAGGTCAAATTGTCAATCAAAGCATTCTATAATGAGACAATACAAGCATGTAGTTTGGGACCTTTTTTGACAATTTCTTTCAGGCTATTAACATTTATGTAGCAATCGAGGAATTGAACCACGAGGCAAATAATTTATCTAAGACAACAATGGATTTTGTACCTCTAGATAAGTCATATATCTTATGCTATCAAGGTGATGTAGAGAGCTTACATCCCTGATAATGTTAATATTAGGATATTTCAATACTCCATCCTTGTCCTAACTAGCATTATTTATTTTTCCTAGTTGTTGATGATGTCATTTCCCCCCTAGTGATGTGCAAATGTAATCCAGGATCCATATACCACCTTTTGAGCCCTGCATGCATCATTTTAGGACCAATTCAATCAGTTACCTATTTTATAGGAACCTACTAAGTGTTCTAGTGTAGTCCACCTGAGTTAGCTGACTCTTGTGGGGGGTTAGAGCTCCAGATGCCACTCATTGTGGCCTCGTGCGCACATTTCTAATTTACATGCATAACAAACTCACTATTGCATCCTCCTTATTCAGTTAACTAATTGTGACTTCAGTTAGCTGAGTTTAGGTTCAGTTCAGTTGAGTTTGAGTCTTCCGGAGCACTCTAGTGGTGATAATCCCTATGCTAGACCAACTGAGGTTCGAATTATCCTGTGTGATTTGAATTCTCTCCATTGTAACATCATTTTTCATTATACTGATTATTGGATCATGTGACATTATTCTTCTCTTGTCTGAGTTTTGTTGCATAATTATTCTTCTGCTCTTTTTTACTATAGTTTTCACTCTTATTCAACTTTTATGCTCATTCTTTCTTTGTGAGGTATCCTAAGCTCCTAGATCTGTTGTGACTTATAATCTCACATGGTATCAGAGCCATTGAGGGAATAGGTTGAGCAGTTGCTTTCGGTAGTGCACCAAAAGCCTTTGGATTTCCACAGCAAATCCTAGTGCTATTGCATTGAATTCATTGGAGAAATCCAATGAGGTCTATCCAGGTGTGAAGGATCCAGATAAAAGTGCCTATTGTCGTAAAGCAGTGCTCAATAGTATTATACCTCCATTATTGAGAGTTTTTTGTAGGTTATTCAAAAAAATTGAGTGTTGCAGCAGTTTTGTTGCAAAAGCAGCAGTTTTCACGTTGTATTCACTCCAAGAGTTGTAATGGACAATTCAAACTCTCCTCTCTCTCCTAGGATCATGACACCCTTCAATTACCTTGATTGGAGGGATGATAAGTAGATGGTATTGCGCCACAAATCACTGTATAGGGTGACAATGGGGAAGGATCACGAACCACAATCAGCTGTGGAGAAAACCAAGTATCTGAATAGATTGGATGAAGCATTTGGTTTCATGTGTATTCATTCTTCTAGATATCTACTCTTCCACCTCGACGGATTGAATACTCCAAGAGAATTATGGTTGAAGTTAGAGACCCTCTTCGGCAAACAAGATGAGATAAGAGGCCATATTTTGGAAAATGAGTTGATTTCTCTACAACCGAGCAGTTTCGAGACCATTCAGCAATTCTTTTCAAAATTGAAATCTTTGGTTATGAAATGCAAGCAGTGTGGCATTGAGAAGAAGGATTATCAGTTGGTGTTATCCATTCTAAGCAATATAGGTCCTGAGTTCTCCATCTTTGTCTCTACCTTCCATTCTGGGAGAATTTCAATCCCTGGTTGGAAGATTCCCTCCTTAGATGTTTTCACTGAATATCTCATCCAAAAACAAGATAAGTTGATCCAGATGGGCGCCTTAAAGGCCTCCAAATATCAATATCTTATAGCTAGAGAAGAAAAAAGTGCGAATGGGAAGGGGCAGTGACAAGGGAAAGGATTAGAGGCCATATGAACCCAAGAAGAATTCCAAGTCAAGTTCATCATAAGGATCCTCTAGCTCTAAGAAGGACAAACAAAAGGTATTTGAGAAATACAAGTGTTCCTATTGCAAGAAAGGAAACCACCTAGAGAAATATTGAACAACACAACATTGCCCTCCCAAAACATGCAAGAGAGACTGATTCTAGAAGTGAGTCTGATGGTCATGAGAGATGCCATGCACTGAAGGATGGATTTTCAAAATCACAAGCCCTCCTCATAGATTCAGAAGGCTCCAACCACATGGTTTCCTCCAGAGAATCATTTTTTGATTTAGAACTCAAATATGGTTCAATTATTCACATGGGAGACAACTCTCAAATCTTTACTAAAGGGAAGGGAACAATACATATGGAGCATGGGAAGTTCAAAAATGTTCTATTTGTGCCTTCTTTGTCTACAAATTTGTTTTTTGTATATCAAATGAATCACATAGGTTCATCGAAGAAAGTGGTCATTGGTCCTGACACAACTAATAGTGCAGTGATCTCTACTGGGAATATTATAGAGAAAGGGTTTGCAAACCATGCCTCCAAGGCATATGAATTCTCACATTTTTTTCCATACTCTCTGCCTACTCCATCGGAATCTGATGAAGATCATGGTGATATCTCTTCTAATGAAGATGAGGATCAATATCTTGATGTTGAGAATAAAGTTCAAGGAGATTCGGATTCAGATCCAGATCCAACACGTGCTCCCAATCCATGGCCAAAGCCAATATGGACTCACAAAGTCCTTGTAGCTGCTAGGAACACAGTTGGGGATCCATCTGACCATAGAACCACTATATATCAGTATCATGCAAAAATTGCACTATGTCATGCAGATCCACTTCTCTCAGAGAGGTGCTACATGATCGTGGGGTTTGATCCACAATCTCTTGGAGAGACTTTCCATGGGGGATATACAACCAAGTACAAATCTCGGTTGTCTAACAAAAGGTACTCAAAGGTTCATAATTTGAACCACAATGAGCCATTCTCTCTAGTAGCAAGAAGGGTTCCTGAAAGACTTGTTTTGGAAAATACAACTTCTACATAGTGGGAGGTACATTAGAGGAGCAGATCCAGATCCAAATCTAGCACTTGCATTGCTATCCTACAGAGGAGCAGCTTGCAAATATTTTTGCAAAATATTTCACTGAGGAAATGTTTTTCCTTCTCTGCTTAGTATGAAGGTTCTTTGAGTTCCCTACTGCTATTCTTTTTTAGGGGGGGTATTTTTCCCTTGAGGTTTTTCCCCATTTCCTTAGTTCATGGATAGTTCGTTTTTATCATTTATTTGATTGTACAGGTGACCTTTGGTCTTAGGAACCAGGCCCTATGATGAAAAAGTAAGGATTAAGGGGGGGTGTTAGGATATTTCAATACTCCATCCTTGTCCTACCTAGCATTATTTATTTTTCCTAGTTGTTGATGATGTCATTTTCCCCCTAGTCGTGTGCAGATGTCATCCAGGAACCATGTACCACCTTCTGAGCACTAAATGCATCATTTAAGGACCACTTCATCCAGTTCCCTATTTTATAGGAACGTACTGAGTGTTCTAGTGCAGTCCACCTGATTTAGCTGACTCTTGTGGGGGGTTAGAGCTCCAAATGCCACTTATTATGACCTCATGTGCCCATTTCTGATTGACATGCATGACAAACTCACTATTGTTCCCTCCTTAGTCAGTTAACTAATTGTGACTTCAGTTAGCTGATTTTATGTTCAGTTCAGTTGATTTTGAGTCTTCTAGAACACTCTCGTGGTGATAATACATATGATAGACCAACTGAGGTTCAAATTCTCCTGTGCGATTCGAATTCTCTCCATTGTATCATCATTGTTAATTATACTGATTATTGGATCATGTAACATTATTCTGCTCCTATCTGAGTTCTGCTGCATAATTATTCTTCTGCTCTTTTTTACTGCAGTTTTCACTCTTATTCAACTTTTCTTCCCATTCTTTCTTTGTGAGGTATCATCAGCTCTTAGATCTACTGTGACCTAGAAATTCACAGTCAAAAAATGGAAGGTGTTTGAAGATGATGTTCATATCAACAATTTCTTGAATCTTTTGGAGGAATATGCAGAGATGCATATAGATTTAGAGGGAGAAGAAGAGTAGGAAGCAAGCAATGTTGATATGGAAGTAGAGGGACAAGGAAAATTACCAAAGATGATAGGGGGAAAGAGTCATATATCTCAAAACAAATCATATCTGAAAGGGTCAACCCCATTAGAGAGGTTGTTTGGATCGTATGAGGTTCCAGCTAAGCCAACTATTAAGCCAAATTCAGTTGAAGTTGAAGAATACAACTTAGGTTATGACTTGGATCCTAAATAATTAAAATGTCCAAAACTCTATATTCTAAAGAAAAAGAGAAGTATATAGATTTGTTTGGGAATTTTGAAGATGTCTTTGCTTGGAAAGACAAATATCTGAAGACATACAATCCCAAGATTTTTCAACATTAGATTCCCCTCAGAGAAGATGCTAAACCTTTCAGACAGAAACAGAGGCAAGTAAACCATGTGCTCCACCCCTTGATTGAGAAGGAAATTATAAATTTATTTCAGGAAAAACTAATCATACCTATCAGATATTCTGTGTGGGTCAAATTTGGTTCCAGTAAAAAATAAAAATGGGAAAACTAGGTTGTGTGTAGATTTCAGGAGCCTAAATAGAGCTTCCTTAAAAGATAAGTACCCCCTACCCAAGATATACTAGATGTTGAAAAAGGTGGTTGGATCAAAGAGGATTTCTATGTTAGATGGTTTTTCGGGGTATAACAATGTTAGGATGGATCCTGATTACATACTAAAACCCATGTTCACTACTTTGTGGGGTACTTTTTCCTACCAAAGGATGTCTTTCGGCCTAAAAAATGCAGGGGATACTTTTCAATGAGCTATTTATTTTTCCTTTGTTGACATTAATTATTACTTCATTGTGATTTATCTAGAAGATTTAACAGTTTATTCCAATAAAGAAGAAAACTATGTGCAACATCTGAAGAAAATTTTTGAGAGATGCAAGAGGTTTGAGATATCCCTCAATCCTAACAAGTCCTTTTTTGGAATGGAGGAAGGGAAGGTTTTAGGCCTCACTGCCTCAACATGAGAAGTGAATATAGATCCTTTTAGAGTAGAATCCTTAAATACCATTCCTCCACCCATGCACAAGAAAGCTTTACAAATCATTTTTTGGTAAGATAAATTTAATTAGGAGGTTCATCCCAAATTTTTTCGAGGTAACTAAAGACTTGACTAAGATGTTGAAAAAGGATGCATATGTTAAATGGGATGATGAAATTAAAGAGGTATTTGTTGCAATCAAGAGAGACTTGGGAGAAGTCCCGGTATTGATTAGCCCCAATTATAAGAAATACTTCATGATTTTCCCATTCGCCTCAAAACATACAATAGCTACAGTATTGTTACAAAATAATCATGATGGTTTTGAGTAGTCTATTTCATTTTTTCAGCAAATCTTTGAGATATGGTGAATTGAAGTAAAATATCATGGAAAAGAAGGCTTATGCATTGGTTAAATCCCCCAAATATTTTAGGGTATATGTGTTACAGGAATAGATTATTGCTTTCATTCCACATGCATAAGTAAAAGAAATATTATGTCAACCTTAGGTAGATGGAAGGTGGGGTAAATAGATTACTAAAATACAAGGATTTGATCTGGTGTTGAAATCTACCAAGTTGGTAAAAGGACAAGGATTAGATAAACTAATGGCATAATCAAATTTACAGGTCATGGGGTTAAATATGATATGCACATCCTAAGAGGAGAACCTAGACAGAGAAATAATGGATTATATTAATATTTTTTATCACCAATTTGATTGGTATCATGATATTGTACACCTGCTGGAAACAGGTACATGTCCCCTGGGATTGGACAATCCCAGAGAAGATCCCTAAAACTCAAATCTGTTAGATATTGTTTTGTGAGTAGGGATTTACATTGGAGAAGTATGAAAGGTCTCTTTATTAAATGTATCCTAGAATATGAAGTGGAGGCACTGGTCAAAGACATGCATGAAGGAATATATGGAGGACATTTTGTTGTACTAAGGAAAACTCCTCACAAAAATCTCATGTTTAGATATTATTAGCCTGCCTTGTTTTCTGATGTTCTTAAATTGTGTGAGCTTGTTTCCCTTGCCAAACCTTTTCTAGAAAGTAAAACTACCATCTCTACCCCTAAATCATGTTCAAGCTGGAGCACCTTTCTAGAAATGGGGTATATACTTCATTGGATAAATTCATCCCCTATCCAGTAACCAACATAGGTGGATATTGACTACTACTGATTATTTTACCAAATGGGTGGAAGAAATACCCACCAAATAAGCCAATTCCATTTTGGGTTGTTGATTTTTCATCATTTACTATTATTCATATTCATCCACTTAGTCATTTATGTCATACTTCTACTTATTTATCAATCCATTTACCACATATTCTCATCAAAACACCATTACACACTCCCTTATGCTCTAGTGGTCAAATTACATCTATTTTCCTTGATTGATTTTTAATGAATTGAATATTGTTATACTTTATTTTATTGATGACAATTTATGAAGTGCACTTCACATATTGGTTCAATTTATGTTCCAACACCTCATGTACTAGTTCAAAATTAGATTTACTATACCAATTCAAATTCAGAATTTCGTGTACCAACTTTTAGTACCAAGTTCATGGTTAGCATACTTGCACACCTCTAATTGGAATTATGCCAATTGGATGTTATAGAAAAGGGTCCCAATATGGATCTAGGTTTCTCATACCTCACCCATCCCGCACATATGAGTCTCCAACTCATGGTCAAAGGTTTCCTATTAATTAGCAGCAATTTTAAAACATCCAACTTTTGCAAGCATTTGAAGGCAAATCTCGAAAATATAAAACATGGGTTTTGTTTGTAGTATAGAAAATTAATATAAATTGCAGGCCATTTTCCAAAATAAGGCATGGTTTAGGAGATCCCAATGGTTCTCCAACACAAATATTCCCAAAACACATGTTATTCCCAGATTTTCTAAAATTAGGAAATTGGTTAAACGACTCAAAAATTCGGGGATCAGTTGCATCAATGACTTATGCATAAATAGAGGTGGAGGATAGCATAGGGATTCAATCAGTATCATTATGCAAGGATATAATTTTCAAGATATAATTGAATCTATGATCCCATCTTTGTAATTTCTAAGTTTGTTTCAATAAAGAGAGCTGATGTTTTGTTCTTTGTGTGCAACTACTTCTTGATCTTGTGAGACTTCTCAGCAACACATGCTTGGTGAGGTAGGGAACCCTCAACCTAGTATGAGTTGGCCTTGTTCATTATTATTGTATTTTTTTTGCATATTATTTCATTTGCTTAAATAAATAGAATTATTTGGTTTTCATTTCAATTCCATTCATGATTACTTAAATTGTTTTTTCCATTTTGTGTGACTGCAATTTCAATTCCATTTTCATACATTCAAGTTTGGTAAATGCTCAAGAGTGAATCTGCAATTGGTGTAACATTGCTTTAATATTGTATTGTATCTATTATTGTTAGTTCATTCAATTATAACTTGTTGCTATGTCTTACATTTTATCTATATTATATCACACTAATTACCAACAATTCAATTCTACCCACCGTGCAATTGATTACGGAATTTATATATTTTAAATTTCCCGCATATTGTGACATATGAATTCATAAATTGGGTAGATTGATATATATTTCAATACTATGTTTTTATCAATTGTGTTTCCTCTAATTCTCCCTTTTCAATTAGAGTTGCACTCTTTCCAATCCCTTCTCCAATTTGCTACAATTCAACTTCACTTCAGTCTCAATCCACTTTGCTTTACTCACCTTACCATCACACCCTCCTTTTGAATTCATTAATCAACTATTTCATTCCTCCATTGCTATCCAATTTTTCCCAATTCACCCACTTCCAAATTCTAGTTGAATTCTATTTAGATAGAAGTATTTACAAACTAGTTTTCAAATTACTTTTGTGTGTTTATAAAACTACAAAATCAAAACAAAAGCATTCCTTCATTCTTTTACATGTGTTCCCTAATTCCTCTTATGTAAATCAACTAAAACCATAACCTCCAAGCATACATTAATGAGATCGATTCCTTAGTCACAAACATTTCATCCATTAAAAAAGACATACCTTTTCACAATTGTTTGCACTCAACTCAAATTTAAATTACATATACAAGTGTTGATTGTAGAAGGTATAATTCCACTCTTGTTCTCCCTCATTCACATGATTCTTTGTATATGTTTATGCACATTAAACTATTATTTTAAAAAACACAAAGAATTCGACCCACGCCCACTCCATTCCTCTATTAATTTATGTTTGTGAGATTGATTCTTTTATGAGACTCATTATATTTATAATCTGTTGAACACAAGAAATACATAGTAGCTCTCTCTCTCCATTGATTCTTCTTTATTTGTTTAAATGTTGTCAATCACCAATAGTTCAAACATCCATTACTCTTCATCATGTGTTTTCTGTGATATTTATTCTCATTGTCTTGTTATTATTTCCATTACCATTGTTATAGTCATTTGAAGGACAATCCTTGAGTCTAGTTACATTCATTTTCAAGTCATTTCTAATTTATCTTGATTTTAATTTATATTGGTTTGATTTCTTGCAGTTTGATACACTACTGGAATCCATTGAAGGACTGGAAACTAAAATTTAGCTACTCACGATTAATCACAAGTACATGCATATATGAAAGATTATGATCTTGAACCTTTATAGAACTTAGTTATTCTTGTGTCCCAATGCATGAGTCCTTAGTGTTTATTTTCATTTCCTATAGTTTACATTTAAATGTCAAAGTGTGGTTTTGAATTAGTTGTTAGTGTTATTTATGATATTAGGTTAGACTAGATTCTAATCCTACATTTTGGGTACTTGTATCTTGAAGTTTACGAACATCTGGTCAATAATTTAATGTCGATTACTTAGCATATAATTAACCCAACATTTTTGGCACCATTTCCACGGAGATGCTAAAAGGATTAGAGCACTAATAGTTTAGTTTTCTTATTTTTCATATGATTTTTGTTTCACCGGAATTTACGACTTGGAGGAGGAGAAATAGTAAGATGCAAAGATGAAATCACTACAGAATTTCCGTGGTGTAATAGACCGATACATTCACTTTAGTGGGATTTTCATGTTGGTGTAGTATGTTTTATTTATTTATGATTTGTGGAAAGAGGAATCTAACTCGTGTGAAAAGATAACTTGGTGACAACACGATCTCAATAGAACAAGAGCACTTGAGTACATGATTGTATCTTTTAAATTGATTAAGTTTGCTTTGAATATGTCTTTATCTTTGTAGTTAGTTTTATTTCATTTTTTTCTAGAAAACAAATTGGGTGTTGTAAGAACCCCCATACACTAATACATTTGTGAGCGAGAACTATAGACCAGCAGAAGAATTCAAATATGCTCAAGAACTTATTTATTAGAGGATGAAATGTCACCACAAGGATCTTATCAAATCCTTGTCCACACTCCAGAATTGTCACTAAGGATGAGTCTGTATTCCAAGAAGCAATAGAGGAACACAAGAACCATGAACATACTTTGAAGGAGGAGGATCTAGAATTTTCTCTTAGTAGTCCCTATGAGAAAATGAAAGAAATCAAGGAATCGTGGAGTACGTTAGATAAAGAATAGATACTAGAGCTAGAGATTGAAGAATTTATGGCATGCTTATCACCAAATCATTTGTGCATTATGGAGTATGATGTCCAAATTTTAGAAGAGCCTCGTGATATGACCAAAGAAGAGAGCTAAGGAGATAGAGATTACATCAAAACTTGGTTCCAAACAGTCACCAGGCCACAATACCACTCCATCCTTTAACACTTCTTGGCACTATCTCCACAAGTATAGTTGGTTCCTCATATCCAAGAAACCATTGAGGTATATTTTTCATATTTTGTTATGAGCATATTTATAAACCTGTTACGCAAATGGATCCATTGGAAATATTCCTATACTAGAGAAAAGGATTTCCTTTTCCAGGTAGGGTAGGATAGTAAATAAATAAATAAATGTTGCATATAGTTTTCAGACTAACTCCAAATACAATACAACATATTTTTCCTTTTTTTCGAATAAGAAGAAACTATCAGGATCAGAACAATCTATGAAGATCATACCCCAATCCTTTCCAATGGTCATCGGGTGAAGATTCACTAAAAACTAGTTTCAAGCTAGGAGTTTGTTTTCTAGAAAAAATTTAATATATTTTCAACTGATAATTAGATTTCTTTTCAATTTTATTTTGTTTAACAGATTTTTGAATAAAGTAAGCTATGATAATTTTGTTTGGAATTTTCTGAGAAGGTAATATTTTCAGTACTATCCTCTTCATTCGCGCATAATACTGGAAGGGCATTTTCAAGAGATGAGAAGACATATTTGTCAATGGGATGAAACACTTAAGGAAGTATATAACAACATCTTTTCTAAAAAAATTGAAAATTTATTTATAGTCACATTGCTTTCGTAAAGTTGTTTTCTGAAAATCATACATTCCTACTTTATCATTATCCATCTATTTTAAGACCACTCATTGACAAGGATCACAATTTAAGTAACCTTTTTAAAATAAGAAAAATATTGATAGTTCGAAAGAAAAGAAAAGAAACTAAATGTTAATTCTGAACCGTTTTATTCATAGATGATAATTTTGGATGTGATCATTCTTTTTATGCTTCAGGATTTCTCTTTTTCTTGTTCATACATATTTCTGATTATCAATAAAAAAAGTTGTTGGAAACCTAGTTATCAAAAGAAAAGTACTTTTGGGATTAAAAAAAAAAAAAGGTCCATACAATGACACCAATGGAAAAACTTGCATATCCTAGCTTGAACACCAAAGCATGTTATATGAGCATCTTTAACAAGACTTGCATAAGAGTTAATGAAGTCTTTGCTCATGGTGGAATACTACTGTAACAACATACATGAAGACAATAGTTGGAAGGAATCTAGGCACCTTTTGGTTATTCTCTGGTTAGCTTCATCCACTTCACATTAAAATGACTCATTCATATTATGTTTTTTGAGTGGTTAACCCATGAGTATGCTTTGTGTTAGGACATTTTGTAGGCAATTAAACTCACTCTAGAAAAGGTATCATCCTGTGCATTTAAGAGAATTTTTTAATCTTCTCCCCCATCCACCAATTACAAAAGCAATATATATAATACAAATCTAAAAAGGGTGGAATAAATGGGGGAAAAACATTCGATATCAAATGGGTTTAAGAGGATAACTGGTTGAGGCTATAGATTCTTGCTGGCAATGGGTACCGGCTTGTGATACTACTAGGCAAACCCATTGGGTCTATGGATGCTCGCTGGAAATGGAGCATTCTTCCTAGAGATGTGTTGATCAAACTAGTGCATTTTTTTATATGTATAAATGTTACTTCATGGTGTATTCCCAAAATGAAACATGTGTGTATTGAGCTAGGGAATAAATGAACTCCATACATATGCTTCTAGAGAATGTGGCTTTAAGGAAACCTTGAGACCTTGATTATTTGTTTTCATATTATATCTAAGATTTAATCATCTTAGAAGTGTGACCCATGATCACAGAGAAATAATAAGATCAAATATAAATATTATCTTTAACACTTGGATGACTGTTAGAATTTGGTGAAGTTGGACAGTGATAACTTGTTTTCCATCAATCCATCATTTATTTTGACCACAAACATCCTCTTTCTTTCCATGTTTAAGGAAAAGAGGCAAACTCCCCTTTTAAATTTAAAAGGTTTTCTATGGCATAAAATTGTTAAGGATTGATGAAATTGTATTAGTTTTACATCATTTCAAATAAATATTGGATGATCTATTCACAAATTTCCATATTCATAAAAATGGAGATATTCCTGCACTTCTCAAAAAATTTATAATTTCCAACTTTGTAAGCATGAATAAAGGTCAAGTTTCGGTTATTTCTTTAGCATAGCATCAATATTTATCTCATCGGTTCTATATTCCTTCAAAATAACATTATTGGTTCAGTTTTTAGATTTTTTTGTTCTAGTGCTACTAGTACATGAAAACCTATAGGTTCATGTACCAATGGTACAGGAAAATCCATAGGTGCATTTTTTAATAACTTGGGACTGTTGGATATGATCATAAATTATACTTTGATGCAAGTTCCTATGTCTATTTTGTGATTGAAAAATAAACTACACAAGGAAATTAAGATATTGGCACTAGCCTTTTTACGATTTTCACATAAGTGTTAATCTTTTCCATTTGAGCTCATAGATTTGTATTCATTGCTACTCTTTACAAACTAGTTTTAATGAGTAAAATGAACTTGTGATTACTTCCCTAACACAAAGTTCTTTGATTTCCTCAAGCACATCTATTCTTATTTTCGAATGGTAAAACTTTAATTCAAGCCTTCATTACATGTACTACATTGCTACTCTTTATAAGCTTATCTTGGTACCAATACTTTCTTTTTCATGGCATGTTCATGTTTACTTGGATTTATCACTTGATATGAATCCATATTATTATCTATTTTAGGTACATTGTGTCAAATTCATTGCATGTACATTTTATTAGTCTTAAATCTTAACCATTCACATCTAAAGTGATAAGCAAATTTTCATAATTTTGAGTATGATTACTACTTTTAATTATCTTCCTTGCATATCTTCATATCCAGTTGTTAGCTGAATTGGATCAACTATTACATTTCAAGGAATCTTGCTCATTATCAGAAATTTTCAAGTTGTGTTAAAATAATCAAAGATTCCCTACTTCATTTGCATGAGAACATGCAAAGATATCAGTGTGGGGGGAACTGTCCAGCATCCTTCAGTCAACATGTATCTTGTAGTACAAATATGAATTTCAAGTTCTTCCAAAGGTAAAACTTGAGGTAAAATTAGTATAAGACTTTTTTATTTTTTGAAAATTTAGGAGAATATGATAAATCACCACTATTGATATTTCATTCACATTCACTTCCATTTGTCATAGACCATCAAATTCCATATCAGACACATTTAATCTTTTCAGATATCCTCTCCATTCATTGATGTATATGTTCATACACATGAATGAAATCTGGTAATGTAAATATAAAACATAGTGTACAAAATGTCTCATGTCCCTATGTAAATGTGGCAAACAAAGGTTATACCTCAATGTCCTACCTTATTTGCATGAGGATATACAAACCCTTAAGCATAAGGGAGTGTTGGGTCATTGATTTTTCATCATTTACTATTATTCATAGCCATCCCCTTAGTCAGTTATGTCATACTTCTGCTTATTTATCAATCTGTTTACCACACATTCTTGTCAAAACACCATTACATTCTACCTTGTTATTTCGTGGTCAAATTGTTGGTTATGGAGCCTGATCTTCCTGATTCAAAGGTCATGTTTCAGCAGTGTTTGGATCCCATACCATGACAGGGGGTGCGGGGGGATTTAACCCCACTATAGTCTCCATGGGGGATCCAAGGGGGAGGGGTGACTACTTTTGGTAGCCCCCCTAGCAAGGGTTTGGGGGTAGTGCCCCCGTAGCGAAAATTTCAGTAAAAACGCCTTGTAAAATATTGTAAGTTCATAGTCATGACTTGGTCAATAACGGGTAATTTATGAGTCCATGGTATTGGGTATCCCATGCTATTTTTCCATGGTAATCCCCCTTTAAAAGGAAGGCATTGTAATATGGTTGTGTGTGGTATTATTGTAGTATTGTAAATATTTCTATGATTTTGTAAGAGAGACCGTGAGATAGTGAAGAGGAAATTACAGCGGATGTGTTGCAGGTTGTATCCCTTCATTTGTTGGATGGTATAATAAAAGGACTGGCAATTTCTCTATGGATGTAGGCTAGATTGAGTGAACCACGTATATTGGTGTCTCTCTTGTATTGTATTTATATGTTTTGTTTCTGCATCTTATTTTATTCTATTGTTCTGTGATCCTATTTTTCTAACAATTGGTGTCAGAGCCAAAGGCCTATTTGGTGCATAAACTCGTAGGAAAGAAGGGTTCTTGGTTCGAGTGGGAGAAATGGTGGAAGAAGGAAATTTTAGGGTCAAGAAATTTAACAACCAAAACTACCAATTATGGAAGATGCAGATGGAGGAATATCTATATCAAAAACATCTATTTCTATCGTTGGGTGGAAAAGGAAGTAAGACAACATCTATGAAAGACAAAGAATGGGAGTTTCTTGACAGAAAGACACTAGGAACAATACGATTGTTCCTGGATTCATTGGTGTCTTTCAATATTTTGAAAGGAAATATAACATAGGGTCTGATGAGTGCATTGGATAAACTGTATGAAAAACCCTCAACCTTCAACAATGTATTTCTAATGAAGTGTTTATTTAATATGAATATGTCAGAAGGTGGGTCTATCCTGGCCATTTAAATGAATTTAATATGGTTACTAATCAACTAAATGAAGAGATTCATATTTCTCAAAGTTGGGAAGCAAAACAAGAGTGAGAAGTTAGATCTTATTTAGAGAGATGCATGGGGACCAACTTGGGTACAATCTCTTGGTGGCTCTCGTTATTATGTTACTTTCATTGATGATGCAACTAGAAAAACTTGGGCTTATTGCATTCGATAGAAACCTGATGTTTTTGTGACTTTTAAGAAATGGAAAGATTTGGTTGAGAATGAGACATGAAAAAGGTTGAAGTGTCTCAGATCTGATAATGGAGGTGAATATTGTGGCAAAGCGTTTGATAGTTACTATTCATACCATGGGATTTGTAGAGAGAAGACAGTTCCAAGAACACCACAAGAAAATGGCCGTGTGTCAAAAAGGATGATTAGGACATTAATCATGGATTGTGCAAGGTGTTTATGACAGGGAATGCAGGAGTGTAGTCTCAGTAAGTAAGATTGGGAATGCAGGAGTGTAGTATGTATTTGAGAAAGATACGTGTAAGATGGTGTGAGGAGTGATGGTATTGATGAGCATAGTTTAGAATAGAACCTTGTACAAACTATTGGGAAGAATAAACACCGATGAAAGTGGTAATTTGGTATGTTCGGAGACCAACATTGTATCTTATTGTCTAGTTGAATAGAACATGTTGTGGAATTAACATATGGGACATATAGGTGAGAAAGGTCTTTGTGCTATGCAAAGTAAAGGTATGGTCGAAGGTCTCCTTGATTACTCTAAAGAAATCAATTTCCGTGAACATTGTATTTGTGGTAAGTAGAGTCATGTAAGGTTCTCATCTAGTGCTACTAGGGCTAAGGAAATACTAGAGTTAAAACATAGTGTTTTTTATACCGATTTTGGTCCCTTTACTAGGAGGATATCAGTATTACATTTCTTTCATAAGTTATTTCTTCATAATGACATGGTTGTATTTTTTTAGAAACAAATCCAAGGTTTTTGAGAAGTTTCAAAAGTTCAAAGTTGTAAAAAATCAAGGTGTTGAGAACTGATAACGGAGGAGAATTCGGTGAAAAGGTGTTCAACTAGTTCTGCAGACAACATGGTATAGCTCAACAAAATACAATTCCATAAACACCTCAATACAATGGAGTTGATGAAAAAATGAATAGAACGTTGATGGATAAATTAAGGAGCATGCTCCATGGTATGGGAGTTGCACAAGAATTATGGGTAGAAGCGGTCGACATTGCATGTTACCTGGTGAATAGGTCGCCATCGATATCTCTAGTTGACAAGACTCTATATGATCCATGGGATGGTAAAAGGACCTTTATTACACATCTCAGAGTGTTTGGGTGTGATTCTTTTGTGCACATACCAAAGGAGAAAAGAACAAAACTCAACAGCAATTCAAAGAAATGCATCTTCATCGAGTACAAGTATGGAGTGAAAGGGTATAAGTTGTGGAACCTAGTGATGAGGAAGGTAGTTTATAGTCGATATGTGATGTTCAAAGAAATCAGAGTAAAGTCCAGGGATAAAGAGGTTAAAAGAGAAAACCCATAATAGAAACGGTTTGAAATGAACGACGAAATTATGGATTTAGGTGAGTCGAATAAATATGATGAAGAGGTGGAACAATAGACTTCGGATGTAAGGAGGTATGTTCGAGTAAGGAAACAACCAAAAAGGTACAGTCCACTTGAATTTCACTCTACTTTTGTGTTATCTTCCATAGAATATTATCCCAGGATGGTAAAGGAAGCGATGGACTCAATAGAGGGTAAACTATGGAAAAGGGCTATGGAAGAAGAAATGGAGTCCTTAAAGAAGAGTAAAACATGGGATTTAGTTGCATTACAAAATGGAAGGAAACCCATCGGAAATAGGTGGGTGTTCAAGAAAAAGTTGAATGCAGTAGGTCAAGTCGAGAAGTACAAGGCTCGACTAGTAGCGAAAGGGTCTTCCCAGTTTTAGGGAGTCTACTTCAGTGAAATTAATTTCTTGCATGTTGCTAAAATAAATTCCTTAAGCGTAATTTAATGACTTTAGCTTCAAACTTTCATGTCGAGATAGAACAAATGGATGTAAAGACAACATTTATTCATGTTTATTTTAAAAAAAGGAATCTATATGAAGCAACCTGAAAGTTTAACACTGGAAGGAGAAAAGGAGTGGGCTTGCAAGCTCAAGAAGTCTCTCTATGGATTAAAACAATCACCGAGGATGTGGTATCATAATTTTTACACATATATCCAAGAGTTTGGGTTTGTGAGAAGTCAAGCTGATCATTATGTGTATGGGAAGAAAGTTGGTGTTCATTTCATATATGTGGTTCTATATGTTGACAACATGTTGTTGGTTGGGAATAACATAGATTTGATAAAGAGGTGAAACTACAGTTATCCTCCAAGTTCGACATGAAGGATCTCAAATTAACAAATTTTATTCTTGGAATGGAAATTTAGAGAGATTGTGCAAGTAGAAGGATCTTGTTAAGTTATAGAAAATATGTTGAGACAGTTCTGAAATGTTTCAACATGAAAGAGAGTAAACCAATCAAGGCGTCAATTCTTGGGGGAGTTAAGCTATCTGCTAACTAGTGTCCTAAGACATAGGAAGAAATAGAGTACATGTTACGTGCTCCCTATGCTAGTGTTGTGGGTAGTCTAACGTATGCTATGGTCTATATTATCACATCCCCATCCATCAATCCAACCAACAGAGGGGGACATGAATGAATTAAAGACTTCTAAATTTTGCCCCATGGTCATATTACAAAGTCATAACATTCAAAATATGTGTGCAGATGCATAAAAAGAAATACATAACGGAAATAAAATCTATCCACACACATCTAGCATGCATATACCAACCTAATCATCAAATGCATCAATTAAAAGCA
Source organism: Larix kaempferi (assembly GCA_027924585.1). Taxonomy (NCBI): domain Eukaryota; kingdom Viridiplantae; phylum Streptophyta; class Pinopsida; order Pinales; family Pinaceae; genus Larix; species Larix kaempferi. The sequence goes on along the minus strand of BSBM01000422.1, from coordinate 736,428 downwards.
TTTCTTATTCAAATACAAGATAATATGTAATACCCCCAATTTTGACTTGGAATGTATTTATCCAAAATTATGTAAATGATGTAAAGATGCTAGTGTAGATTCCTAGTGTGGAGCTCAAGGACAAGGCCCAACTAGTGAATGGCTAGGCATGTATGATGTATATATATTTTTATTTGGACCATATGATTGGATTATTATGTCAATTCAAAATTTTATGTAAATATTATGTTGAAAATTAATAAAAAAATGGTCCAAGATGACTGTGTAAAGAGCACTAAAGGGGCTATGATTCCACCAAAGGGGAAGAGGAAGGGGGACGATGGGGAAATTGAATCCTATGCTTCCATGTGTTGACCTTAGAACTCATCCAAAATGTGCCATGTGTCTTAGATAATCCAATTACCTTCTTTTGACTATTAAACACAATCATTGAATGTCGCGTGTGAGGTTGGTGGGGAAAGTTATTTCATGTAGTTATTGAAGCATGGGGGTTGTGATAGTTATCTCAGCTATCAACAATCTTATTTCTTCTATGGTTAGAAGCTATGTCACTTGTATTTTCACCCTTACCTCATATCCTTGAAGTCAAAACTCTTTTGATAACTCTCTCATTCTCTCATGCATGTTTTACTACACTACACAAAGTTTTCCATTGTTGTTCATGACCATTACTAGGTTGTGTTCAACCCAGAAATTGGAATTGGAAGACAGAGCTGCATTTTTGGAAGGGAAAATAGATGGTTGTAGGTGAGCATGAAGGGTGGGAAAGCTAGGAACCTTACCCATTGAGTTCTGCTACTTGTGGATGCTTGAGAAGCCATGGGTTAATGTTGCAGGAAGTTCTCAATTAGCATATAGATGGTTGGACTCTTACTACACACAATGGTAATCACTATAAGGGTTGGATTTCCTAAGGGAATTGTGGATCAGTGAAGGGAAATGCCTTCCTTATGTTGTGTGGGGAAGTTGGAAGGAGTACCATGGATGTGATGGCTGAGTGAGACCTATGTAGAGCTCTGGTTGATCTTTTTGGATAAGCACAGTGAGCAGAATGGGTTGTGGTCTAAGAGATAAAAGCATGTAGGTGTTTCCTTTGCCCTAGTGGCCTCATAGCCCAGCTTGGGGGTGGCCTCTCGGCAGAAAGAGTATATTTTGGACAGAGTTCCCATGGTTGGGTGGAAAATCGCTCTTACACAACCAGTTGCTTGGATCTTCTTTGTTTAAAGATAAGTATTCTTATGTATTTGATGTGCAATGATCTTATTTTTGTTGATGTGATAATTTTTCCTGTAATTTGCATGTTATGTGTGTGTGGATCAATTTAATTTATGCCGTGTGTTTTATTTCATGTATGCAAATGCATTTGGTTATACGAATTTGTAATTATGGCTATGGGGAAAAATTTGGATGCCCCTGGTTTAGTAATGTCCCCTCCTGCTGGCCAGATTGAGGGATGGGAAAGTTATAGAGTGGTATCAGAGATTCTAGTTGCAATACCGGAGCTGTATGGGCCAAAAATACATAGTTTCAAGAAAGGAATACGAGTTGCAAATGAATACCCCTGTAAATGTCGGGTTCCGTAAATAACAAATAAGGATCCAGTGGGAATTTGATTTAAATCCGAAATTTTATGATTTTGGTAATTTTATGTGGACCCCACCCATGCCATGTGGATGGGTGATGTGGAGGAGCCAAATGGGAAAAAGGAATGATGTGTATAAACCACATTGAACCCGCGTGCATGAGGTTTCCTCCGAGGAAGTGCGGGGGTGGATGAATATCTGACCATTGAATACTAGGTAAGATCGACGGTTGTGGCTCGCGGCACCCAGGAGAAGTGCACAGTGGTTAATAGTAGGCAGGCAGAGATCTGACTATTAGATCATATGGCATATCAATGTTCATAGATCAACGTGCCCCAATAAAGTGCCCGATTTTTAATTTGGGGCTATGGACACGTTGTTCCCAAAACCAACCAGGATGCATGGCCCCTTCTGATTGACCACGCCTCCCCAATCGTTGTCTTTTGAAACCAATTCACAAGGGCGCGTTACCGCTTGTGGTAAAGGAGAAAAGCGCTCCCACTCAAGGTTGATGGTGTGGTAGCCTAGTGGTGGGGAGAAGGTGTCATGGCCGTGTCACAGGGTGACAGGTAGGCCTGTCTGACACCTTAGGAGGGGCGTGCCAAGCCATTTTAGAACCTTGCCACATCAGTAGAAAAATCATATTTTCTTATGCGCCAGATTGCGTGAAATTGATTTATTTACAAGGGGGCAAGCCCCCTTGACCCCCATTTTTTCTCCTCTTTTATTCAATAAGGCTAGAATTGGGGTTTAGTAGTGTCCATTTGAGTAGCAAAAATTCGTCACATTTTTTACTGTGAGGGTGTATTACATAATTGAAATATTTTCTAAGCATGGCATAAGTGGAAAATACAAAAGTAGTCAATTCCAGAAGTTTATAGCCTGTGACTGGGGCATCAGATTGGAGAGATGAAAATTGTTGAGTAATCCTGGTTGTATGTATTATCTAAACCAATAAGCCGATTGTTCTAGTTCTCCATAAATTGTCTTTTACAAGTGGATAAAGTTGGCCTCTGAGGTTAAATGCACCTACAGGAAAAGTGCAGGATTTGGGCCAAATTAGCAATTTTGAAGGACTATAACTTTGTCCTCGGGAATTGGAGTTGGGCATATTTATAGTCATTGGAAATATTTTCCAATGGGGAACAATTTTACAGCTTTAAATTATGAATTGGCGATTCATATGATTCTATAATTTGATCGGAAAAATGCCTATAGCCATGAATGACAAAAATTGTCAATATGGGTAATTTCTAGAATATATGAAAATTGAGTTTTATTTTGTAATATATCTAACAAATGTATTTATATCAACACTTTTGCAGATTCAGACTCATATCAGTGACTGTAAAAGGGTTAGCAGTGAGTATAGTGCAGTTGAGACACCTATGATCTTGGTTGAGCCAAGAAGGTCATCATCATGGATGATGAACAAGATCCTTATGAAGTTGAAGCTGATGCAATGGGAGAAAACATACAGATTGAAAATGAAGAGAAAAAATCCAATGGTAGGAGAAAACAAGTGACTCCCCCATACATTACAGAAACCATGAGGAGCCTAAGGGTAGAGCTGCAAATTTATATAGCAGACAATGAGAGGTTTCTTAGGGATCAAGAAGAGCAGAATCAGTTGAATGCAGCTATGCTTCAAATTCTGAAAGCCATTTAGAGGAAGATTAACTCTAGACATCATTCTGAAAATCAAGAGAAGCGTGGGAACAACTCAAGAAGGCATTCTCACAAGAGGTCCCATAGTTCAAGAAGAGTTTCTAGAGGCAGGTCTTATACTCCAGAAATATCTTCTACTAAGTCATCTGACTCTACAACTTTATCCCCAAAATTTTCTTAAAATTTTAGGGCCCCCCCCTTCTATTTTTTATTCACTTAGAGTTTTGTCTCATCCTAGTAAACTTTACCTTTTGTCACTTAGAATTTTCCTGAAAAAGCAAGTGAAAGAGGAAATTTTTTGGATTAAGTGCAACTTGAGTTTTTTCGCCAAAACAGTCAAAGAACCTCACTGAGTCTCGCCGAAAAAGTCGAAGAAATTTTGGTTTTCTTGGAAAGAATTATGTTTCGGAGTACCTCGTCTTTTTCCGCCGAAACGGTCGGAACACTTGAAAAATCGTGCCGAAACACTTAGATTTTGTTTCTGAAGATTTGCTTTTTGGAGCAACTTACTGAGTCACGTCGACACGCTTCAGCATGAAAGTAAAACGGATGCCAAAATGCATCAGCGTGAAACAAAAAGGACGTCGATATAGGATTGGGAGAATCCCCGAATGTTTCACTGCGCGAAAAAGGGTTATGCCGATGCGTGTCACTGGAAAAATTAGAATCCCTCCGACAAGGAAATAATAGCAAGTGCCAAAACATCTGCAACACGATTAGGAAAGAAGGTTCGGAGTGAATGAGGGAAAGACGATGACCTGTCCCACTGCAAAATATGAAAGACACCAAAACACATCGGCGTGAAAAGCAAAAGATCCCGAAAAGGGGATCGGATGTCACCTACCCAAATTCTGAGAATATTATTTTATTTGTAAAATACTTTATGTTCAATTTTAATTACAAAGTTTTGTAATTATGACCAAGTTTGGTCAAGGATAATTGTAATTACTGATTATTATTATTTAATAAATTAAAGTAGGAGACAAACACCCAAGAGAACTATTAAATGAGTGTTCTCTGACCCACTAGGAGGAATGGAAGCTGTTAGAAGGTATGGGACAGATGGAAACATTTGCACTCCACCATTAGTTGTTGGTTATCGAACAACTACCCCTAAAAATGTGGCATTATTCCCCAGGTGGGTGGAAGTGAGAAGGTAGCTCATTAATGACCAGTTAACCACTAAAAGGCCTAGGCAGCCTACATTAGGAAATTCAAATTGGGCAGGCAGCTCTTACAATATTTTCTGCAGAAATATTCCTCAGTGCATCAAGTGATCACTGAGAGATTCGAATAGGGATGCTATGTGAGAGTGCAACTGTAAGTCTGCTAATTATACTGAGAAGGCAAACCAGAGGTGCTTGTGCAGGTCTCTTTGACTGCTGAGTCTTGATGACTGGACAATCTATATTTTATTGCAAGTTGATGTACTAAGGCTTCTACAGAATCTTCCTCCTGGTGGTTCAGTGAACATGCTCAGGGGTCCTAAGACAAGTAACTTGGCTGTCTTCAGGAATAGGTTGGGTGGAACAGGTTCCTTGGGTTGTTTGTTTCTCCTACAGTCAACCAGGTTTTACTGTTCCTACTCTTGTTTACAGTTAAATGTTTCTGCATTAAAGAATTATTAAACTCAATCATGCAAAAGAAATTATTTTATGTTCTGATCTAAGTATGATTCTGAATGAAAAAGATTTGTGAAATATTTGAATCGATAACCATCTCTATATTTTTCCCCATGTTGTTCTCTGCATTGTACTCCAGTATAGAGAAGTAAATTAAGAAAGATAAGTGATAGGCAAAATGCCATTGATTGGAAAGATGATTACAGTAATGTTCTTGTAAAAATTTTGTCCTATATTTAAACACAGTAAACATTACAGTATAGTATCAACAGCAGTATAGAATTCATTTAATTAATACATGAAAGAAAAACACAGTATGTTTCTACTTAATGTTATATATTTCTTTTAACTTTATTTATTTCAGATAGTAAGTAAATGCATATCAATATTATTCATTTCATGTTTTTTTTCAAAGCAATTGTAATTTCAATAATTATAGCAACTGCAAGAATTAATCTCTGTATAGATTTCTTACAATTATACATATTTCATTTCTTCACTAACTTTCAATTTTTATTTCAATTATTGAATATCTACATAGTAGTATCAAACCCTAGATATTACAGACCCTAGTTTATGTTCATAACAGTTAAAGTTTTCCAAACCCTAACTAACATTTCGAGACTACTACAAGACAATAAACTTCACTTTTAGAGAGAACGATTATGTACTATTGTCTATCGATACCTCATAACCCTAGTAATAACACATATACAATATCGAAACCATTTGTTGCAAAGATTAAGTCTTGAGTACAAAGCTCAGTACAAGCCAGATAGCAATCGGAAGCTACAGGTAGGTTTCTTTCGTAAAACAAATAGAACATTGAGGCATAGCCATTACGAAAACATATATCAGTCAAACTATTTCAACGATTTTCCAAACATGATTATCAACAACAAGAACAAAGTACAGGCATACAATTTTATACAGTTATGCAAACTATAACTCTCATCCCAAGACAACCATCGTTGCTTGGCATCACCATATTCATTATTTACACAGTGTTCTCAAATTTTATTTAAAAACATAACTCTCCATTGCAAAAACGAGCCATTGTCAATAAGTGCAAGATAACCCTCGGTTCGTGATTTTCCATTTAAAGTTTATAACAGAGAATCACATTACGGACCTGTCAAGGTTCCACATTACACAGGGCTTGCCCCTTATCAACCAAACCTTTAAAATAAGGTCGTGAAGCAACAAAATACACAGGGGATTACCCTTAAACATCTAGCAGAACAAACAAAAGTTCGAAGTCCCTATCGAACAACGCAGCCAAGCATTAAAAAGCCGAATGGCATCTTAAAAGAACTGAAGATTATCTTCTGAACAACTATTAATAAAACAAGATGTAAAAACTTCACACTCGGCCATCACCGAAACAAGTCGAATGGTTCCAACTCTCGGCACACAAAAAACACCATCAAAGGCACCTATGAGGTTTTCGAGAACCACCGGAGCTTACCAGGAAGCAGTAGCAACATTCCATCCTCCAATCTTTCACTCAGCAACCTCATACGAAATGGGTACCTGCCAAAACACATGGTGAAAGGTTAAAACAAGAAATTGCAAGAATCAAGCAAGCAATACAGTATTATTTCACTGTCACGAAACACTTACCCTTTAAAGAAAATGATACTTCGGAGCATCGACACACTACACCATCAAACGACGAAGTATGTTAATATTTGACAGCAACCCTAAGTTAACATGAAAGACCATTCTCACCAACAGGAGAATTGAACCCAGTCCAAATTACATTCAATACACTGGCATTAGAAACCCCATCACCATATTGGCATTGTGGGTTAAGTGCAGAGAGCTTAAACCTGCAACTATTAAAAACTACCTCCCACAGGTCACAGGATCGAAACCCCTGAGAGAAACTCTCTCCAACACTACATTTTAGAAGCCTATCGGCCTCAACTCTAACATAACAATGAAGACCGAGAAATGCTCCACCATTACATACACCGAGGTTTAGGGTTCCATATTCAACGATCAATATCTGGTGAGATCGACGAGCCAGAATGGGCCAACAAGCTATGTTGAAAGTCGGGAAAGCATTGCATTGATATCTCATTAATTACAACAACCACAACGTTGCCAACACTGTATGCTAAGGGACATTACCGTGTACAGCTCAGAAGAGAAGCATTATGGTAACCATGTACAACTAGGATTCTTAGTTACATTATCAACCAAGCTTCACGTGGGTGGACTACATGGGTTGACAACAACACTTTCCAATATAGAGTTTGGTCAGGACCTTTAATATCTGAACGGGACACTGTAAACCTGCCATTAGCCAATTTATTACCTGTCAACTCATCACCTCATTAACGAGTTCATTGCAAAATGCAATAACATATATTATCAGTACTTAGAACAAGAGCTAGGTTGCATATCATAGTTTATTCTTGCTTAAGTCTTAACCTTTCAAAGGTTTGTTTACATCGTATTCATTTGTTTGCATAGGATAATATCTTATAGTGCTAAAGTATAGATAGGGTTGTATATTGTAAATCATATCAAGGTAATATTAGTGCACATTCGATATAGTTCAACGTTTGAACTTAGGCATCATAATATTTGAATTACATGTCAATATATTATTATAGATGCATAGTATCTATAAAATATTTCTATTTCATTTCTATAGTTTTGTGCAAGCAATAGGATGAATTTTTATAATGCTAGTTCATAGCATAATTACCATATACATAATAAATTCCATTTAAGTAGCCATGTAGTGAAAAGACTATTGTATCAACATAAGTATAGTTTAAGTGTTGACGAGATACACTCTAAGACCAAGTTCTTAGTACAAGCACTAGTCACTATACCTTACATATATTAACTGTGTATTCAAATGATAAATTCAGGACTTAGAGTAGTCTAAGTTCTGTAGACACAAAATATAGCATTAGTTCAAAGGCATAACACTATTTTCTACAAGCTTCCTAACAGTATTATCCATAGATATTAGTATCACGGTTTAATAATAATGACAGTAGTCATATGATAATGTATGTAGCATTATAATAGAACACATGGACGACGTGAAATTATAACACTGAAGAGCTTGATTGTCAGTACATAAACTAGAATTAGAACCATAAATCCATACCTCCAGTAACTCGTTTCACAAGGAAGTACTTAACATTCTAATGTTATATTGATGATGAATTGAAAGACACATGTACTCTTAACACATGTTGTCGTATAATATCTTACCTGCGGTCTATACATGGAAACAGGATTCAAATGCCTTAGCTAAATGTAGCTAAGTAAACTCCAAGGTACCTCATAGGACCCCTTCATCATCATAAAAACAAACTGTCAACATTTCATCAAGAACATCATAACAGTACAAACTGTGAACAACATGTAATCATATTTAGAACTTAAGCAAATCTGTAAATTCTATTCTTATGCATATTCATAAAAAGGTCTTTCGTTATGGAGATTAACATTCGCTTAAATCTGAAATAGCAAATACAATTATGACGTGTCATCATTATTAATTATCTTAGTTAAGAAATCTAATTAATTTATATGTTCCGCATTAATGACTTGATAATTATTGCTATTATAAAAAAATTTAAATTTTGGTATTTTCAGGATGTTACATGTGGTATCAAAGCTCACGTTCGAACTCTAGGCCTGAAAAAGGTCCAAGAACACGCAACAGAAAATTTATTTACAGCAGAAATCTTACTAATTCAAAAATTTAAATTATTTGTGTTACACGGAAATTATTTTAAGTTACAAGTATGGAAGGATCAGCTGAACATTTAGAAGACAGATTTCGACCCAACATTCATAGCATGGGACAACATCATGAAGAAGAAGTCCATGGTGAATTAAATGATAATTCGTCAGAATTGTTACGAGCATTTCAAGAGTTAAAGGTAGAAATCATATTTGTAAAACAAGACAATGAGAAAATTCTGAAGGCACAAGAAGAACTAAATCAAGTATTGTTCGAACAATGCCCAACTGATGAACAGAATAGAGAAATTGAAATTACCTCCAAGATTGAAGAGTTACCTCATCCAGACAGAAGTAAAAAGATGAAAACTGATGATGCAAACAACATTTCAAAATAATCAGAAGCTGCCCATGAAAAACAGAAAAAGAAAAGAAATTATTCAAGTGACAGCAGCGACGGAGACTACAAACCCAAAAGAAAAAGTCACAAATAGTATGAGCAAATTTATGGGGAGTTCAATAAAATCAAACCCCCAACCTTCAATGGTGAAACTTAAAAAGGAGAGATAGCAGAAGCTTGGATGTCTGGCATGAAGTATTTCCAAATATATGATTATTCAAAATCATTGAAGGCAAAGATGGCAATCTACAACTTGATTGGGAAGGCAGATATTTGGTGGCAGGACATCAAAAGAGTGAAGGGCATCAAGGACAAGGATGTGAATTGGAGTACTTTCAAATGGTACTTCAAAAAGAAGTTCTTATCTGAACAATACTATGAAAAAAAATCAAAGGAGTTCTACGATTTAAAGCTGGGAAGTATGAACATGAAGGAGATGAACAATAAATTTCTAAATTTACTAAGATATGTGCCATACCTTGTGGAATAAAAACCGAAGATCCAAAGATACCTGAGTTGTCTACCTTTCAACATCAAGGACAAAATCGAGTATGACAATCCAAAGACCTTAGAAGAGGCCATGAGGAAATCAAATTTATGTTATGATACTAATCAGAAAAGAGAAGGAATATCAAACTGGAAAAGTCAGAAACCCAGCAATTTTGAGCTGAAAAAGAAAAATTTCAGGTTTAGTGGAAATTCTGGTTTCCAAAAGAAAAAATTTTAGAATCAGAAATTTCAAGGAAACAATCCCAGAAACAGTCAACAACATAATTGTACAGCTCCTAGAAACACTTCCAATACTACCAGAACTAATGATCAAAAGGCACCTATCAAATGTTTTGAGTGTCAAGGTCCTCATTATGCATCAGAATGCCCTAAGAGGAAGAGGACAGCTAACAACATTCATTCCATTCAGACTGAACCTACTGTTGGAGACTTGGCAAGGGAGATGCCCAGAATTAATGCAGCACTCAACAACAGGCAAGCAGATCACCAAATCTCTATGGTAGAGATTGAAGGTATGCTACAAAATCATCCTGTTACTATTTTGATTGATCCAGGAGATAGCTTAAGTTATATATCACCAGATATTGTGGAAAGTTTTAAATTGAAAACAAAAAAGTTCAGTAAATCTTGGTTAGTTAGACTAGCAACAGGGACAAAAAGGAAAGTATCTGATTTTATTGAAAGTTGTACTTTATCCATGAATCAGTTAAAGACACAAACCAAGTTGAATGTTTTACCTTTAGGATCCTATGATATTATAATCGGAATGGACTGGTTAGAAGCCCATCATGTCATTCTGAATTGTTATGAGAAAAGTTTTATATGTTTAAATGATGAAGGAGAAACTGTAGAAGTAAAAGGTATTCCAAGAAAGAAATCCCTTAGACAGATATCATCCATGCAAGTAAAGAGGGCAGTTAGAAAAGGATGTCAATTGTTTGCAGTAAATGTAGTAAATGATGAGTTTATTTGTAAAGAGGACAAATTGAAACTAGAAGACATACATGTCCTAAAGGATTTAAAAGATGTATTTCCTGAGGAGATTATAGGATTACCTCCTAAAAGAGATTTAGACTTTACCATCAAGTTAATACCCGGGGCAGTACCGAATTCTAAAGCTCCATATAGGATGAATATACTGGAATTAAATGAGTTGAAATCACAGTTGAAGGAATTGATTGATAAAAACTATATAAGACCCAGTGTGTCTCCTTGGGTAGCACCTGTCATATTTGTTCAGAAGAAAGACGGTACTCTAAGACTGTGCATAGATTATCACCAGCTGAATAAGATGACAATCAAGAATCGATATCTGTTGCCCTGCATAGACGATCTATTTGATCAGCTGCATGGAGCAACAATATTTTCAAACATTGACCTAAGGTTAGGATATCATCAAGTGCGGGTGAAGGATGAGAATATTTTCAAAATAGCCTTTAGAACTCGATATGGACATTATGAGTTCGTAGTCATGCCATTTGGCTTGATTAATGTCCCGGCTGTATTTATGTGTTTGATGAACAATATTCTGCACAAATACTTAGATAAGTTTGTTGTTGTGTTCATAGACGACATTTTATTTTATTCTAAAAGCAAAGAAGAGCACGACGAACATCTACACATTATCTTACAAGTTCTAAGAGATCATCAACTATACGCTAATTTTAGTAAGTGTGACTTTCACACAGACAAAATTCAGTATCTAGGACACATAATTTCTAAGGAAGGAATCTCAGTTGACCCCGACAAGATAAAGGACATTAATGATTGGCCGATTCCTAAAGATGTGTCGGATGCAAGATCATTTATAGGTATTACTGGATATTACAGAAAATTTATAGAGGGTTTTTCAAAGATTGCAAACCCCATAACCTCCTTACAGAAGAAAGGGAAGAAATTTGTGTGGGATCAGAAATGCTCAGACAGTTTTAAGAAGCTAAAGGAATCATTAACTACAACACCTATTCTAAGGATAGAAAATCCTAATAAGGATTTTATAGTATGTACCGATGCATGTAATGACAGACTCGGTGGAGTCCTAACACAAGAGGGACATGCTGTTGCATACGAATCTATAAAGCTGAAAATACATGAGAAGAACTACTCTACTTATGATTTAGAGTTATTAGTAGTGATTCACGCTTTAAAAATGTGGCGTCATCGCCTTATTGGAAAAAAATTTACCTTGTTGGTAGATAACATGGGTCTGAAATATTTATTAGATCAGACAAATCTGAACACTAAACAAGCTAGATGGTTAACTTTTCTAAGTGAATACGATTTCGAAATCCAACATATTAAAGGGAAAGAGAACAAGGTTGCGGAAGCATTGAGTCGTAAAGCAAAACTGAATTTTATTTCATCCATTAGTACTTACTCAACAGATTTAGAAATCAGATCCTTGAAAGGAGTGAAACGGACGAAGAATACAAAAAATTACAAGAAAAGACAGCAAATAACAGTTCTGAAAATTCTATGGCAGATTACAGTTTAAAGGAAAATGGATTGTTATTATACAAAAACAGATTGTATGTACCCAACATACTAGAAGTAAAAATTCTGATTTTAATGAGATGCACAAAAGCCATTACTCTGGTCATCCATGTTATCAGAAAACCATCACTATGCTACGGAAAGAGTATTGTTGGCCCAGAATGAAAGATGAAGTAGCAAAGTACATAGCTAAGTGTTTGGACTACCAAAAAGTGAAGGTTGAACATCAACATCAAGCTGGACTATTGTAGCCATTGCCTATACCTAGCTGGAAATGGGAAGTGATAAGCATAGACTTTATTACTGGACTACCCAAAAACCAGAAACAAAATGAATCTATCATGGTGGTAGTGGATAAACTTAGCAAGGAAGCACACTTTATACCTGTGAAAACTACTCATAAGGCTCCAGACATTGCATAAATCTTCATGAAGCAGATTTTTCGATTACATGGTATACCGAGAGTGATAATTTCAGATCGTGACTCTAAGTTTACTGGAAACTTCTGGAAGTCTTTATTTAAAGGGTTGAATACAACCTTAAACTTCAGTACAACATTTCATCCACAAACGGATGGACAGACAAAAAGAGTGAATCAAGTTTTGGAAGACTTACTAAGAATGTATGTTAAGGATCAGCCTGGTAAGTGGGAAGACTACTTGCATTTAGCAAAATTTGCATATAATAACCATTATCATGCATCATCCAGACTTAGCCCTTTTGAAATTCTTTATAGTAGGAAATGTGATACACCTGTTTCTGGGAATGATCCAGTAAATAGAGTTGTTTTAGGACCTGAATTGTTGCAGTAGTTAGAACTAATTGTGAAATAGGTACAAAGAAATCTAACAGCTGCCCAAGATAGGCAAAAGAGTCAAGCAGATCTTAAAAGGACTCATAAAGAGTTCCAGGTTGGTGAACATGTTTTCCTCAAGGTAAGACCGAAAAAGAGTTCATTGAAATTGGGAATCTATGCCAAGTTGGTACCTAGGTATTGTAGTCCTTTCGAAATATTGTCCAGGGTTGGACCAGTGGCATACCAACTGGCTTTGCCACCAAATTTAAAGATACATAATTTTTTTCATATATCATTTTTAAATAAGTATGCACATGATGCTACTCATGTTGTAAATCGGACAAGACAGTGATTTTCAGGTGGAACCGGACTGTATCCTCGAAAGGAGGGAAACTCTACTCCGGAATCACACCATTGGGCAGGTAAAGGTGCAATGGAAGCACCTTAGCCTAGAAGAGGAAACCTGGGAGTTGGATTTAGATATTCCAGTAACTATTTGAGTTACTGATGATGATGTATTGAAGAAAGCTTCCGATGATTTATAGATGTATCATGTATGATGTATTCGATGACTCCTTACTCCTGCAGATGTTATAATATCCTTCTCATTAAGGGGGAGTGTTGAATATTGTAACTTCTAAGAATATTATATTTGTACTTTATTATTCCGGAGATGTTTCATCCCTCCGAGGTAATTCTATTATGTATTCGGAGATGTTTATTCCTCCGATGAATTGTGGTAACTAGGGTTATTAGATCCACCATGTGGGGGTCGGCCCTGAGTTAATTAATTAGGGGTTATTAGACTTCATTGGGAGAGGTCGGCCCCACAAGGGAAATAGTCAGTCGGGAAACTAGTATAAGTAGAGGAGAATGCTCCTCACTTATCTCACACTTGCATAGCTCAGAAATTAGCGCACTTGTGTTTGAGAGGTCTGCATAGGAAGTAGAGAAGGAGTTCAAGTCTTGGAGCACATCTTGTATTTTGGTTGATCATCTTATTGAGGAAATCTTTGCTGGGTTTTCTACCCCATGAGGGTTTCCCAGGGTAAAATCTTTGTCTATCTTGTGATTATGTTTCTTTCAATGATCTTGCTAGTCAAATTAGTTTAAACTTAACAAATTACAAGCTCAACTCGGTGCCCTTGATATATCATATAGCCTTCCATGGAACTGTGTTTAATTGGGCATATATCATCTCGGATATTTTGGCGTCGACGATAGCTGCATCCCAAGGAGGAATGAACCAAAAGAAAGCCGAATTATTCATATCCTCATATCTTATGGATTGCATAATGGTCAGGCACCCATTCCCTAAATTGGGATGTATCTGGAATCAGGATGATTCCCCTCTCTATGTGGCCTACCATATCACGTGGGCCCACAAATATGTGAGTTATTACAAGCTCATTTATGAATAATTAATCATTCCCTTGTATTGGTTTATTTTTAACGAAGAACCAAACTTCCTATCCGACAACGCTATGGAAGTCATTAATGAGTGTGTAGATTATTACTTCTCTCCTGAAGGAACCTAAATCAGAATGTATGGGGGTTCCAAAGCCCCATCTCTAATGCCTAAGTATGTGACTGACTTTGTAGTACACAAGGAGGTTGTGATGTAGGTTTTGTTAATGGGGTTGGTATCTTTTTGAATGAACATCAGAAGACCTCTTACCATCTGTTACCATTTATTATTGGGGCCTACAAATTTCCCAAAGTGAAAGGCGTAGAATTTGTCGTAAAATACTTGGAAGCGTTCCATTTTGGAGAAAAGAATTTCATGAGAAATGACAGTCGGAAAAAGGTCGCCCAACGTTGTGAGGCATGCAAAATCAATTTTGAATACACAGATCACTTCCTTAAGGACGAGGAGGTGTATCGAAGAGAAAGTAATATGACCGAGCTAAACAAACATTTTGTTCGTAAAATCGGTGTCGAGCCCAGCCACGCTGTCAGTACTGCAAAAGAGGAAAAATTGCAGAAACAAAGAAAAGAAGCTGAAAGGAAACAGGAAGCAGAAACATAATGACAGCAGAAGGAAGAAACAGAAAGGAAGCGGAGAGAAGATGCATAAAGGTTACTGAAGGATAAAGCAGATAAACAAAGGAGAGAAGAGGAAGAAAAGACAGGCAGAAGAAGCAAGAAGAGAGAGAGAGAGAGGAAAAGGAAGCAGTCGAGCAACAAAAGAGAAAAGAGGAAAAAGACAAGTACAAGGAATCTATGGAAACAAAAGAATCCCAAAGTGGAGGCACAAGCACACAAGACATGGATATAGACCCACTAGGAGTGTTAGGAATCACACTTACTGGGGGACACCTCCCATTCACAGAACTTGGGCTTACTCCTTTTACCCCATCCAAACAGCATACCGTGGAAAAGTTAGACACCATAATTTTTTATTCTAGGAGGAATACAATCACCAGAAGGTAAGAAAAAATATTGAAGATGGACGCACTGCTTGATGTGGTCACTTTTCAGGAGAACACCATCATGGAAGGAACTCACAAAGACCCCAAGTTCACAGCATCTGTGAGAGTAGCAGCTGCACAAGCAAGTGCAGATAACGTCAATAAGTTGTTGAATGACATTGAGCTCAACAAAGAGAGAATGTTGAAGCTTAAGGACAACTTAGTGAAAGCACGGGGTGAGGGAATAGAGTTGAAAAGGAAGCATGATGCCGAAGTTGATGAAAAGGACAAATTACTGTCCAAATATCAGAATATGGAAGCAAAAAGGATGCTTTCACTGTATAGCTGATGATCATGGAGGGCGAAAGAAGTGATTTTGATGCCCGCA
The DNA here is from genome assembly GCA_027924585.1 of Larix kaempferi. NCBI lineage: Eukaryota > Viridiplantae > Streptophyta > Pinopsida > Pinales > Pinaceae > Larix > Larix kaempferi. Next base: position 720,840 of record BSBM01000422.1, on the reverse strand, counting down.
TAAGTGAATTGGAGACAAAAGAGTCAACAACAAATCAGCAGGTGGAAGACTTGAAAGTTCAGATGGATGATCTGATTAAGGAAAAGCAGTCTTTGATAGAATAGGTCGAGCTGGAAAATAATCATAAACAAGATATGTCTCCTTTCCATGAACAAGCATGTAAAATTCAAGAAAAGATATGCCACTCACAAGAATTGCTAACCGAAGAAATATACAAAATGAATCAAATGATACTAAGGATGAAAGAAATTATTACAAAATCGTTGGTAATTAGACAAAGGTTGGTTGACACTTCGATTAAGATAAAAAATAAAATGGCGTGGAGGAAAGACAATGCAGAATTCCCTGATCAATTGCCAAACAAGACACCTGCAGATCTAAATTTAGATATGGCACTCTTTGAGTTTTGCAGGAAAGCTGCCAAGAGGCTGTATGTTGAAATACCTAAATCCATCGAAAAGTGTGTAGGATTCTACATGAGAATTCATCAAATTCATGAAAAATGTCATCTCGCCATGGCTCCAGATATGGATGAGTTGCCTACAAAATATCAACGCCTAATGGACCTACAGAATGGATTGAAGGACATGGAGTACATTAGAAAACTGGACGTACTGACTAAAGAAGGCATCCATAAATGCTTATTTTGTAGAAGACAACTACAAGGCCACCGCAAAAGGAGTGACAAGTGTAGAAAAGGAGTTATCCTATCATGAAATATCTTTGAAAGTTTTAGAACCTATACAATGTAATATTATTTTTGAAGAGGCTGATGTGTGGGATAATTATCTTTCTAGTCTGGAGGGCCCATCAGGAAATTAATTTTAATTTTAATTAATTGCATTTCTTGTGCAAACACTAGAGGACAAATTTAGGGTATCCCAAAGGTTAGAGGGAGTTGAAACAAATAGCCATGTAAAGGCAAAACATTTTGTAATATAAATATAGGATATGTATACTAGTGAGAGGACTTTTGCTAGCATAATAGAAGCTGGACATTTTGTAAGAGGAGTAATTTTCTACTAATGAGAAGGACCCGTTTGCTGGGAAAAGTGTGCACATAAATATTTTATGTGGAATGTGGGGAATGTCAATATGGAACTATTTCTTCTTGCATTCGTAACTCATGCTGTGAGATTGTTCTAACTTTATTGAATTACTTCAAATGGTGATTAGTGATTTCATTTTCTATGCAAATTTTTATGTGTTAAATGAGTAATAAATTGTTTAAATTATATCGAAGCTATCATTGATACATTTTTTTGTTGTAAATGTGAACACTTTGTCTGAATAACTATCTGTTGGATTGGTCTGAACATTTCCAGCTTATTACTCTTTCTTTAAATTTGCTTCCTTCAGGGATAGGCTACGATAGAAATTAGTGAATTGATTAGGTAGAAATGATAAGACGGAGGGAAGAACCTTCGCATCACTTGTTGACGCTTATGCCTGTCATTTATAGGTTACATTCATTAGTTAGGGAACTTGCATCTCATATCTTAAAACCAAAAATACACAAACGGTGGGTCGAGCCGCAACCGGTAAAAAACCAAACAAACACCCCTACTATAGCTGGACCGTTAAATAGATAGACTCCCCATACCAAATGGTGAGTGATCTAATTGGGATCATTTATTGGGGAGAATCCCTACTGTCGATGCTGATATTTTCTGGGCATCAATAGTTTTGGTGCTAGAAGGAGGTCCGCCAATGCATGGCTGGCAGAGGAAATCCATTTTCACGAGAAAATATCTCTGGGTCCTCGTTAGAAACAACCATATCAAAAGAATTGATTTCTGAAACTGGGAATATTGAGCATTTATATGTTGTTCCATACGCATAAGTAGATAACTTTCGGAGACATACGAGATCTTACGTGAGAAAACTTGGTGGATTAACAGTAGTTCCTGCGTTACCTAGAAGGAAAGCTCCCAGGAGACAGGTCGTGTCGATTACGGATTCTGTGCTTGTGGAATCTTTGGAAGAGTTGATTGATTTATCATTACAAGAAATTCCATATCCCATTAATCAGTTGAGACCCGAATCCCCTGAGAATCACACACCACATCGCACGCCATTCCACACGCCACCTCATACACCACCTCATTCTCCCAGGCATATCATGGATCACACCGCTAACCAACCACCTGCATGGAGAGCCAGAGGACCACTCAACCTGGCTGCTCCTTTACATGATTTTCCTAAGCATCCAGAGAGAGTACTACCAAAATTTGACCCTGGAAAAGGTATCTCTGCGGAAGATCACCTGAAAAGTTTTTATTTTGCTTTGAATCTTTTAAATGTGGAGCACAAAGATGTAGTATGCAGACTGTTTCCTTACACTTTTGAGCCTATATCATCGTCATGGTATTCCAGTTTACAGGAAAATTCTGTAGCAGACTAGGACAGTTTTGAAAAGGTTTTCTTGAACAAATTTGGAAACCAAAAGACTGTCACCACACTTATGAAAGAATTATTGTCTATGAGGATGGAGAAGAAAGAAAAGGTATAGGAATTCAACTAGAGATTTACTATCATATTAAATATTTTCAGTGCTACAACTAAATGTGCTGAAAACTATGAAGAAGCCAAGAAAGTATAGGATGACCTGGATAGTATCATGAAACATGCGATGGAACTGGAAGTAAAACCAACAACAAACAAGAATCCTTTTATGCTAACTAGACCCAAAGATGAGCCTTCAAATGAATTAGAGAATGCATTTAAAATGGTCCAAAAGTTGTCCAATAAAATAGTAGATCTGGAGAAAGAAAAGGGTGCTAGTTCTTCAAGAAAACCATTTAAACCTTTCTATAAGAAAAAGGAAGAAAATGCACAACCACAACCACCATTGAACAATTCTTCCATTTTAAATTTAAATGAGGTAGGTGTGGATCATTTATGTACTTTTCATCACGAACATCATTCTGAAAAGTTGTCCACGGTGGATTAATTCGATGACCCTGGTAATGAACCAATTACTGGGTACTCAATTGATCGACCAGGAAGGACAAGAAGAAGAGAAATATCATGAACAAGAAGATCAAAACGAAGAAACTACAATGGTATTGTGGGATTGGGCACCAACTTTGGGATTAGATGAAGAATAAAAGGTGGAATAAATTCAAGTATCAATGGTAAATTATGCTACTAGGAGCAGAGGACCATTTGAAGACCAAAGCATAATATTACCCAAGGTGAGGACAGCAAAGGAGAATATTAAAAGGAACAATGATATAAATCAGTCACGGCCTAAAGTTAATTCTAGAATTACAAAAGAAACAAACCCATTGATAAACAAGCAAGTGAAACCCATAGGTAACAAATGTGACAATGGTGAAAAGGGTGTTGGAGATCATAATATGGGATATGACATTGTGGAAGACATTAAGAAAACCAAAGCAAACATATCCTTGTTCAAATTGTGTAATCTCCCACAGTAGAGGAAAAAATTGTTAGAAGGTTTTGATCCACAACCAAGCAATACAATGGAAATAGTTGAGTCTGATACTGAGATTAATGAAGCAAGAATTGGTGGGATGTCAAAATCTCAAACTCTGCCTTCACTTTTAACCTTTGAAATATTTAATCATAAAGTGCACAATTGCTTAGTAGATTCTGGAGTTTCATCTAATGTTATGCCACTATCTATTTGTAAAAATATCAATGGACAACCCACAGCATCCCCTTCTCACATTATACAACTAGACAGATCTATTGTTAAGGTTATAGGGGAGATGAAGAATGTAATGATCAAATTATCTGCAGACCCGAGGGTGTGTCAATTTATTGATATCATGGTAGTAGACATACCTGAAGCTTACAGTTTGATATTAAGTCAGGACTGGTCAACGAAATTGAATGGTTATTTTGCAATGGATTTGTCCCATTTGTGGCTTCCATATCAAAATAGACAAAATCAAATTAAAGTATTGAGAGAACCTCACATGAAACAGAATGTGACTTAGCTAGAAGAAAAGAATGAACCTATAAATTTCTCATCTTTAGTTTTGGGGAATTGTTTCTTAGAAATTGAGCCAGGAAATTATCAAGCGGAAGATGTTATTCATGATTCAGATAGACAGTCTGATCTCCTTCAATTCTCATTGATCCAAATTTATGCAGGAACGAAATAAGATAGCACATACAGAATAATATATAGAGATATATTGCAAAGAACACAGTGATACAGTAAACACATATTCTATTAAATAGCAAAAATAGAACAGACTGTAAAATACAATAGCTGGAATGGTGGTAGATATCTCTAAGAAGAGATGTGGCTGTTATGCTCATTCGTGACAAGATGAATACAAAGAGAGCCCGAAAGGGTCTATTTATCATAAGCATGAAGGAAAGAATCCCAAACATCCAAAAACCTAACCCTAGAAGATGAATTGTCATAAAGTTTGTGGCCCCAAGGTGGTTAGTTGAACAGTCAACTTCCTGGGGTCATAACTTTTGCATACGATCTCTGTTTGGGGCGCTCAGTAGCCCATTGGAAAGGTATATTCGAGTTTTACAATTTTCGACTAGGATCAAATGCATGTTGTTAGAAACCATTTGGCCCCCCAAATCGCCAAAAAAGGTCATTTAGGGCCTCAAAACGGCCCTAGAAGTTTAGGACCCGAAAAACCATAGAAAAATTACTAGAAAATTGGCAAAATGGGAAACTGTTTTGAGCTAGTGGAATAGGTGGGTGGCCACCGATATACATCTGTATCAGTCATGGACTGATGACATTGATTGTAATATAGTAGAATTAGTTACTGACTTAGGGAATAGTACTAACTTAGTTGAATCAGATAATAAATTTTGGATTTTATATTTTTATGGTTCCAAAACACAAGAGGGATCAAGATCCGGTTGTGATCTTGTTGATCCTGAATGAAACAAACAATTTATCTCTTGTAGGCTAGAGTTTGAATGCACAAATAACACTGTTGAACATGAAGCTCTAGTTCAAGGTCTAAAAAGAGCCATTGATTTAAATGTCAAGAATTTAAAAGTTTTTGGTGACTCAGAAATAGTTGTTAGACAGGTAAGAAATGCAATCCATTGTTTATCTCTGCACTTGAAAGGGTATCAATCTGACGTATGGAATTTGATATCATAGTTTAATGCTTTTAACATAAATGCCATTCCTAGATTACAAAATGTTGCAGTTGATTTATTATCCACTTATGCTTCTAGATTAGTACCAACTAATAACAAGTGTTCTATTGAATTAATTTTCAGACCATCAATACCTGATAACGTTACAAATCTAAGGGTGTTTGATGATGATGAATTTTTTTGATGAACGAAGATGCTTTCAAAGAATCCATAATTGATGAGGAAGAACACCAGTTGGATTTACAGAACAAGGATGTTTGTAAGGGAAATTTTATGCCAAAGGGAGGAATAACTCTTGAAGGATTGTTTGACTCACAGGATAAATTCAGAAGACCACCAAATGTCAAGACAAACAACTCCTCAATGCAGTATGAGTTGGTGAACTTAGGGACAGAAGCTGAACCTAAATATGTCAATTTAGGAAAATGATGCTCACCTAGTGAAAGATGCGAGTTCATTAGACTTTTTCAGCAATACAAAGATTTTTTCGCATGGACTTATGAAGACTTGAAGACGTATGACACACGCATCATACAACATGTGATACCCATTAAACAAGGTGTAAATTCATTTCAGCAGCAACTCAGGAAAATGCATCCCACACTTGAACCATTGATACAAAAGGAGTTAAAGAAGTTTTTGGACACTAATATCATTTTCAAAGTTCAACACTTTGAATGGGTGGCTAATTTAGTCCCTGTAAGAAAAAAATCAGGAGAGATACGATTATGTGTTGATTTTCGAAATTTGAATAGAGTGTCAGATAAATACAACTACTTGGTGCCACCAATGGAACAAATCTTACAAATGGTATCAGGCTCAGAATTGTTATCCCTACTAGATGGATTTTCAGGCTATAATCAAGTATTAGTGGCCAAGCAAGATCGACTCAAGGCTACATTTCACACGAAATGGGGGACATTCTCATATAGGAGAATGCCTTTTGGCCTTATGAATGATAGAGCCATATTTCAAAGGGCCATGGACATCGCATTCTGAGGTTTAGTTGGCCACTGTGTCATCATTTATTTAGATGATGTAACAGTTTTTTCTAAGAAACGAGAAGACCATATTCTCCATTTGAAGCATATTTTTTTATTGTTGCAGAAAGTATGGTATGTCTTTGAACCCAAAGAAAAGTATTTTTGTTGTACTTGAAGGAAAAATGTTAGGACACATCATCTCTAAGAAGGGAATCTCGATAGATCCAGAAAGAATTCAGGCCATAACTCAGATTCCCATGCCCCATAACAAAAATACTATGCAATTGTTTATGGGCACAATAAATTTTGTTCTAAGGTTTGTACCAGATTTCGCACAAATTGTAAAGCCTTTGCAACAAATGGATTGATGTTGAGAAGAATGCATTCAAGGATATAAATAATGCTATAGCTCATGCACTTTATTTAAGAATTCCATATTTCAAAAAATATTTCATCATATATACCTTTGCTTCAAACAATTCTCTTGCAGGAGTGCTCACAGAGAAAGGAGAACTAGGAAATGAGTATCCAATATCTTTCATGAACGCTGGGTTACAGGGAGCTGAACTGAACTACCCAATTGTGGATAAAAAATCATACGCAGTATTTAAGGTAGTAAAACAGTTCAGACCTTACATTTTGAAGAACAAAATGAAATTTATAATACCTCATCCATTTGTCAGATCCTTATTTGTACAAAAGGAGTTGGGAGAAAGGGGAGGTAATTAGGTAACTGCATTACAGGAATATGATCTAGAATTCAAACTAGCCAATATCATCAAAGTTTAAGGGTTGTGCAAGTTTCTCACTGAAAACCCAACTAATGGAGATCATGAATGGGAAAATGAAGCTTAATTGAATGCAATTGAAGTATGTTCCATTTTTACTACTCCAAAATCTTGGTTTGAGATTTGGTTCACTATCTTCAACAAGGGTATTTTCCAGAACATTGGATTTCTAAGCAGACAAGGGTGCTCCGATTGAAATCATCATATTATCGAATCATAGATGGAGTACTCTTTAGGAAAAATTACGATGGAGTTTTTCTTAGATGCCTTGAAAGAGAAGATGTGAATAAAGTGGTCAAGGATTTACATGATGGCCCTGCAAGGGGACATTATTCCGGGGATACTACTGCTCACAAAATGCAAGAGTTGGATACTATTGGCCCACTCTTTTCAAATATGCTCATGCTTATGTGATAAAATTTGATGTATGTCAGAGGAGTGCTGGTAGATTACCAAAATAAGTAGGACCATTGTAACCAGTTATCATCTCAGAACCATTTGAGCAAAGGGGCTTAGACATTATTGGGGAGATCCATCCAAATTCTTCGCTACAACATCAATATATTCTCAAAAATATGGATTATTTTACACGATGGACGGAAGTTACTCCTTTGTGTAAAGTGAACGAAGATGCAATCATCACATTTCTACAAGAAAACATCATAACCAGGTTTGGGGTTCCAATTTCCCTAGTTTTTTATAATGCATCTTATTTATCGTCTGTTAAATTGATTGCATTTACTTGTGAAAGAGGAATCAAACTGAATTATTCGGCTAATTATTATGCTCAAGGAAATGGACTAGAAGAATCCACGAATAAAAATCTCATATGTATATTAAAGAAAATAGTTATTGAGAATCAAAGAAATCGGCATGTAGCTCTTCCAAATGTTGTATGGGTAGATAGGGTCACTCCAAAAGATTCTTTAGGGGTTTCTCCTTACACCTTAGTCTATGGGAAAGAGTCTATACTCCCACCAAACCTACTACTCCCATTCCTTCAATTAGCTCAAGCATCTCAAGGATCAAGTAGTGAAGTTCTGCAGTCACGAATCAATACTATGTTTAAACTCGAAGAATCACAGCAAAAGGCCAAGGATAGGTTCAATCATCACCAAGATATTTTCAAAAAGTGGTTCGATAAACGGAAATCCAGTAAGATAACTTTTGAGGTAGGATACCTAGTTCTGAAATGGGATCACCTACATGATGAAAAGGGAAAACATACAAAATTTCAACAATTATGGATTGGCCCCTATCAGATTGTGGAAAATCTTGGCCCGACAACATACAAACTACAAGATTTACAAGGGGAGGAGGAAACTCTCCATGTCAATGGCCTGTTGGAAGGCAGGTTTGGATGAGTCAGCTGCGCAGCATCGCGGATGCTGTGAAAGGTCAAAGATGCCGCGCAAGGAGGAAAACCACGCACAAGTCGCAAATGATACTATTTTATGTATTTTTGGGTCATTTTGGACCGCATTGTGCGGGTTAGGGTCATTCCGTTGTAGATTTTGTTAAGAAGTAGTTAGGCGGTTATCTAAGTGGACCATGAATGTAAAGGCGCAGGCCTATAAATAGATGTAGCATTGCAAGTGTTAGAGATATCTGAGAATATGTACCGATGATGAGAGAAGAATTGTGCATGTTTTGGTATGTTTGAATCTGGGTATGCGACAGAGGAACTAGGTTGATGTATCCATATTTTGTTGCGAAGATTAATATGACATGACGGAGTTTGAGAAGAATCATTGTGTCTTTTCCTATTTTCCTTTTATGAATGCATTATGCGATATAAATCTGTGAATGATGCGATGTTTCCTTGCTTCAATTGATGTTTACTATTAGATCTATTGCGCATTGATAGTTCTGTTAATGATGAGATCTATTGAATGATGATGTGATATTGTTTGATGCATAAACTAAATAGTTAGATCTGTTGCATAATGATGTGCTAAGTTGATAAGTTGATGCACAAGGTCCTCCTTCATTCGGCGAAAACGTGGTTCCGTCAGCTCTCCCTCGAACATCTCGGGTGAGACTTCATCTGCTCTGCAGATGTTGCTGGACAGGGTAAAACCTGTATGGGATGGTGCTCAGGGAGATCGCGGTGTTTTGGATGTCAACAGAGTGAGGAACCCCTGTCGACTGGGTTTGTGTCAACAAATGGTTCCATTTCCGAGACCATGGCGTGAAGTGGAGGAAGGACATGTTGTGGCATCCGACGAAACCGGAAATTCAAGATTCGTTCGATCAAAAGTTGCGAGAGTTTGCTGAGAAAGAGAATCAGAACCTTGGACTGACGACGGATAAGTGGCTGGCAAGGTACATACATGACGGTCACACAAGTATTTTTTCTGCGAATTCCCGATCATCTTGTATGAGTGGTTAGCGCAATTAACCTTTCGCAAGGTAAATTTTCAATGTGGTGAGCCAACATCCTGGACCCCATAATTGATCCAAGAGTTGCAAGAGGTAGACAACAGAGCATTGCAGACTGTTGAAGTTTGGTTTGATAGTATATTGGAGGGCTATATCACTGAGTTTTTGGTCGACACAATGAAATATTATAGCGAAGCTGAAAGGGAATTCTTCAACGGACCAAGAGGCAGGTTCCTGTTGTCGTTGCAATTGTCCATTAAGATGCTCAGTTGTGAAAAGGGTATACTGAAGATGCACCTCGAGTAAAAGAACCCTGGTGGGCGGAGGTTATCGATACCGCGAAGGCAAGGGGGATGCGAATGGAATGATACAGGGTAGATGGGTGCAAGTTACGATGATACTGTGAAGGAAGCCGAGGAAGAGAGTTGTATTACGAGGGGAGGAGCAAGGTTTCGACAAGAGAAGAGACAAAGGATAGGGGAAGGTCCTACTGCGATCAAAATGCAAAATCGTGAAGGAATACCACACGGGACTAAGCGACCCCACAGTGCCGACAAGGACAACTAGGCTAAGCTCAAGATAGAGGTAAGACCAAACCCCAGCAGTAACGTACCCACACCTCCGCTCACTATATCTCAACTAGGAATAAACACAAATTTGACACCGCCGTGTTCAACATGTCAGCAACACTCAATTACTAGAAGATTAGTGACTATAGGAAGAAATCCCAGGATGGTGGGTGACAATGCGAAGTTACCTTTGTTCCATGGAAATGGAACTGAGAACCCAGAGCAATACTGGTTCTTATGTGAAGTTGTGTCGACTGTTAAACAAATTACGGATGATGATGCCAAGAAAGGTCAATTGGCGACGACTCTTTGGGGTCGCGCACTGGAATGGTTCATGAAATTTGTACAAGTTCCTGTGAGGAGTCCAAAGAAGACATTGGATGAAGTTAGAAAAGGATTAATTGAAGAAATCAGAAAACTGAAGTCTAAAGCGCAATTCATTACAGAACTGACGAAGATCAAACAATATCCAAACGAAACCATTTGGTATTTTGACCAGAGGTTTAAAACACTAATGGCAAGGGTCAGTTTTGAGATGAGCGACGTTACTACCTCATATTAGAATCTCGTTGATGCAGCAAAAAATTGCAACACAGAGCGAGGCTATGGAGATTGTGATGAAGTTAGAAGCTTCACTTGTTGGTGAGAATGCAGCCGGCATGTCTCAGATCTAGGCGCAACTGGAGAATCTGACAATTCAGTTGCAAGATCTTAATAAGGGTAAAGAACACCGTGAAGAGGTTTGGTGTACTCGATGTTGTGCAGAGGGACACACTAGGGATAACTTCCCAGATTTCTGAAACTACCTAGTCTCAGGAGCGCTGAACCCATTGAGTGGCGGAGGTATGCCATGGTGCTACATTTTCAAGTTTATGGGCATCAACATGAAGAGTGTGTTTACATGCAAAAGATGGTCACAAATCTGACGAATTTATACTGTACATTCTGCAAGTCTGTTGGGCATGACGATAAGAATTTTTTGTGCATATGGCCTACTTCAGGAACGAACGTACGACTCATACTACATAAAAGGAGACGACCATCGTGCATATGCAATTTGTACCGCGGTCGCAACAGTAGTTTGTGCCACAACTGTAGTATAATCAGATGCAGATGGATCTGCAGCAGCCACAGTATGTTCAACTAGTTCAATATGTTCAGCCGGGGAAGTGTGTTCAGCTGCAACCAAATCCCCCGCAGCAACAATTTAATCAACCACAATATCAACAACAAGGAGGATTCTGCGGAGGACGAGGTGGAGGCTTTGGTCGAGGAGGAGGACGGGGTCGCAAACCTGTGCAATGTTATAATTGTGGAGTATTGGGACACTATCAAAGAGATTGCCCGCAGTTGCAAGCATAGTGTACGTATTGTATCGTTGTTGATCACACTATTGAGAATTGTCCGCAGTTTATTGCAAGATGGAAGGCAGGAAATATCCTGCGGTTACAGAACCAAAACCAGTTGCCGAACCAATTGCAGCATCAGAACCAACTGTCGAATCAGAATCAGTGTCAGAATTAGAATGCAAATAAGAATGTGAATCAACCTGTGAATCCACTGCTGAACTAGAATTAGGGACCAATTGTCGTGACGATTTCAACAGAACCGAGGACGCAATATGTTGACATTTTTGTTATCACTCGTGGAGGTGCGACGACAGGAGAAGATGGTCCGCATCCACTCATCTGGTTGGCTGGAAAGAAGAAGGTGCATTTTGATATTGATGCTGAGCGAGACACATTATTTGAAGCATGTAATGCACTAGGAAGAAATCTTGGTAAGTCAATTACTTATGACATGCCTGCTGCTTTTGACTCAACTTCGGGAGCAGGACCATCGCAACAGTATGGTACTTTGCAGAACTTCTTTGAAAGTTACTTGTCGCTAGCAAAAGATCCTGATGCTCTTGCCGAGATTGAGATTCTATTGCATCGACTAGCCAAGGGATGGAAAGAGTCTGCAGTGAACTCCTTACAAAACACAGGAAAAGAGATGCGCATGAATATCCAGATTGGGGACTACAAGGTAGATTCATTCATTCTGGATCTAGGCTCAGATGTCAATATTCTAACAAAGAAGACATGGCAAAATATGGGGATCCCAACACTGAGCTGGTCTCCCATGCAACTACGACTGGCTAATCAGGCCAAAGTAACACCCATTGGGAGAATTCCGCGCCTTGTTGTGGAAATTGAGGGGATGAAAACTTATGTTGATTTTGATGTTATGGAAGTTATTTTCAAAGGAAATTGGAGACTTGTGTGGAGATTTTGGTGGTGGATCCTATCCCGCATTGCTAGGGATTGGATGGGCCAATGACAGTATGGTAGTAATTAATTTCAATAAGTGGGTGATAACCTTTGAAAATCAAAACCTCAGATCCATAGCTCTGTTGGATCCGACTAAAGGGCGCAAGTATGTTGAACCAGTAAAGGATGAAGTTGTAAGAGGATGGGATCACGCACATAACATTTCAAAAGACTACATCCATCCGACTGACAACGGTGAACTCGGTTGGTGCAGCTCTAGCTCTGCATCTTTCGATTCTGATGATGCATTAGAGAAATGGAAGAATCGCATGCATGAGGTGTCATTCAGGAAGTGCGGTTTGATCACGCAGTCGATGTGCCATATCGCGATTGAGACTATTGAATTACCAGTATATGATGGAATTCCCGGGTTGACTGAATTTCTCGTGGAATTTGAAGATAAGGTGTCAAGACCACAACAGTTATTGGCAATGGAGGAGGTGATGAAGGCTGCTCCAGCACGGTGATGGGCGACCCATAAGAAGTCGATTACTGGATGGTCGCAGTGTCGAATATTGATGATGGTTCACTTTGGCAATGCAAAAGTATACCACACAGGAAAGTATGATGGGTGGATTGATCCCAACGGTCATCTGATTGAATGTCAGACTTTGTGGGCCTCGCAACCAAAGGATGAATGGGTCCATGCCTTTGTCCACACTTTGGATGAAATACCACAATCTTGGTGCGCCTCAGCTGAGTTGCGTAGGGAGATTACCACTTGGTTATAATTAACGATTTGCTTCACTCATACCTTCAGTTTCGTGGATTCCAATCCAGACATTCATAATGCCCTGCAGCTCATCCGCAATGTTGTTCTAAAGGTGGTTCCAGTTGCATATCCCGTGGATCCGCATACGCATTGTCAGATGCAATCTATGTTGGAATGCTATAATATTACTGGAGGGCCAAAGGATGGTGATGATCCATGGAATATCAATATCCCGGAAATAAAAGGGAGTCAGGATGTCGTAGCACCTGACGCACCGAAAGATCTAATAACTCAGTCGTTGAAGCTTCAGAAGGTCAACATTGGAATGGAGGAGAACCCAAAGTTAGCGTGTCATGTCCCCTTCCATCAATCCAGTGCAAGGGAGGGAAACATGACGGACATACCGGACTCATTGACAATCTCAGCCCCATTCAATTTCGAGAAATGTCTGGATAATTAAAACTTCTGTGTGTAATTCATACTCAATATAACCACAACATAATTAAACATAATAACACACACAGAGATTAGAATACATCAAAATAACTAACCCAAGCAGATGATGCATCAACAGGCAAAGAATCCATTCCATTCTCATGCTATGCACAGACTTCATACCAATTCCATTAACATGAATAATTACCATTCCGAATTAACACATTACATAACACAAAATGCATATAATTTATAACACAGATAACACTTATCTTGAAGATGAAGCTGTCCAAACAACTGGCTATGTGAGAGAAACGTTCCACCCAACCATAGATCTATGTCCAGCTTGTATTCTTTCAGCTGAGAGATCACCCCCGAGCTGGGTTGTGTATCCACTAAGGAGGAACTAGCTGGGCTCACTCACAGCCATGGTTTCACTCAACAACTACGCTAAGCCAACACACAGTTGGGTTTTTCAAGCATATGAAAGGAAAAGGAGGGCAATTCTAAGCCAGTGAGCTCAACCACAAAGCTACAGGCATCTCAAATGAATTCAACAGTCAAGGCACCCACATTACCTACCACACCCAACACAAGGAAGATCCCCTTCTCTGCTACACAGTCCCTCAGGCATCCCTTCCCTTCAGTGCTCTTCAAGGTGGGCATAGAAAGGTCCAACTGCTAATCCTTGAGATTCTAGCCTTCACTAGGTTTATCAAGCAAACCCAACCTCTGCTCAGTCTTTCACACTTGGATTTCTCACAATTCTGTTCATCAAATAACTCAATCCCGTCACTGGTTTTCTGGGCTATAAAACCTGGGTTTTCCAATGGATTTTAGGGTATCTAATCCTCTCAAATTTGCCCCAAGTTTCATATCTATGGATCCCACATTGGATTTTACTGTCCAATACCAAATCTGGGCATTTTTGGCTCTTCAAAACGTGGGTTCTTTCAAAGTTGCAATTTTTGGTTTTTCTCACTACTGGCAATCCATTTTTGGATGAAAATTGATGCTGGTCACTTCCACAATGGAATGGGGATGAGGAAGAAGCAACTCCATGAGGTAGAGTGACTTGTGGTACAAGAAAACAGAGCCCATACCTGCAAATACGAATTTTTGGGCTGCCCATGCTCCATTGAAGCCATGGACTGAAATCTTCAACAACCTTCTTACACAAAAATAAATGTCATCAAGGAAGGTCAAATGGGTTCACACAATGACATTTGGCAACCTATGGTTCATCCCCACAACCCCCTTACCACTCCTTAGTGGATACACATGGCCCCTTCTCATTGGTTGCTTCCATAGCCAGTTTTGGTATTTTATTGCAATATTAACATTTACATCAATTTACAGTATTCTATGGCTTAATAGCACATGGGTATCAAAATATCAACTACTTGCTTGTTTTAAATAAAATACGAACATACACTAGCGGGGCCTTGGCCTTGAGCTTCACGCTAGGGAAACATACAACGCATGTATACAATATTTACATTAGAAGCCAATATTTCATAAGGGTTAAAATTGGGGTATTACATTCCCCTCCCCCTTAGAACAACACCGTCCTCGGTGTTCTCAAAATTGAACAAAAATGGGAATGCCTCTCTCATGGCATCCTCCAGCTACCATGTAGCCTCATCGGGACTAAGGTGCTCCCATTGGACCTTTACCTGCCTGATGGCTCTGTTTAGGAGCAAAGTGACCTTCTTGTCGAGGATGTGCATAGGATCTACTTGGAACTCTCTTTCGGGTTCCACCTGTATCACATTCCAATCAATCATATGATTAGGATCATGTACATACTTCTTAAGAAAAGATACATGGAAAACATTATGAGCTCTTATGTTAGTAGGCAATGCAAGTCTATATGCAACTGGCCCTATCCTATCAAGGACTTCAAATGGCCCACAATATCTTGGTGACAACTTGGAACAACTCCCCAACCTGAGGGAACTCTTCCTTGGTTTCACCCTCAAATAAACATGATCCCCAATCTGAAATTCCTTATGCACTCTTTTCAAATCTGCGTAACTCTTTTGCCTGTCCTGAGCTACCTTTAAATTCTGTCTGATCTTAGCAACTTCCTATTCCATTTCCTTGATCATCTCTGGTCCAAGTGCTACCCTGTTCACCGGGCTGTCCCAATTCACTAGAGTCTTGCATCCCTTTCCATACAATGCTTCAAATGGACTCATTCCCAAGGAGGCATGATGTCCATTATTGTATGCAAATTCTACCAAGTGTAGGAAATCTTCCCACTTGGATGGTTTATCCATCACATACATTCTCAGCATGTCTTCAAGAACCTGATTCACCCTCTCAGTTTGGCCATCTGTTTGAGGATGATATGTTGTAATTAAATTCAATTTAGTTCCCAATTCCTGAAATAATCCCTTCCAGAAATTGGAAGTGAACTTTGTGTCACGATCAGAAATTATTGCCTTAGGTAATCCATGCAACCTGAATATCTCTCTCATGAAGATGTTTGCAATGTCACTAGCCTTGTGAGTAGACTTGACTGGAATAAAGTGAGCTACCTTTGATAGCTTTTCCACCACAACCATGATTGAATCATGCTTCTTCACTGTCATGGGAATAATTTTTATAAAATCCATAGAGATTACTTCCCACTTCCATTCTGGATTGGGTAAGGGCTGCAACAATCCTGCTGGATGTTGGTGTTCTGCCTTGACTTGTTGGCACTTCTGACACCTAGCAATATACTCAGCTATGTCCTTCTTCATACCATGCCAAAATTATTGCTTTCTTGCTGCTGTTATAGTCTTCTGATATCCTGGATATCTAGAGTATGGCATTTGATGAATTTCATCCATCACTAGCTTCTTCAAATCTGCACTATTTGGAATGTATAGTCTATCCTTGTAGATGAGGATATTGTCTTCACCAAGCTGATATTCTGCACACTTTTCATCCACATTACCTTGCTACAACTTCTCTTTAATTTGAAGGCAAGTGTCATCACTGTGTTGGGCTTCAATAACTCTTGTCTTCAAGTCTGATCTACACATACTTACTGCTGCAACATGAAATTTTCTACTAAGAGCATCTACAACCTTATTCTCCTTCCCTTTTACATGCTTAATTTCAAAATCAAATTCACAAAGGAACTCCATCCATCTAACTTGCCTGGCATTCAAGTTTGGCTGATCAAACAAATACTTCAAGCTCATGTGGTCTGTTCTAAGCTTGAATCTTCTTTCCATCAAATAATTTCTCCACATCTTAAGACCATGCACTATGGTTGCTAATTCTGAATTATGTGTGGCATAATTCTTTTCATGCTCTTTTAGTTTCCTTGACTCATAGCAAATCACAACTCCTTCTTGCATGAGCACTCCACCCAGTCCTTCAATGCAAGCATCTGTGCACACTACAAAATCCTTCTTTGGATCTGCTATCTTCAAAACAGGAGCGCTGGTAAGTAGCTCCTTTAACTTCTGAAAACTTTTCTCACATTTTTCAGACCATACAAACTTGATGTTCTTTCTTTGTAATGAAGTGATCAGATGAGCTATCCTGGAGAAGCTTTCAATAAACCTTATGTAGTAACCAGCAAGACCCATAAAAGATCTAACATCTGAAACATTCTTTGGAGTAGACCAATCCATGATGGCATTAATCTTTTCCGGATCCACTGCAATTTCTTCTTCAGAAATGACATGACCCAAATATTGAATCCTCTTTTGGTAAAACTTGCACTTGCTTAACTTAGCATACAATTGATGTTCTCTAAGGACTTGCAACACCATCCTTAGATGTTCCTCATGTTCTTCTTCATTCCTTGAATAGACAAGAATGTCATCCAAGAACACAATCACAAACTTATCCAAATAATTGTTGAATACACTATTCATGAGACACATGAACATGGCAGGTGCGTTGGTAAGACCAAATGGCACCACAGTGAACTCATAATGACCATATCTAGTTCTGAAAGCCATCTTTTGAATATATTCTTTTTTAATCCTTACTTGATGGTAACCAGACCTTAAGTCAATATTGGAAAACACTTAAGCTTCTTTCATTTGATCAAACAAGTCATCAATTCTTGGCAATGGATACTTGTTCTTAACTATCACTTTATTGAGCTTCCTGTAATCAATAGACAGCCTTAGAGTCCCATCCTTCTTCTTAACAAATAACACCGGTGCTCCCCAAGGAGACACACTAGGCCTGATATACCTTTTGTCCATTAATTCTTGTAACTGCATCTTCAACTCTACCAATTCCGGTGTACTCATTCTATAAGGAGCTTTGGAATTCGGTGCTGCCCCTGGAACAAGATCGATGGTAAAATCAATATCTCTCTTTGGTGGTAGTCCGAGCACTTCATCCGGAAATACATCTTGGAATTCTTGCAATAATGAGAAATCTTCTATCCTTGGACCCTTATCCTCGGACGAATCTGACATGTGAACTGCATATAATTGACAACCCTTCTTATAAAACTTTTTCAACTGTAGGGCTGAAATCTGCCTTACCGAAACTTGCTTGGGAATTCCTCTTACCAATCTTGGCCTTCCCTCTTCATCAATGCACTCAAGTGATTTCTCATAACAGTCCAATTTGGCTCTATGTTTTTCCAACCAATCCATGCCGATCAAGGCATTATATGATCCTAAAGGTAGAACATTTAAATCTGCATGTGTGTGGAGTCCATTCAATTCTATGGGGCACTCCACCACTACTTCACTTACTTTCCTCTTGGTATTTGTGGCTAATTGAACTAGCCAAGATTTATTGTGCTTCATTTTTCTAAGAGAACAACCTTCAACCACTTTTGGAGAAACATAACTATGAGTAGATCCTGGATCAATCAAAACATAAATAGATTGCTTAGCAATCTTACCTTCAACTTCCACCATTGATGATTGATTGTCTGCTTGATGATTGTCCAATGTTGCATAAATTCGAGGTGCTTCCCTTTCCATGTCCTCCACTGTAGCTACTCCCTTTAAGTTGTGCAACCTTCAGGGATTATCCTTCTGATGTGGACAGTCCTTCAACATGTGGTTTTCTCCACATCCCCAACACTGAAGCGGTCTCTTTGATGCTTTGTCTGTTGCTACCGTTGGTTTGAATCCACTCCTTGCTTGCTGACCCTATGGAAAGGTTCTAGGATGACCTTTGAATGGTGACTTGAAGCCACTCTTCTTTTGATCAAACCTCCCTCTTAGCTTCCCTTTACATGCTGGGTTAACCTCTGTTTTTCCTTTATTCTGCTCATAGCAATGCATTGCCATCCTAATGGCCTCATCAAGACTTGGTGGATTAACAAATTCAATCCTATCTTTGAAACTCTGAGGTAGACTCCCAAGAAAGCATTGGATTTTTACTCTCTCATCTTTGATATAGTCAACATACCTCAGTAATTCCAAAAACTTGTGAGCATGCTCTTCCATAGATTTTTGTCCCAACCTGAGTTCATTGAACTCCTTTCTCTTACTGTCATAATACCTAGCAGAAAGGTATTTCTCCTTGAAGTACTTCTTGAATCTATCCCAACTGATCTTCCTCTCACTGATTCCCTTCACTTGCAAGAGATTGTCCGACCAAATTGAAGCTCTGCCATTTAGATTGTAAATGGAAATTCTAGCTTTTTCATTTCCTGAGTAGTCTTGAATTCTGAAATATTTCTTCATTCCAAGAAGCCATGCCTCTGCCTCTTGACCAGTCTTACCTTCTCTATCAAATGTGGGAGGCCTTGCCTTCCTGAATTCTCCCCGTGGGATACCTTTGAACTTCTTCCTTCCATCAAATCTCCAAGGTGCATGCCTTGGACTTCTTTGAGAACCTCTGGAGTCACACGATTTGCTAGAAGAAGATCTAGAGGAAGGTGTTCTATGCTTCTTGCTCATAGAACTCTTCCTTGGGCTTGGAGTCCTCTTCTTTGAACGACCTCTAGAGCGACTCTCTGCCTCTCTTCCTTCTTCACCTACATTTCTTGGGTTGGACCCAAGGTTTATCCTCTGCTACATATCAGTGAGACTTTGCAAGATAGCAGCATTGAGTTAGTGTTGTTCTTCTTGAGCCTTCATCAATCTTTCATTGAATCTCACCATGGTTTCAACCAAGTTCTGGGGAGTCACCTGCTCCCTTATCCCATTGGATTCAATATCAACATTCTCTTTATGCACATTTTCTCCTAGGACATCTTCTTCATGCTCATAAGGATCTTGAGCATCATTCATTGTCACCATTTTCCTGTATGCTACCTCTGCTACAATTATTAATTTTATGAGCTGCAAGCACTATGCATTATGAAAATGTTTGTTAGACATCATAAGAATGCATCTAGAAATATACAACAATCAATATTTAACATAATATACTCATGGAATAATTCACATAGCGGTTATGCATTCATTTCTTTTTCCCATTCATGCAATTCTGGAAATTGCCCATACTGTCAATAATATGTCAAAAACAGTCACTGGCACTTTTCTGCTCTAATTATCTATGTTGTCTGATGTGCCCATTCAGATTTTGCCTATGCACCATTGTTCCCTACCTGCCCACTTGCTCCATTCCGACATCGGGTGTGAAAACTACACCACTTCAAAAATGACAACTTTTACCAATAATTTTGCACATTTTACACAGTTGTATTTTGGTCCGGAATGCCAACTTCATCCACCTGTGGAAGAAAATCTATGAGGAATCACGAAAACTTTTCTACTGAGCGAAGTTATTCTATATAACAAGGAACACGCAGAAACTCGCGGATCTCAGTTCCGATGTACCATTCATCTTCTATAAAATTATGGGTTTGACTACTTTGCACTTTTCACATTTTTCCAAAATTCCAAATTTTGGGTCAAAAATGGCTATTTCCCAAACAGTGCATTTCTGGGAAATCTTTGTCTAACGGAATATGTCTGGTTCACTGAGAATATGAAATGTTGAGTTCAGTAATTTTCTTGATTCTGAATTATAGGGTCACTTTTAACCACTGCAAGCTTTTCAAAATTCCTAAAACGTGGCCCGGAATAGTGCTTTTTGGCCTCCTTGCACACCCTGAATCCACCTCCTTTGGATTTTGGCTCCAAAACTCCAAACTTAACACCATGCCTACTCCATGACTACCCCATATCAATTTCGGCCCAATCCGACCTTCTGTCAAGCGTCGGGACAACGATTTCTAAAAGCCAATAATTCCAATTTTATGCCAAATTGGAGCATAATGAGCTCGGGATCTTCACTGGTTCATTCATGGCCTCCAATGATGGCCTCAAAATGCCACTGAACTCATCAAATTCTGACCTTGCATTCTCCTGTTATCCAGAAATCAATTTTCAGTCTTTATACTTTTTTTTTTCCACCCGAACCCGAAACCCGACACCCGAAACTGCAGGTTTGGGAAGTCAAGTTTCGGTCACGAAATGTAACCATCCCGTAACCCGAAACCCGAAAATGCGGGTTTGGGAAGTCAAGTTGCAGTCACGGAACATAACCATCCCGCAACCTGCAACCCGACACCCGAAATTGCGGGTTCAGAATTGCGGAAACCGAAACGCGCAAGTTCGAAACTTGGCGTTCCCGCAACTCGAAACCCGACATCCCGAAAGCCGAAAATTGCGGGTTTAGGATTTCGGAAATCCAAACGCAAACTTAAAAAAAATCGCGCTCCCGAAACCCGAAAACCGACATCCCGAAAGCCGAAAACTGCGGGTTCGGGATTTCGGAAATCCAAAAGCAAACTTTGAAAAAAATCGCGTTCCCGAAACCTGAAACCCGACATCCCGAAAGTCGAAAAATCCTAGTTCAAGATTTCGGAAATCCAAACGCAAACTTTGAAAAAATCGCGTTCCCGAAACCCGAAACCCAACATCCCGAAACTGCGAAAACACCTACGTTTTCAGTAACTTCCGGGGTTCATAACTCCCTCGTCCCTTAGCCAAATGAGGCGAGTCTAGTACCATTGGAAAGCTGTTGTAGAGCTCTATGCAATGGTGTGATCCTCTCCCACACCTGAGAACTCTAACCCTGTCATTTTTCCACATCAAAATGACACCCCAAACTTCTCCAATACCACATTAAAACATTCTGTTACTTGCATGTAACTCACAGTTTGGCAAATGCAGCCCCAGTGCTGCAAGATGGGCTCTGATACCACTCTGTCACGTCCCCTTCCATCAATCTGGTGCAAGGGAGGGAAACATGACGGACATACCGAGCTCATTGACAATCTCAGTTCCGTTCAATTTCAAGAAATGCCTGGATAATTAAAACTTCTGTGTGCAATTCATACTCAATATAAACACAATGGAATTAAACATAATAACACACAGAGAGATTGGAATACATCAGCATAACTAACCCAAGCAGATGATGCATCAATAGGCAAAGAATCCATTCCATTCTCATGTTATGCACAGACTTCATACCAATTCCATTAACATGAATAATTACCATTCCGAATTAACACATTACAGAACACAAAATGCATATAATTTATAACACAGATAACACTTATCTTGAAAATGAAGTTGTCCAAACAACTGGCTATGTGAGAGAAATGTTCCACCCAACCATAGATCTCTGTCCAGCTTGTATTCTTTCAGCTGAGAGATCACCCCCGAGCTGGGTTGTGTATCCACTAAGGAGAAACTAGCTGGGCTCACTCATAGCCATGGTTTCACTCAACAACTACGCTAAGCCAACACACAATTGTGTTTTTCAAGCATATGAAAGGCAAAGGAGGGCAATGCTAATCCAGTGAGCTCAACCACAGAGCTATAGGCATCTCAAATGAATTCAACAGTCAAGGCACCCACATTACCTACCACACCCAACACAAGGAAGGTCCCCTTCTCTGCTGCACAGTCCCTCGGGTGTCCCTTCCCTCCAGTGCTCTTCAGAGTGGGCATAGAAAGGTCCAGTTGCTATCCTTGAGATTCTAGCCTTCACTGGGTTTATCAAGCAAACCCAACCTCTGCTTAGTCGTTCACACTTGGATTTCTCACAATTCTGTTCATCAAATAACTCAATCCCGTCACTGGTTTTCTGGGCTATAGAAACTGAGTTTTCCAATGGATTTCGGGGTATCTAATCCTCTCAAATTCGCCCTAAGGTTCATATTTATGGATCCCCCATTGGATTTTACTGTCCAATACCAAATCTGTGCATTTTTGGTTCTTCAAAACGTGGGTTCTTTCAATGTTGCGATTTCTAGTTTTTCTCACTGTTGGCAATTCGTTTTTAGATGAAAATTGATGTTGGTCACTTCCACAATGGAATGGGGATGAGGAAGAAGCAACTCCATGAGGTAGAGTGACTTGTGGTACAAGAAAACAGAGCCCATACCTGCAAATACAAATTTTTGGGCTGCCCATGTTCCATTGAAGCCATGGAGTGAAATCTTCAACAACTTTCTTACACAGAAATAAATGTCATCAAGGAAGGTCAAATGGGTTCACACAATGACATTTGGCAGCCTATGGTTCATCCCCACAACCCCCTCACCACTCCCTAGTGGATACACATGGCCCCTTCTCATTGGTTGCTTCCATAACCAGTTTTGGTATTTTATTGCAATATTAACATTTACATCAATTTACAGTATTCCATGGCTTAATAGCACATGGGTATCAAAATATCAAATACTTGCTTGTTTTAAATAAAATACAAACATACACTAGCGGGGCCTTGGCCTTGAGCTCCACGCTAGGGAAACATACAACGCATGTATACAATATTTACATTAGAAGCCAATATTTCATAAAGGTCAAAATTGGGGTATTACATAGCGAATGTCAGGGACTACTGGGTTGAAGAAATGATTACAAAGGCCACAGACCTATTGCATGAATTCCAAGATTTCTTCCCTACAAAGTTTTCCGAAATGAAGGGAATACTGGGGGATCTAGGAGAGATGAAGATTCTGTTGAAGCCAGATGCGAAACCAATAAGGCAGCGACCGTATCGACTGAATCCACGACACAAGGAAAGGGTCAAAATTGAACTTGACAGAATACTAGATGTTGGAATAATTCAGTCGGTCGAAGAATCGGAATGGATTAGTCCCATGGTGGTGCAAGATAAGAAGACAGGTGAGGTACGGATTTGTGTTGACCTAAGGAAGTTGAATGATGCGTGTATGCATGATCCATTTCCGACGCCATTCACTGATGAGGTGCTAAAAGGAGTGGGAAGTCAAGAAATGTATTCCTTCACGGATGGCTTTTTTGGTTATCACTAGATCAGGATTGCGAAAGAGGATCGCCACAAGACAACATTTGTGGCTGAATGGGGTTGTTTCTAGTATATTGTGATGCCATTTGGGCTAAAGAACGCACCTGTGATATTCTCCCGCATTGTTGTCGCTGCATTCAGAGATTTTATTCAGAAGTTTTTGCAAGTCTATATGGATGACTGGATAGTTTATGGATTATTCAGCGACCATCTAGAAAAACTGCGACTAATGCTGGAGCGCTATAGACAGCATCAGATCTCATTGAACTTGAAGAAGTGCAGTTTTTGTGCACCGTTTGGGATGTTGTTGGGTCACATTGTTTGCAAGCAAGGATTGTTGGTTGACCCAGCAAAGATCGCGTTGATTTTGAGCTTGACACCACCCACAAATGTAAATCAGTTGAGAGCGACGTTGGGGCACACAGGGTACTACCGCAAGTTTATCCGTGGTTATGCTGCAATCACAGCTCCTATGGAAGAGTTGTTAAAAAAGGATGTGGTGTTCTTATGGAGTCCAGAATGTCAAGTAAGTTTCGAGACGTTGAAGGCTAAGATGGCTTATGTACCAATATTGGTATTTCTTGGTTGGAGCAAGGAATTCCATGTCCATGTGGATGCATCATCGATTGTGTTAGGTGTGGTGCTCGCACAACCAGGAGAAGGAGATCTTGACCACCCGATTGCTTTCACAAGTCGAAAGTTGTCATCTACGGAGATAAATTATATGACTACCGAGAGGGAAGGTCTGGCGATGGTATATGCACTACAAAATTTTAGGCATTACCTGTTGGGGGGTCATTTAAAGATGTTCATAGACCATTCTGCTTTGAAATACCTGGTTAATAAGCCTGTGTTAGGGGGAATATATGTCGCTAGCTACTTCTCTTTCAGGAGTTTGATTTTGAGGTAATTGTGAAGCCAGTTCGCTTAAACGCGGGGCCAGATCAGTTATCGCAAATTGAGACAGGTGAGGAGCCAACAAACATTGAAGATGGGTTTCTCGATGCGCAACTAATCAGATTTCAGGTGGATGACAACTACTACGAAGAAAAAATTCAGTTTGTGGCGACAGGAACCGCACCAGAGGAGTTTACCACAAGTCAGAAGAAGCAGTTGGTGGTTTAGGCCACAGATTTCCAGTTGATCGCTGGATAGCTTTATAAACTAGGACCGGATGAGCTCTTGAGGCAATGTGTACTACCTCATGCACAAGGGAATATATTGGAAGAGGCACATGCAGGAGTGGCTGGTGGACACTATGGAGGTCGCACTTCTGCTAGGAAGGTGCTTTGCACAGCGCTTTGGTGGCCCACTCTTCATAATGATGCACGAATTATGCGTGAATTTGCGACGTTTGTCAATGGACTTGAAAACCATCACGGAGGGATGAGATGCTGTTGGTACCTCAAGTGACATTGCAGCCATTTGATAAATGGGCTGTGGATTGCGTGGGCCCAATCAACCCACTTGGAAAAAGAACTAGTGCACGGTACATCATTACAGTGACAAATTATTTGACGAGGTGGGCAGAGGTCGCACCTGTTATCTATTGCACCACTGTGACAGCAACACGATGCTTGTTTGATGACATTGTTACTCGGTTTGGATGCCCGAAGATATTGATGAGTGACCAAGGGAGTCACTTCATCAATCGTACAGTCAGCGCATTGACAGCAGAGCTTCAGATACAACATAAGAATCGTACCTCGTATCATCCGCAAGCAAATGGACCCGTGGAGGCATTCAACAAAGTGTTAGAGCATGCGCTTACAAAGGTTTGCAACGCAAACCACGATGACTAGGATTTGAAGATTCCAGCAGTCTTGTGGGCATATCGCACCACTTGTAAAATATTGATGAGACAGACACCGTTCAAATTGGTGTACAAGAAAGAGGCAGTCATGCCTATGGAGTACATTGTTCTGAGTTCGCACATAGTGGTCGCGACAAGCATGGACAATGAAGCCACATTAGAAGAACGGCTAGCGCAGTTGGTGCAGCTTGACGAGGACCGTTTTGTCACAGGTTTTCACCAGCGCGTCGAGAAGGATCGACAAAAATCTTGGCATGATCGACATATTAAAAACAAGCAATTTCAGCAAGGCGACTTGGTGCTATTGTATGACAGGAAGTTCATGAAGCATCCAGGTAAGTTACAGATGCATTGGCTAGGTCCATATCTCATTAGTTGCATTACTTCAGGAGGCGCAGTACAGCTGCAGCAGTTAGATGGAGCGCTGCTACCCAAGCTAGTGAACGGTAGCAGGCTGAAGCTCTAGAGGATGGGCCCATAGCCGTGTGATGCGTAAGGCATTGCGGGAAAAATAATAGGCTGCTAGGTGTTACACCTAAATCTTGCAATCATGATAGTCAGTGTAAATATCCCTGAAGTTTCCCATGATTGGAGGGCTTAACTGACCTATTTTTGGAGGTCGTCGAAGTTCACCCTTGTGCAACCTGCGACGTCTCATGTTTCCCTAATGCATCCTGCGACGATGTCAGTTACTTGGATAAAAGAGCATCTTCGAGCCCATTCTCGAAGCTAGGTGATGTGGAACCCTATCCCTAGCCTATAGGGGAATTGGCATTCGGTTCTGTTGATTCCTCGAAAATCGTAGCATCAATTAGCAAGGGATTCTCCTCGGTAAGAAAGCCCAATTAGATCGCTCACCGTTTGGTGTGGGGAATCCGTCCGGTTACTGGTTCCGACTACCGTAAGATTTAAAGATTCCTGTTCTTTGCACCGGTTGCAGCCCGATACACCGTTTATGTATTTTATTTTAAAGATGATATGCAAGTGTGTTAAACTAAATGCAGCTAATTGAGAAGAATTAATCTAAACTAATGTAAGCAAATCTAATCTATCCTTGCAAGGAGCAAACTTTAAAGATGAGTAATAAACTGAAAGAAACCTCTAAAGATCAGACAGATAGCTATTTAATCATAAATATGCATCTACAATAGAATATAAAATATATTAAAGATAGCTTTAATTCAGTTAATACATTCCATTACTCATTTGAGATAGACATCTTTGCACAAAAAATAGGAGAATCATTCATCACACAGAAATAATTCATAACAGTAAGGAAAGATCTCACAGTGGTGTATAGATGATACAAGAGTAATCCAGCAAACATTTAACACATCCTTTAGGAAAAAATACAGTCTCTGAAGATTTCTTTAGGTAAATTTGAATTTCATATACATGCAGTAAAATAGTTCACATACAAGACAGAAAATGTCTTTCACCTGCAAAAAGTTCTTGTACTATTCTCTAAACAGCTATATATACCTTTACAAAATGCCTCTAGGGCTGCCACTTGTCTCCTCCCTAAATCTTTAAATTTTCTTTTCAAAAATATCTTACAAAAAATAGAGTAATTCGAGGCCCCTTTTATACAAAAGACAAAAAAGGACAGTCGTCCCAAATACTTCACGACTTAGTAATAGAAAGCGAAAAACTCGATGTATCATGGATGCCATGTCAGCTGGGTGGTGCCTCTGTTTCAGCTGGAGCTTTCATCTCAGAGGTTGCTTCTGTCTGAACTTGTGCCTCTGCTCCAGATGGTGTGCCTTTGTCGACTGATGCCTATGCCGCTGCTTTCTTATCTTCTTCTGCTATATAACTGAACCAAACACTTGTGTCTCTTATAACAACATTGGCAGGGGTAGGGAGAAAGATTTTCTTAGAAGTCACATGTTTGTCAAGCTCTGCCTCAATGTCTTGCATTTCTGCTACTGCAGTCTGGCATATTTCATGAAACATCTAAGCGTGTATTGAAGGCAGCACGATGCATTGATGGAGATCATTTGTGGTTAACACATCAATTCTCTTCACATATTCCATTTGAATGCTCAGTTCATCTTTTAAATCGGACAAGCGTTGTTCTTTACTTGGGAACTCTTCAAGAGTCTGGGGAAATGCAACTTTGCACCTTACATGAACTTCTTGAATCTTTTGATAGAGGCCATTGCATTTTCCCATCGTTACCTGGATCATAGTGATTAATTTTGCACTACAGTTCCTACAAAATTCCATGAAGCTTACGTCTTCCTTAAAATCAGCTACATATTTGAATGGGAGGTGCTTGGGGAAATCCACTTTCCCTTCTCTCCATTCCATTTGTCTTATCATATCCGCTTTTACCCGTGTGTACTTATTTCTTAGTCTAACAGCTTCAGAGTTGATCTCCTTCATTCTATCCACCATGGCCTTTAGCCTGCAAATCTCTTCAGTAAGCAGTTCTTGTTTCTCATGCAGTTGATTATGCATGTCACAGGATTACTCGTGAAAGGGAGTCATGTCCATTGCTCTATTGTTTTCTTGTTCTAACTGCTCAGCCATCAACTATTTATCCTCTTCTAATTGAACAACTTTAGCTTCAGAATCATTCTTTTCTGCTTCAAGTACCATCATTTGGACTGCCAGGTGTTCCTTTTCCTCCTGTAGGTGTTGATATTTATCTGACAACTCCTTATGATTGGACAAAATTCGATTGTATTTTTTCACCACGAGGTCCCTATAGGACTGCTCATTAGCCACGGTGTGTTGCAGCATACGAGCCCTTTTCTTGGTTGACTCAAAATCCTTAACCATTTCGATTACGTTGTCCTTGCTTGCTTTTGTTGCCGCTACAGTAGCATATGCCATAGCTCCAGGAGCCTTCTTTGTGTTTTGCATAATAGTAGTTTCCCGTCGGGTAACGATGTCCGGCTCAAAAGGTATCTTTAACCTTGTCTCTGACTTTAGCACAATGCACTTCGTATTCTTGTTGTACACAAATCTATCCCACTTGGACACAGTATGATCCTTTGATGGGGTGAAAGGGATCAGTGGAATATTTTCTATAGGGATGTTCTCTTCCACGGGTGGGGTCTAGACCAATTGGGATGAGTCTACATCCATATCCCACGTGTTAGAACCACCAGCTTGTGTGTCTTCATTGGCTTTATTTTCTTCCTCGGCTTTAAGTCGTCTTTATTCTTCTTTGTCCCTTAGCTGGTTCTCAATCGCCTCCCTTTTTCCTGTTCTTTAACAACTTCCTGCATTCTTATCCTTTTGAGCTCTTCATCTCGGGGCCTCTAAGCTTCCTCCTCTTGCATTCTAATAGCTTCTTCTTGCTCCTTATGCATCTTATCAGAAGCTTCCTTTTGGATCCTTTCAGCTTCCTCTTTAAGCCTTTGCTGTTCTGTAATACCCCAATTTTGACCCTTAGGAAATATTGGTTCTAATGTAAATATTGTATACACACATTGTATGTTTTCCTAGCATGGAGCTCAAGGCCAAGGCCCCACTAGTTTTGTTGAATATTGTAACTTCTAAGAATATTATATTTGTACATTATTTATTCCGGAGATGTTTTATTCCTCCGAGGTAATCCTACTATGTATCTGGAGATGTTTATTCCTCCAGGGTTTGGTATTAACTAGGGTTATTAGACCCACTATGTGTGGGTCGGCCCTGTAGTTATATTTTAGGGGTTATTAGACTTCTCCAGGTGAGGTCGGCCCCAACAGGTCTTTTAGTCAGTTGAGAGTCAAGTATAAATAGAGGAGGTGAACTCCTCATTAGATCACTCACTCACTTGTGGAAGAGTGCGCACTTGTCTGGGAGATCAGCTTAGGAGACAAAGGAAGGAGGAGCACATCTTGTATTTTGGTTGATCATCTTATTGAGGAAAGCTTTACTGGGTTTTCTACCCCATGAGGGTTTCCCAGGATATATTGTGTGTCTATCTTGTGATTATGCTTCTTTCAGTGATCTTGCTTGGTTATTTGGTTTAAACTTAACATGGTATCAGAGCTAGACTGAATAGGACATCTTTCACAAGGTAAGATTATCTCTCTCTCTCTCTTTGGTGAAGTTAGGGTTTCAGCCCAAAGTTGGTATTATTGATTTTTGGTTGCATGGCTGGATATCCCTCCTCAATACCTTTCTTTTAAGCCCTAGATCGAACTTTTTGGTTGGGTAGAACTCCGGGAATTGCAAACCCTAATTCTACCAAAAGTGCGATACGTCAGATTTTGGTTTCAGAAAAAAGTTGGAATTTTTGATTTTTGATTACATGGTTGGATAGCCCTTATCAAGAGCATTCTTTTAAGCTATAGATCGAACTTTTTGGTTAAGTAGAACTCCGGGAAATTCAAACCCTAATTCCACCAAAAGTGCGATAAAATTCTGTTTCAGTTTCCGGAAAAGTGAAAAGTAACTTTCCAAGTAAGTCTACTCTGTCTCTTGGAATCCCCCAAGAGAAGATGGCTCCAAATACTAAGCTTGAAGACAAGCTAGAAGGCATAGAAAATTTCCGGGCATGGAAATACAGAATTGGTCTCATTCTTGAAGAGAATGATCTTGCTCAGCTTATCAAGGAAGAAGTTGCAGAACCAGAAGGAGATGAAGCCAAAGAGAAGCATAGGAAAGATTTGATTAGGGCAAAGAGAATCATAGCTGATTCCATCAAAGACCACTTGATTCCCCAAGTGGCCTCCAAGAAGACTCCAAAGGAAATGTATGATGCCCTAGGAAGAATGTATGAAGGGAAGAACATCAATAGGAAGATGAATCTGAGGACTAAATTGAAGAGCACCAAGATGCACAAAGGAGAATCCATTCAAGACTACTTCTCAAGGGTTTCACAAATCAAGGAACAACTAGATGCAATTGGTGATACCCTTGATGAGGATGAACTTGTGATGACTGCCCTCAATGGTCTCACTAGATCTTGGGAGTCATTTATACAAACCATGTGTGCCAGGAAAGAGAGCATGAAGTTTGATGTAGTATGGGAGGATTGTGTTCAAGAAGAAGCTAGGGTTGCAAATAGAGAAGCCCTTCTCAAAGAGGATGACCAAGCCTTAGCCACTCATACCAAAAGAAGAAGAATGAGTCATCTCAAGAGAGTTGACCACAAAGGATCTCAACACTTCTCTAGATCTAACAAGAGAAGAGGACCCAATTCAGCAAGAGATCTTTCTACGGTAGAATGCTACAATTGTCATAAATTGGGACACATCTCCAGATTTTGTCCTTCTCCAAGGAAGAAAGTCTTCCACAAAAGATATCATGCACATATGGCAGAAAATGATAGTGAAGAAGAAGAAGAGGAAGAAGATGAAGAAGAAGAAGAGGTAGAGGTAAAACCCAAAAGGAAAAGATGTAAGGTGAAGAAAGAAGATCCAGAAGAATATGTTCTATTCTCTGAACTCTCTGGATCTGTATCTCCTGGAGAAGATACATGGCTCATTGATAGTGATGCTTCCAAGCACATGATAGGTCAAAGGAAGACATTCTCAAATCTTGAAGAAAAGTCTTCTTCACAGAAAGTATCTCTAGGAGATGACTACCAATATCCTATCAAAGGAATTGGTGAAGCTAGCTATAAGCTAGATTCTGGAACACCCTTGAAGATGAAAGACATCTTATATGTTCCAGGTTTAAAGAAGAACCTTCTCTCTATTTCAGCTCTAGATAAGAAAGGCTTCAGAGTCGCCTTCATAGATGGACAAGTACTCATGTGGTCCAAAGGGAAGACAATTAAAGATGCAGTTGTTATTGGTGAAGAAGAAGGAGGTCTCTATAAACTCAAGGGTCATCCAGAAGCTGCCCTTGCACATGAGATCTCTAGCCCCAGTGAGCTATGGCATAGAAGATTAGCCCACATCAACTTTAAAGCCTTACCCTATGTAAGCAAGGTAGTCATAGGATTACCAGATTTAAAAGCTGATCATGATGGCTCATGTAAAGGATGTAAGAAAGGGAAAAATATCAAGAACCCCTTTCCAAAGAGTGAAACAAAGACTAAGAACATTTTAGAGCTTATACACTCAGATGTATGTGGTCCAATGCCCACCACTTCCTTAAGAGGGTTTGAATACTATCTTTCATTCATAGATGACTATTCAACGAAAACTTGGATATACTTCCTGAAAGGTAAGAATGAAGTCTTTGGAAAATTCAAAGAGTTCAAGGCTCTAATAGAAAATCTATCAGACAAGAAAATCAAAACTCTCAGAACAGATAATGGCGGATAATTCACCTCAAAGGAATTTGAGGACTTTTGCAAAGAAGCTGGAATTAAAAGGGAACTAACTACTCCCTACAATCCCCAACAGAATGGGGTGGCTGAAAGGAAAAATAGAACAATCATGGAAGATGTGAAGACCATGATACATGACCAAGATCTTCCCATGTACTTATGGGCTGAAGCAGCCAAGACAGCAGTTTATGTGCAAAATAGATTATCTCACAGTGCTCTTGAATTCAAAACTCCAGAACAAGTGTTTACAGGTAAGAAGCCTGAGGTAAGTCATCTTAAAATATTTGGGTGTCCTATGTATATCCACATTCCAAAAGGAAAGAGAACCAAGTTGGATCCCTCAGGTAAGAAGGGAATGTTTGTTGGTTATTGTGAAACTTCCAAAGCCTTCAGAATCTACATACCAGGTTTCCATCATATAGAAATAAGTAGAGATGTAACCTTTGATGAGGAAGCAGCTCTCAAGAAATCCAGAAAGTGTCAACTTGAAGAAGTTTATGAAGAAGATTCATCACCCAGAAATTCAGAGACTGTTCACATCCCTGAAGAAGCTACACCAGAGGATCATGACATGCTGGAACCTCAAGAACCCCCTATTGCAGAACTATCCAGGAAAAGAAGACCAGCATGGGCTAGAGATATTATTCAAGGAGCTGAAAGATATGGAGCTCCTGAAGGCTCCACTAGAGAAAGAAAGAAACCAAAGCTAGTATCCAACTATATGGCCTTAATGTGTGATCTTGTGGATCAACTACCTACTAGCTATGAAGAGGCAGCTCAGAAGAAAGAATGGGTAGAAGCAATGACAGAAGAATATCAGTCAATAATGAAAAATGATGTTTGGGATATAGTTCCCAAGCCAAAAGATAAAAGTGTGGTTTCTTCCAAATGGATTTTCAAAATAAAACATGCCGCAGATGGAAGCATTGAAAAATACAAAGCAAGATTTGTAGCCAGAGGATTCTCTCAGAAGGAGGGAATTGACTACGAAGAAACATTTGCACCAGTTGCCAGGTATACTTCAATTAGAACTATTATGGCTCTTGCATCCATGATGAAGTGGAAATTACACCAAATGGATGTTAAGACAGCATTTCTAAATGGTGTAATTGAAGAAGAAGTATACATAGAGCAACCTCAAGGGTTTGAGGTTAATGATGGAAGAACTCATGTATGCAAATTAAAGAAGGCAATATATGGGTTAAAACAAGCTCCAAGGGCTTGGTACGGAAGGATTGACAATTTCTTAACTAGCATGGGCTTTACCAAAAGTAAAGCTGACCCAAATCTTTATCTCAAGGTGATGAATGATGAACCAGTTATATTGCTGTTGTATGTAGATGATCTTTTCCTAACTGGAGATGAGAAACAGATTATTGAAAGCAAGAAGAAGCTTTCTTCAGAATTCGAGATGAAAGATCTCGGATTAATGCACTACTTCTTAGGTCTAGAAGTATGGCAAGAACCAAAAGGGATCTTTCTAAATCAAGGTAAGTACACTGTGGAGATTCTCAAAAGATTTGATATGTTGGAGTGTAAAGCCATGGCCACTCCCATGGACTCCAACTTAAAGTTATTAGCTAATGATTCATCAGAACTAGTGGACATAACTCTATATAGACAAATCATTGGATCATTGATGTATTTAACAAATACTAGACCTGACATATGCTTTGCTGTAAATACCCTAAGTCAGTATCTAGTAGAACCTAGAAAGGTTCATTTAATAGCTGCAAAGCATATAATGAGGTACCTAAAAGGTACATTAGATTTTGGCCTATTTTATCTTGGAGGTCATGAACTCAGATTACATGGTTACTCAGATTCTGATTGGGCAGGTAGTGTCTCAGATAGAAAAAGTACCTCAGGTGGATGTTATGGTCTTGGATCTTCCATGATCTCATGGTTCAGCAAGAAACAATCAAGTGTGGCCCTCAGTACTGCTGAAGCTGAATACATAGCTGCCTGTTCTACTAGCTGTGAAGCAGTATGGCTTCGGAAACTTTTATCTGGAGTGTTTGACTTAGAAATGGAACCCACTGTGATTATGTGTGATAATCAAAGCTGCATCAAGATGACTGAAAATCCTGTGTTTCATGATAAGTCAAAACACATAGAGATCCGTTACTTTTATATTCGAGATATGGTGCAGAAAGGAGCTATCAAGCTAGAGTATATAAGCACTGGGGATCAAATTGCTGATATCCTGACCAAGCCTCTGTCTCAAGTAAAGTTTGAACACTTCCGAGACAAGCTTGGTGTAGTTCAGAAGAACCCTCCTCGAAAGGGGGAGTAGCACAGTATGAGACAGACAAGCCTATCTCATCAATGATGAGGTTACTTATTTTTCTTTGCACTTACTCACCTAGAATTATTTAGATTTAGGACTCTTATATTCTTTATTTTGATGGTTAGATGTATACATGCTCTTGATGATAGATGTATACATGCTAGATACTTTTGATGATAGATGCTTTTGATGATAGATGTATACATGCTTTTGATGTTAGATGCTTTTGATGGTTAGATGTATACATGTTTTGATGATGATGATACATGTTGTGGTTATACATGTTTTTTATGATGATGATACATGTTGTGATTATACATGCTTTTGATGTTGATGATACATGTTGTGGTGATACATGTTATAATGATGAGGATACATGTTCTTGATGAACATGTGAAGGGATTGGATCATTCCTGGACTTCAGTCCGAAAGAAGAGTCGTAGACGTATGTCTTCGATAATGAAGTTCTTGATGAACATGAGAAGGGATTGGATCATTCCTGGACTTCAGTCCGAAAGAAGAGCCGTAGACGTATGTCTTCGATAATGAAGTTCTTGATGAACATGTGAAGGGATTGGATCATTCCTGGACTTCAGTCTGAAAGAAGAGCCGTAGACGTATGTCTTCGATAATGAAGTTCTTGATGAACATGTGAAGGGATTGGATCATTCCTGGACTTCAGTCCGAAAGAAGAGCCGTAGACGTATGTCTTCGAGAATGAAGTCCTTGGTGGACGGTTGAGGATTAAGTCATCCTTGGACATAGGTCCTAAATGTACGGTTAAGGATTAAGTCATCCTTGGACATGGTCCTAAAAGACGGTGGAGGATTAAGTCATCCTTGGACGTGGTCCTAAAAGACGGTGGAGGATTAAGTCATCCTTGGACATGGTCCTAAACGACGGTGGAGGATTAAGTCATCCTTGGACGTGGTCCTAAAAGACGGTGGAGGATTAAGTCATCCTTGGACGTGGTCCTAAAAGACGGTGGAGGATTAAGTCATCCTTGGACATGGTCCTAAAAGACGGTGGAGGATTAAGTCATCCTTGGACGTGGTCCTAAAAGACGGTGGAGGATTAAGTCATCCTTGGACATGGTCCTAAAAGACGGTGGAGGATTAAGTCATCCTTGGACATGGTCCTAAAAGACGGTGGAGGATTAAGTCATCCTTGGACGTCGTCCTAAAAGACGGTGGAGGATTAAGTCATCCTTGGACGTGGTCCTAAATGTACGGTGGAGGATTAAGTCATCCTTGGACGCTGTCCTAAATGTACGGTAAGGATTGGATCATCCTTGGACTTTGGTCCTGTAAACTGAGCCGTAGACGTGAGGTCTCCGAGAACATGATAGGACTGGATCGTCCCTGGACTTCGGTTCAAAATGTACATGACTGGTTTACATCATCCTTTGATGATGCTGATGATCGTGGGATGACGATGCTGATGATCGTGCGATGACAATGCTGATGATCGTGCGATGACGATGCTGATGATCGTGTGGTGACGATGCTGATGATCGTGTGATGACGATGCTGATGATCGTGTGATGACGATGTTGATGATCGATGCTGATGATCGTGCGATGACGATGCTGATGATCGTGTGATGACGATGCTGATGATCATGTGATGACGATGCTGATGATCGTGTGATGACGATGCTGATGATCGTGTGACGATGATGATGATGATCGTGTGATGACGATGTTGATGATCGTATGATGATGCTGATGACGATGTTGATGTTCTAGTAACTAGTCAAGTTACTGATGATGATGAATTGAAGAAAGCTTCCGATGATATATAGATGATGTAGTAAATGACTCCTTTCTCCTACAGATGTTGTTATAATATCCTTCTCGTTAAGGGGGAGTGTTGAATATTGTAACTTCTAAGAATATTATATTTGTACATTATTTATTCTGGAGATGTTTTATTCCTCCGAGGTAATCCTACTATGTATCTGGAGATGTTTATTCCTCCAGGGTTTGGTATTAACTAGGGTTATTAGACCCACTATGTGTGGGTCGGCCCTGTAGTTATATTTTAGGGGTTATTAGACTTCTCCAGGTGAGGTCGGCCCCAACAGGTCTTTTAGTCAGTTGAGAGTCAAGTATAAATAGAGGAGGTGAACTCCTCATTAGATCACTCACTCACTTGTGGAAGAGTGCGCACTTGTCTGGGAGATCAGCTTAGGAGACAAAGGAAGGAGGAGCACATCTTGTATTTTGGTTGATCATCTTATTGAGGAAAGCTTTACTGGGTTTTCTACCCCATGAGGGTTTCCCAGGATATATTGTGTGTCTATCTTGTGATTATGCTTCTTTCAATGATCTTGCTTGGTTATTTGGTTTAAACTTAACAAGTTTATGCTCGGATTTTACTTAAATTAGACATGCTTGATATTTTGTTACCCACGTGCTATTAAGCCATGGGATATTGTAAATTGATGTAAATATTTAATATTGAAATAAAATACCAAAACTGGCTATGGAGGCAACGAATGAGAAGGGGCCACGTGTATCCACTAGGGAGTGGTGAGGGGGATATGGGACTAAACCCTAGGCTGCCATTTGTCATTATGAGAACCCATTGACTTTCCTAGGTGACATTTATGACTGTTGTAGGGAGGTGGTTGAGATTTCAGCCCATGGCTTCAATGGAGCATGGGAAGCCGTGAAATTCGTATGGGTAGTCATGGGCTCTATTTGCTTGGGAAAGAAGTCACTCAACCTCATGGGAGGTTGCTTCATTCTCACCCCATTCCATGGTGGAGGTACCTAGCATCATTCTGCATCCAAAAAAAAATGAGTGCCAGTAGTGAGGGAACCAGAAATCGCGACCTTGAGAGAACCTAGATTTTGAAAAGACCAAAAACGTCCAGATTTGGCATGGGACAGGAAAATCCAATGGGGGATCCATTAGCATGAAACTTGGGGCGAATTTGGGAGCATTAGCTACCCCGAAATCATTAGGAGAACCCAGTTTTTGCAGCTCAGAAAACCAGTGACAGATTTGAGTCTTTGGTGAGCAGAATGGTGAGAAATCAAGTTGGGAATGACTATGCAGAGGTTGGGTGTGCTTGATAAACCCAGTGAAGGCTAGGATCTCAAGGATCAGCAGCTGGACCTTTCTATGCCCATCCTGAAGAGCACTGGAGGGAAGAGTTTCCTTAGGGACTGTGTAACAGAGAAGGGGATCTTCCTTGTGTTGGATGTGATAGGTAATGTGGGTGCCTAACTGTTGAGCTCACTTGAGATTCCTGTAGCTCGGTGGTTGAGCTCACTGGCTTAGCATTACCCTCCTCTATCTTCTTGGATGCTTAACCAAAACCATGGCTATGAGTGAACCCAGCTAGTTTCTCCTTAGTGGATACACAGCCTAGCTTGGGGGTGATCTCTCAGCTGAAGGAATATAGGATGGATAGAGATCTACGGTTGGGAGGAACGTTGCCTTCACGTAGCCAGTCGTTTGGACCGTTACAATTCAAGATAAGTATTCTTGTGGTTGAGTTATGTTAATTCTATGCTCTGCAAACATTTTAATTAATGACTGTTGTTTATTTGTTGAATGCATGATGAAACTATGTGCATAAGTAATGTTTAATTCCGTTGTGTAGATATTGAGTTTAAATCTGCACACATAAGTTTTTAAATGTCATGCGTTATGAGTCAAAGTATTGGGGCTAAGCCTTTACAAAAGCCCTGTGTGTTGTTAACGTTTCCTTCCCTGCATTTGATGATGGAAGGGGACGTTACATGTTCATTGGTCAAAACTTCGGCTGATTCCTTTTCTGTCCGTAGCTTGGCTTCATGAGTGTCAAGGATAGTGGTAGAGCTAGAACTGGCACAAATTTTGAGGTTACCACAAATTTGAAGTTCAGTCATGTTACTGATTCCTCTATAAAATTCCTCATCCTCTTCATAATAATGAACATAATCAAAGCTAGCATGGAGTTTCCTGCAATGTTCTGCAGCCTTGTTCCACTGGTCATTTCTATGGAAGGGCATTTCCCCAAAGTGAAAACCTTTTAACTCCTAGATAAAATCCTTGGCCGATATGACCTTTGAGAACTTATAAGCTCCGACACAGAAAGGAACAGGAGGAAAAGAAACCTTTTTCG
The DNA here is from genome assembly GCA_027924585.1 of Larix kaempferi. Taxonomy (NCBI): domain Eukaryota; kingdom Viridiplantae; phylum Streptophyta; class Pinopsida; order Pinales; family Pinaceae; genus Larix; species Larix kaempferi. The sequence continues at coordinate 682,875 of BSBM01000422.1, read as the reverse complement.
CTGTATTCAAGGATCCACCAACTCCATCTAGAAAGACTTGCATGACTGCCTCCTTTAGAACTATGTAATCAGTAGCATACTTGGGAAAGATATATGGTGGCTTGGAGCCTCCATACATTCTGATATAAGTACCTTTCTCTGAGAAGTAGAAATCACCTTAATTCTCCATAACTTCCATAGCATTCTCTAATAAGCAATTTGGTTCCTCGTTAAACATCAGCTCATACAAAGGTATGATGAATTCTTCACAGATGAATTTGTAGTGCATCCTGTAGTTTTGGGCCCAAAGAAATTATAAGCAGTGTACACTAGGGTGTTGGCCTGATCCCAAATGCAACCTAACTTTGGGAAAGAAAGCTTTGACAGAATAAAGTCTATGAGATATGAGGCCATGTAAAATTCTGACTTCTTTAGGGCCAGTCCTTCCTTGGCAGTGGCTATGGAGGACGCAAGACTGTCCGAGAGGATAGTTTCCCAATCAAAGACTGTCCCCTTGAATGCCACGTAATGAATTATAGGATCCCATTGTATCTTGTAAACGGTTCCGTCAGCTATGCTAAAAATTATGCTTAACATAAGGGCAATCATTCGGAAAGGGGGGTCTCAGGTTTTGGACCTCATACTCATCACTGTCCCTTTTCCTTAGTTGTTTTCCTATGATTAACAGCTTCTTGGCCATTTCAAAATTGTCCATATTAAGCTGCCCCAACCATTCGTCGTTCAGTGGCTACTAAGGATGCAGTAATTTGTAAGCAGTTGCCATGTACGCTAGATGAAATGAGGCAAAGGCCTCTCCATTGTTGTCAGACAGAACTCTTGTTTCAAGGTTTGCATGTTCCAGGATCCAACCGATCACTTCTTAGCAAGGAAAGAGCTCAGGGCGTGTGGAAGCTTTAGATATACCAGAGCTTCTGATGTTTTGGTATATGTGCTCTTCTTCCAAGAGTGCTCCAGGGATATATTGGTATCTTAACATGTGATATACATCTCCCCACTTGACTTCAGGAGGAACGCCTGTGACAGACTTGGTATCCTCGAACAAAGTTTCAACTCTTGGTTCCTCATATTTTGGCTCGGTCATCTTAGCCTTCTTTCTGCTACCCTTCGGCATTGTGGCTTAATCCTGTCCAGCAACCATGCATAAGTAGACATAGAATATAGCGAAACGCAAGAGCGGAAATATTGGATTAGCGCAACAACACAGCTGAAATATGTAACAATGTCAAATAACAATGTGTTGTAAAAATAAAGACAGGAATTAAGAAAGTTGCTAAAACAGGACCATAGTCCTCCCTAGGATGATAAGCGGTTTCGGGGAAGATGCTAAATGGGATTCAAAGGAGACCGGTTTCACTATGTCCTTAACGAAAGCGCGAGTGAGGTGGTAGGTCAGTGCTGCCCAGGAAGGCTGAGTTTTGCAGGCTCAAGGGACTAGGAGAAACTTGGTAGGGCCTACAGCTATGAGTTTTATGCTTGGAAATGGCCAAACAACAACAAAAACAGAACGTCCATAGGCCATGCAGTTGGTGCGATGATAGTGATACCGAGTTCGGCTAGATAGCAATCGAAAAGTAAAATAAAAACAACGTTAGAACCACCTACCTGGAAAGAAATGATTGGTCTGACGGCGGTTGACTAGGTTGCAAATGGGCTGAGCTGGAGCAGCTTAACACAATCTTCAAACAGAGTTCACACATCATAAATTCTACCAATGAAAATACCAAAATCGCCCAAACCCTTTATATAAGGGCTGACACATGTGGGCATTCAATGGGTTGGTGGGGTTTTAAAATGGCGTTAAAAGGTATGTACGGTAGGGGTCACCTTGGCACACTTGGTATTTAATATAATCGCCGAAATCGTAAGGAAATGGTGGGTTAGCCCGACGTTGCGACGAGGACTCTTAAGTCTTAAGCATTGTTTCAGAAAAATTTACTGAGTTTTCCCGCTGTTGCGGCAAGACTTCCCAAGTCTGCCCATCCGTTGTGGTAAAAAACATGGAATGACTTTGCATTTTAATAAAGCGCCCGCCCGTCGCGGAAAACTTATAAGAGTCGTTATGATGTTGCGATAGAACTCGGCGAGTTCTCCTGACATTGCATCAGAACTTGCCGAGTTCGCCCAAAAAAATGGCTCTGTGCCTTTGCAAAGAAATTAAAACCTTCCGCCTGTTGCGGCGAAACCTTGTGAGTTGTCCGCCATTGCGGTGAGACTTGCCGAGTTCGTCTGACATTTCGGGTGAACTTGGTGAGTTTTCCCGAAACGCATGAGCTTGAAAACTTAACGAAAAATGGGGTGCCCTTTGCGATGAAACTTCATGAGTTTTTCCGCCGTTGCGGCGGAACTTGTTGAGTCCGTCCGCCGTTGCAGGTGAAAAGGCTAAGTTTGGCCGTTGTTTTGGATGAAAAAGCTGAGTTTTGACTTAGCAGAAAAAAGATAAACAAACTCAAAACTTACTCCTCTAGAATAAACTAACTACAAAATACCTTCTAGGAAGGGTTTAGCTCCTAAGTAAACTTTTCTAAAAAGTAAGAAGGAGGGGCCCCAATATTTACAAAATTTTGGGGAGGATGTTGCAGCAACAACAATTGGCGATTCTCTAGTGAACACAGATCTCTGAAAAAGAACTCTCCTCGGGGGTAGAAAACTTACAAACTACTGAATTATATGGGTGACAACATGTCTTCATAGTTCATCTTTTGTGAATATAGTGATCACTCTCATCATCATGGTCATTTTGGGAGAGGGCAACTTAGAATCATACTTCTTCTCAACTCTCTCAGGGCCTAAGCATGGAGTTCATTTTGGAATTCTGCCTCTTAGAGATCAACTTAAGAAGACTCCACAGGATTGTAACAGTATCTCATAGTTATATTCATTTGTTCCTCATTCCCATGCTATTTGCATCCTTTTGGATATTTCTTGATGACTTTTGTCATTTGAGTCTTCCAGAAATGAATTTCTTCAACTTGCATATTTGATTTTGGTTCTTCAATCCATTATGTCCTCTTGTGTGAGTGATAAATTTGTTTGATTATCATGCTTCAAGGATGGACAAGAACCTTGTTGGGATGATTTATTTTAACAGCTTCCTTGATTGAATGTGTTTTTGCATTTCGTTGTCGTGCTTTGATTGAGGTGAGAATTTCTGGAAATCAAACTCTTTAGTACAAGCCCTTTTGGCTTTCATTTGTAGCATGGGATCATTTTAAATGCCATATATCTGTGAGACATGCTTCCTTTCCATGGGTCTAATTACAGTGAACTCCTCGAGACAACTATTTATGTTAAAGTGAATGGAGCCCCAAGATAGTAGGAAAGAACTGTCGAATCTTAGTTATTAAAACAGGGTTATTTTGACCAATCAGAGAGAGGATCTCTAAATTCCTGAAAATTCAACATTGAAAACAAAGTCACCAAAACATTTCTTTGTAAGTAGGTTTCAACCTTTCAGGATTTTGAGTTTTGCTCGAAGATCTATCTTATACCTTTACCAAAAGCTGAGCTAGGTTTTGTCAAAGAATAAAGAAAAAAACTTAACATAAACAAAGGTAGAAAACAAAACAAGTTGACTGAGGAAAAGATAAAGGACAAAACCAAACGAGCAAGCAACCAGAAACAAAAGAGTTTATTTATATACAAAATGAGTCCTCAAAGGACTAAGAGAAGTACTGCTTCAAAGCGAGGCCATTGAGAGGTAGGGTTACTTCCTCTCCTTGTAAATCCTTTAGCTTGTAGGTAGCCGGGCCGAGCATTTCAAAAATTTGGTAAGGGCCTACCCATAAGTGTTGAAATTTTGTATACATTCCCTTACCTTCGTGTGGATGGTCCCATTTCAGAATTAAGTCACCTACTTCAAAACTTGTTTTTCCAGAATTCCTTTTATCGAACCACCTTTTGACTATGTCTTGGTGTTGGTGGAATCGGTCTTTGGCTTTCTGTCGGGCTTCTTCAAGTTTCAGCAGGGTGCCAATTCTAGATTGTAAAACCTGACTACTGGAACCTCAAGAGGCTTGGGCCAATTGCAGAGATGGGAGTAATATGTTGGGAGGGAGGATGGATTCTTTACCATAGACAAGGGTGTACGAGGAAACCCCTAAAGAATTCTTTGAAGTAACCCTATCTGCCCATAAGACATTGGGGAGATCTATGTGCTAGCTTCTCTGATTTTCAATTATAGTTTTCTTGAGAATCCGAATAAAATTTTTATTTGAAGATTCAGCTAATCCGTTTCCTTAGGGATAATAATTGGCTGAATAATGTAACTTAATTCCTCTCTCATAAAAAAATTCATTTATCTTAAAGGACGAAAAATAAGTTGCATTATCAAAGACTAGGGAAATTGGAACCCCAAACCTGGTTATGATGTTTTCCTTTAAGAAACTGATAACTGCATCTTCGTTGATTTTTTGCAATGGGACAGCTTCTGTCCATATTGTAAAATAGTTTGTGGCCGTCAGGATATACTGGTGTTGTAGGGAAGAATTTGGTTTTATTTCTCCAATGGCATCTATGCCCCATTGTTCGAAAGGTTTTGAAATAATAATTGGCTGCAACAGTCCTGCTGCTTTGGGTAATTTCTTAGCACTCCTTTGGCATACATCACAGTTCCTTGCATAGGTATGAGCGTCTCTGAACAAGGTGGGCCAATAATATCTAGCCCTCAATATTTTGTGAGATATTGTATCTCCGGAATAATGTCCCCTAGCAGGGCCATCGTGTAATTCTTTGACTACTTTACTTGCATCATCCTTCTCTAAACATCTGAGAAAAATACCATCATAATTTTTTCTAAAAAGTACTCCCTCAATGATTTGATGTAATGTCCCCAGCTTGACCCTATTGCATTAATATTGTAAATGATGTAAATATTTTCATTTAGTCATGGCGAGGATCTCAAGGCCAAGGCCCCGCCACTGACTTATCGTTTTATGTATCGGCAATTAGAATAGATGCATAAGGTTCTTGTGCTAGCAGTGCACAATGTAAAATCGGACATCATGTAAATATGCAATTTTAATGAAAAACCCACAACTAGCTACACAATGCAACAAAAGAAATGGGGGCACGATCTTTACAAGGAATAAGGGGGGGAAAATAACCCAAACCCTTGAACCATGGTGTTAAGCCATTTCATTGAGGAAAGCCATGAACTCTCAACTACCCATTTTGGGTTATGGACCAATTCATTTAATTCTCCCAAGAAATTGGTTGAGGCAGTTAATGCCTTGGAAATGAAGAAGTATGGGCAAGCCATTTTCGTGCATGGGCAAGCCATCAACCTGGAAATTCGTGTGTTTGCTTGTTGGGCAAGAAAACACCCACGAAATGGTGCCCAAAGCCATTCTGAAGGGGGAGTCTTCACTCATTCACGCAGCTGGAGTTAGCTGGGCCTTTCCCTGCACGTTTTTCATCCAAATCCTGCATTTTTCCATGCCTGGGAGTTCGTTTTTGCATATACAGTAGCCTGGGAGAGAAGGGCCACGATTTGGGGACTGTATGGAGGTCCTTTTTGCCCCCGAATGTCCAAGGACGTTTTTCTAAAAACGGATTGGCTTCCCAGGGTTGTTTCCCATCTTCCCATTTCGTTTTTGTGTGTTCCCACGTTTTTCTGAGTGAGTTGAAACCCCAATCTCATGCATTCCACTGTGGAAAGCGTTTTCCTCATGCCCAGTAATTGTGGTTTTGTTGTTCAGTGCATCCCGTTTTGGATTTGAACCTGTGAGCAGGAGCTTCAAGAGTGGAAGAGGACAGATTTGGCTTGATGAGCCCAATGGTGTATCCATAGCTCCATGGTTGAGCCACTAGCCTAGTAATTCACCTCTGCCCACCTCTTAGCATCCTGAGAAACCCAATTGCTAGTTGGCTTGGCTGATTCTGGCATATCTTTGGCTATGGGAGAGCCTGTTTCCCCTTTTCCTTGTGGAGATCGTGCCCAGTTTGGGGGTGGCAGTGGTGCTGAGAGATTAAGGAGCACACTGGCCTACGGTTGGGTGGAACGTTGCAGAAGCGTAGCTGGTTGCTTGGGACTACTTCTGTATAAGATAAGTATTCTCTTGTGTGTTAAATTGGCAATTATCATTGGATGTGCTATTGAATTTACTTCCGCTGAGCTTTTACAAGTTTATGCATGTCCATATGATCTTTTATAATTCTGCAAAGGTCTTTATTTGGCTGTCACAGAAATCTTGAGTGTATGATTAGATATCAACAACATTTTCTTAATTTCTGTTGTGTTTCTATTGCATGCCCTTATACATGTATTTGTATCAATGAGTTTAATTTAATGGATATGGGGCTAATTGCTCGGTTGAACGTCACGATCCTCTCCACCGAGCTGGTAGGATGGGAGGGGACGTGACATTTGATAAGCTGTTGATTTCAAACGAAGTGCCCTTCTCTGCTTAGAACTCCAGTGCTCTGGTAAGTACCCTTGTTGCAAATAGTGCACCATGTCTCTATACCAGGATTTGGGAGCCGTGAAAATAGGACATACCTCAACCATGTTTAGTTCCGCTTCATTTTCTCAGTTTTTCTCTTCATCAATTGGATGTTCAGTGAGCAATTTACATAGGCCCTAAACTTTAATGATAGTAGTGGGTTTAAATTCTAAATCATATTCTTGAAGAGCTGTGACCCAATTTCCTCTTCTTTCTCCCAATTCCTTTTGAACGAAAAGAGATCTGACAGCTGGGTGAGGAACAACAAATTTCGTTCTGTTCTTAAGAATATATGGCCTGAACTGCTTTACCGCTTTGAATACGGCATATGCTTGTTTTTCAACAACAGGATAGTTCAGTTCAGTGCCTTGCAGACTAGTGCTCATGAAGGAAATTGGGTATTCATCTCCTGATTTTACCTTTTGTGTAAGCACAACTGCGAGAGAGTCATCTGAAGCAAAGGTATACAAAATAAAATCTTTGTCAAAATCCGGACTTCTCAAAGAAGGAGCGTTAGCTATGGCAACTTTGATATCTTTAAATGCATCATTTTCCAAGTCTGTCCATTTGAACTGTACGCTTTGCTTGACCATTTGCTGCAGTGGTTTAACGGTTTGTGCAAAATCGGGAACAAACCTTCGAACAAAGTTAATCATGCCAATGAACGATTGCATAGATTTTTTGTTGTGGGGCATAGGAATTTTGTTAATAACTTGCACTCTCTCTTGATCTATCGAAATTCACTTTTTTGAAATAATGTGACCCAAGAATTTACCCTCAAAAACAGAAAAAACACTTTTCGTAGGTTGAAAGAGATACCATACTTCCTGCAGTGATCAAAAATCTGTTTTAAATGGAAGACATGGTCTTCTCTCTTCTTTGAGAAAAATGTCACATCATCTAGATATACTACGACACAATGACCACCCAATCCTCGAAAGGCAATGTCCATTACTCGCTGGAAAGTAGCTTTTGCATTTATCAGACCGAACGACATTCTTCTATAGGCAAATGTTCCCCACTTAGTGCGGAAAGTAGTCTTAAGACGGTCCTCTTCAGCTACTAATACTTGATTGTAACCAGAGAAACCATCTAGATGAGAAAAAAGCTCTGATCCTGACACCATCTGCATAATTTGTTCCCTTGACGGAACGGGATAGTTATCTTTATCAGAGGCTCTATTTAGGTTTCTGAAATCAACACATATTCTTATTTCTCCTGACTTCTTCCTCACAGGAACTAGATTAGAAACCCATTCCGAGTGCCGAACTTTAAAAATGATCTTAGCATATAGTAATTTCTTCAACTCCTTTTGAATTAGAGGTTCGAGAGTAGGATGCATTCTTCTTAATTGCTGCTGAAATGGTTTAGCACCTACCTTCATTGGTATGACATGCTGAATGATATGAGTATCATATGTTTTCAGATCTTCATAAGTCCAAGCGAACACATCTTTATATTTCCGAAAGAGCTTAATGAACTTAGCTCTTTCACCCAGCGAACAACATTTACCAAGGTTAATATACTTAGGTTCAGCTTCTGTGCCCAAATTTATCAATTCATGCTGCATAGAAGAGCTATGAGTTTTAACATTTGCTGGTTTCTTGAACTTGCTCTGCAGGTCGAACAAAATTTCAAGTGATCTCACTCCTTTGGGCATGAAATTCCCTTTGACTGCGTCCTTATTTTGCAGATCCGCATCATGTTTTTCTTCATCTATAACAACATCTTGAAACATGTTTTCATTTGTAAGGAAACTAATGATCTGATCGTCATCATCAAACACCCTGAGATTTGTGATATTATCTGGAACATAAGGCCTGAAAACCAATTCAATAGAACATTTATTATTGGTAGGCACTAACCTAGAAGCAAAGGTAGCTAATAAATCATCTGCAGCATTTTTTAATCTAGGAACAGATTTTATATTAAAAGCTTCAAAGTGCGTAATTAAATCCCATACCTTAGCCTGATAACCTTTCAAATGTGGTGAAAGACAATGAATCATATCTCTCACCTGTCTGACGACTATTTCCGAGTCACCAAAGACTTTTAGGTATTTAAAATTCAAACCAATGGCTTTCTTTAATCCGTGAACCAAAGCTTCATATTCAGCAGTATCGTTAGTACAATCGAACTCTAATCTACAAGACAAGAAATATTTGTTGTTTTCAGGATCAACTAGAACACAACCAGCTCCAGATCCTTCTTGAGTTTTGGAACTATCAAAGTATAGAACCCAAAAAACATTATTTGATCTAATTAAGTTAGTATGTTTATCATCTAAGTCAGTGACTAAGCTAACTATGTTACAGTCAATATCATCAGTCCGAGAAAATTGAAGGAGATCGGACTGTTCATCTGATTCATGGCTAACATTCTCTGATTGATAGTTGCCCGGATCGATTTCTAAGAAATAATTTCCCAAAACGGAAGAGGAAAAAGCTATAGCTTCATTCTTTTCCTCTAGCTGAGTTACATTCTATTTCATGCGCGGTTCTCTTAGCACTTTAATTTGATTTTGCCTATTCTGATATGGTAACCACAGGTGAGACCAGTCGGTTGCAAAATAACCATTTAGTTTGGTAGACCAGTCTTTGCTCAAGATCAAACCATAAGCTTCAGGAATATCAACTACCATTATATCAATAAACTGACATACTCTAGGATCCGCTGACAACCTAGTGAGGACATCTTTCATTTCCCCATTGACTTTAACAGCAGTTCTATCTAGCTGGATAATCTGAGCTGGGGATGGAATTGGCTACCCATCAATCCTTTTGGAGATTGATAGTGACATGACATTCGAGGAAGCTCCAAAATCTACCAAATAGTTATGCACATTATGATTGAAAATCTCAAACGTTAAAAGAAAAGGCAATGTTTGGGATTTAGATTTCCCACCAATACTAGCTTCATTAATTTCAAGATCTTCCTGACTATCTGCTAACGGAGCACTAGATTGGGGTTCAAGAGCTTGCAAAAACTTCTTTTGTTGCTGAGGCAAACTACACATATCGAATATTGAAATGTTTGCTTTTAGTTTCTTAATATCTTCAATTATATCATATCCCATGTCACGTTCTTTTACAACTTTTGGGTGATTATCTGTCTTGCTCGAATTAGCTTTTGGTTGCTGAGTTGTTGTCTCAACGTTTGGTTGTTTGGTAGGTATCTGGCTAGCTTTGGGATGTGGTGGAATAACCATGATGTGCCTTTTAGGTACTTCTTTGGAGGCTTTAGGCTTGGGCGTAGTCGATCTTGGAATCGGATCGGTGATTGGACCTTTACTACGAGTATTGATGTTTACAGCTGAGACTTGGCTTTCCTCGGGATCATCTTCAATTAACTTAGTTAAAGGCACCCAGTCCCATAACACCATAGTGGTTTCTGGAGCGAGTTCCTCTAGTTTGAGAGTTTGTTCTTCTGGAGGATTGTCTTGATCTGGTATTTGTGCATCCAGCATTTGGTTCATTACCAAGCTCATTGAATTTATCCATTGCGGACAGCTTTTTTCCGAGTGTGGTTCTTGATGAAAGGTACATAAATGTTCCATTCCTACTTCATTTAAATTCAAAACAGGAGAGTTGTTTGTAGGTGGATGAGGCTGCTCGTTTTCTTCTCTTTTCTTGTAGAAAGGTTTAAAAGGTTTCCCAGATGTGTTGGCTGCCTTATCCTTTTCAAGATCTACGATTTTATTGGACAATTTTTGGATCATTTTGACTACATTTTCCATATATGTTGATGGTTCATCTTTATTCCTAGTACACAGCAAGGTTTTTTTAGTAGTTGTTGGCTTTGCTTCCATGTCTATAGAATCTTTAGCAATGTTGTCTACTTCCTCTTCTACCTTCCTAGTTTCTTCGAAATTTTCTATTAAAGTCGTTTTATTTGTTCTTTTGACAATTGCTATGGGAGGATCGAGGGTTGTAGTATAATATTCAACTAAGGATTCTTCAGTTGGTCTAGCTTCTGCACTAAAGTTATTTAATAATGTGGTGAATATTTGGTTGAATTCTTGAACCTTTTCTTTATTTTCCATTCTCATGGACAACAACTCTTTCATGAGTGTAGCTACAATTTTCTGGTTCCCATATTTCTTTAAAAAGCATTTTCAAATTCTTCCCAATTGGATATCGATCTAGCTTGTAAGCTGAAGTACCAGGAAGATACCTTGGGCTTGAAAGTATAAGGAAAGAGTCTACAAACTACATCTTCATGCTGCACATTGAGAAGGCTCAAAGCTAAATAAAAGCTCTTAAGGTGATCTTCAGCAAAGATACCTTTCCCAGGATCATACTTAGGAAGAACTTTCTCAGGATTCTTAGGCAAATTGTGAAAAGGTCCGGCCAAATTCAGTGCTCCCCTCTCTCTCCATGCAGGTACAGCCATGGCTCCTCGTGGAGAATTAGGTAGAGAATCGTATGGAGTGTGACGTGGAGAATTCTTTGGAGTGAAAGGTTCTTCAAGATCTAAACGATTTTCAAGTTCAATCTCTCCAAGAGGATCTGTGATTTCTTACAAAGATAAATCTACTAATTCTTCAAAGTTCTGAACAAGAACTACATCACATGTGTAATGTCTTTCTCTTCTAGGAGCTACTCTTCTAGGGAGTAAACGAATTGCATTCAAACCGCCAAGTTGCTTAACATAAGCATGGGTATGTCTTCTTAAGTTTTCTACTTCAGTGAAAGGTATAGCATACAGCGTTTCTTGCTATTCAAATTCAGAATTAGGATTTTCTTGATTTGTTATTTCTAGATCTAAATTGCATGGGATTGTTGTTTCAAGCGGGTTTCCAGTTGGATCTCCTCTTAAAGAAGAGTCTCCTTTATCATCCATGCACTAGTGGCCCTCCTTCTAGAGCCAAAAATTGTTGATGCCTCGAAAATTGAAGCATCAATTAGCAAGGGATTCTCCCCAGTAAGCAAGCCCGATTAGATCGCTCATCATTTGGTGTGGGGAATCTGTCTGGTTAATGGTTCCAACAACTGTAATATTTAAAGATTCTTGTTCTTTGCATTGGTTGCGGCCCGATCCACCATTTATGTATTTTATTTTAAAGATTATATGCAAGTGCTTTAAACTAAATGCAGCTAATTGAGAAGAATTAATCTAAACTAATGTAAGCAAATCTAATCTATCCTTGCAAGGAGCAAACTTTAAAGATGAGTAATAAACTGAAAGAAACATCTAAATATCAGACATGGATAGTAATTTAATCATAAAGATGCATCTACAACAGAATATAAAATATATTAAAGATAGATTTAATTCAGTTAATACATTCCATTACTCATTTGAGATAGACATCTTTGCACAGAAAATAGGAGAATCATTCATCACACAGAAATAATTTATAACATTAAGGAAAGATCTCACAGTAGTGTATAGATGATACAAGAGTAATCCAGCAAACATTTAACACATCCTTCAGGAAAAAATGTAGTCTCCCAGGCTTTCTTTAGGTAAATTCGAATTTCATATACATACAGTAAAATAGTTCACGTACAAGACAGAAAATGTCTTTCACCTGCAAAAAGTCCTTGTACTATTCTCTAAACAGATATATATAGCTTTACAAAATGCCTCTAGGGTTGCCACCTGTCTCCTCCCTAAATCTTTTAATTTTCTTTTTAAAAGTCTCTTACAAAAAATAGAGTAATTCGTGGACCCTTTTATACAAAAGACAAAAAAGGACAGTTGTCCCAAATACTTCATGACTTAGTAATACAAAGGGAAAAACTCGGTGTATCCTGGCTGCCACGTTAGCTGGGTGGTGCCTCTGTTTCAGCTGGAGCTTTTATCTCAGAGGGTGCTTCTGTCTGAACTTGTGCCTCTGCTCTAGATGGTGTGCCTTTGTCGACTGATGCCTTTGCTGCTACTTTCTTATCTTCTTCTGCTATATAACTGAACCAAACACTTGTGTCTCTTATAACAAACAACATTGGCAGGGGTACGGAGCAATATTTTCTTAGAAGTCACATGTTTGTCAAGATCTTCCTCAATGTCTTGCATTTCTACTACTGCAGTCTGGCGCATTTCGTGAAACATTTGAGCGTGTACTGAAGGCAGCACGATGCATTGATGGAGATCATTTGTGGTTAACACATCAATTCTCTTCACATATTCCATTTGAATGCTCAATTCATCTTTTAAATCGGACAGGCGTTGTTCTTTACTTGGAAACTCTTCAAGAGTCTGGGGAAATGCAACTTTGAACCTTACATGAACTTCTTGAATCTTTTGATAAAGGCCATTGCATTTTCCCATCATTACCTGGATCACAGTGATTAATTTTGCACTGCAGTTCCTACAAAATTCCATGAAGCTTACATCTTCCTTAAAATCAGCTACAGATTTGAACGAGAGGTGCTTGGGGAAATCCACTTTCCCTTCTCTCCATTCCATTTGTCTTATCATATCGACTTTTGCCCATGTGTACTTATTTCTTATCCTAACAGCTTTAGAGTTGATCTCCTTCATTCTATCCACCATGGCCTTTAGCCTGCAAATCTCTTCAGTAAGCAATTCTTGTTTCTCATGCAGTTGCTTAATCATGTCACAGGATTGGTCATGAAAGGGAATCATGTCCATTGCTCTGCTGTTTGCTTGTTCTAACTGCTCAGCCATCAACTGCTTATCCTCTTCTAATTGAACTTTAGCTTCAGAATCATTCTTTTCTGCTTCAAGTACCATCATTTGGACTGCCAGGTGTTCTATTTCCTCCTCTAGGTATTGATATTTATCTGACAACTCCTTATGATCGGACAAAAGGCGATTGTATTTTTTCACCACAAGATCCCTATAGGACTGCTCATTAGCCATGTTATGTTGCAGCATACAATCCCTTTTCTTGGTTGACTCAAACTCCTTAACCATTTCGATTATGTTGTCCTCACTTGCTTTTGTTGCTGCTACAGTAGCAGATGCCATAGTTACAAGATCCTTCTTTGTGTTTTGCATAATAGTAGTTTCCCATCGGGTAATGATGTCCATCTCAAAAGGTGTCTTTAACCTTGTCTCTGACTTTAGCACAATGGAATTCCTATTCTTGTTGTACACAAATCTATCCCAGTTGGACACAGTATGATCCTTTGATGGGGTGAAAGGGATCAGTGGAAGATTTTCTATAGGGATGTTCTCTTCCACGGGTGGGGTCTGGACCACTTGGGATGATTCTACATCCATATCGTACGTGTTAGAACCACCAACTTGTGTGTCTTCATTGGCTTTATTTTCTTCCTCGGCTTTAAGCCATCTTTCTTCTTCTTCGGCCCTTAGCTGGTTCTCAATCGCCTCCCTTTCTTCCTGTTCTTTAGCAGCTTCCTGCATTCTTATCCTTTTGAGCTCTTCATCTCGGAGTCTCTGGGCTTCCTCCTCTTGCAGTCTAAGAGATTCTTCTTGTTCCTTATGCATCTCATCGGAAGCTTCCTTTTGGATCCTTTCAGCTTCCTCTTTAAGCCTTTGCTCTTCATTGGTCAAAACTTCGGCTGCTTCCTTTTCTGTCCGCAACTTGGCTTCATGAGTGTCAAGGACAGTGGTAGAGCTAGAACTGACACCAATTTTGAGGTTACCACAAATTTGAAGTTCATTCATGTTACTGATTCCTCTATATACCTTCTCATCCTCATCATAGTAATGAACATAATCAAAGCTAGCATGGATTTGCCTACAATGTTCTGCAGCCTTGTTCCGCTGGTCATTTCTATGGAAGGGCATTTCCCCAAAGTGAAAACCTTTTAACTTCTATATAAAATCCTCAATCGATGCGACCTTTGAGAACTTATAGGCTCCGACATAGAAAGGAACGGGAGGAAAAGAAGCCTTTTTGCTCTATTCAAGGATCCACCAACTCCATCTACAAATACTTGCCTGACTGCCTCCTTTAGGACTATGTAATCAGTAGCATATTTGGGCAAGATATATGGTGGCTCGGAGCCTCCATACATTCTGATATAAGTACCTTTCTCTAAGAAGTAGAAATCACCGTAATTCTCCATAACTTCCATAGCATTCTCTAATAAGCAATTTGGTTCGTCGTTAAACATCAGCTCATACAAAGGTATGATGAATTCTTCATAGATAAGTTTGTAGTGCATCCTGTAGTTCTGGGCCCAAAGAAATTATAAGCAGTGTACACTGGGGTGTTGGCCTGATCCCAAACACAACCTAACTTTGGGAAAGGAAGCTTTGACAGAATACAGTCTATGAGATACGAGGCCATGTAAAATTATGACTTCTTTAGGGCCATTCCTTCCTTGGCAGCGGCTATGGCGGATGCAAGACTGTCCGAGAGGATAGTTTCTCAATCAAAGATTGTCCCCTTGAATGCCACGTAACGAATTATAGGATACAATTGTACCTTGTAAACGGTTCCGTCAGCCATGCCAAAAATTATGCTTAACATAAGGGCAATCATCCGGAAAGGGGGTCTCAGGTTTTGGACCTCATACTCATCATTGTCCCTTTTCCTTAGTTGTTTTCCTGTGATTAACAGCTTCTTGACCATTTCAAAATTGTCCATCTTAAGCTGCCCCAACCATCCGTCGTTCAGTGGCTGCTGAGGACGCAATAATTTGTAAGCAGCTGCCATGTAGGCTAGATGAAATGAGGCAAAGGCCTCTCCATTGTTGTCGGACATAACTCTTGTTTCAGGGTTTGCATGTTCCAGGATCCAACCGATCACTTCTGAGCAAGGAAAGAGCTCAGGGCATGTGGAAGCTTTAGATATACCAGAGCTTCTGATGTTTGGGCATATGTGCTCTTCTTCCAAGAGTGCTCCAGGGATATCTTGGTCTCTTAACATGCGATATACATTTCCCCACTTGACTTTAGGAGCAATGCTTGTGACAGACTTGGTATCCTCGAACAAAGTTTCAACTCTTGGTTCCTGATATTCTGGCTTGGTTATCTTAGCCTTCTTTCTGCTACCCTTCGGCATTGTGGCTTAATCCTGTCCAGCAACCATGCATAAGTAGACATAGAATATAGCAAAACATAAGATCAAAAATATTACATTAGCGCAACAGCACAACTGAAATATGTAACAATGTCAAATAACAATGTGTTGTAAAAATAAAGACAGGAATTAAGAAATTTGCTAAAACAGGACCATAGTCCTCCCTAGGATGATAAGTGGTTTTGGGGAAGACGCTAAATGGGATTCAAAGGAGACCGGGTTCAGTATGTCCTTAACGAAAGAGCGAGTCAGGTGGTAGGTCAGTGTTGCCGAGGAAGGCTGAGTTTTGCAGGCCTAAGGGACAAGGATAAAGTTGTTAGGGCCTACGACTATGAGTTTTATGCTTGGAAATGGCCAAACAACAACAAAAACAGAATGTCCATAGGCCATGCAGCTGGTGCGATGATAGTGATATCGAGTCCGGCTAGATAGCAATCGAAAAGTAAAATAAAAACAACGTTAGAACCACCTACCTGGCAAGAAATGATTGGTCTAATGGAGGTTGACTAGGATGCAAACGGGCTGAGTTGGAGCCGCTTAACACAGTCTTCAAATGGAGTTCGCACAGCATGAATTCTACCAATGAAAATACCAAACCCTTTATATAAAGGCTAACACGTGTGGGCCTTCAATGGGTTGGTGGGGTTTTAAAACGGTGTTAAAAGGTATGTACGGTAGGGGTCACCTCGGCACACTTGGCATTTAATGTAACCACCGAAATCGAAAGGAAATGGTGGGTTAGCCCGACGTTGCAGCAAGGACTCTTAAGTCTTAAGCGATGCTTCGGTGAAAGTCGCTGAGTTTTCCCACTGTTGCGAAAATACTTCCCAAGTCCGCCCGTCCGTTGTGGTAAAAAACATGGAATGACTTTACATTTTAATAAAGCGCCCACCCATCACGGCAAACTTATCAGAGTCATTTCGATGTTGCGGTAGAACTTGGCGAGTTCGCCCAAAAAATTGGCTTCGTGCCTTTGCAAAGAAATTAAAATCTTTCGTCTGTTGCGGCGAAACCTTGTGAGTTGTCCGTCGTTGCGATGAGACTCGCCGAGTTCGTCTGCCGTTTCGAGTGAACTTGGTGAGTTTTCCCGAAATGCACGAGCTTGAAAACTTAACGAAAAATGGGGTGCTTGTTGTGGGGAAACTTCGTGAGTTCTTCCGCCGTTGCGGTGGAACTTGTTGAGTTCATCCATCATTGCAGGTGAAAAGGCTGAGTTTGACCGTTGTTTCGGATGAAAAAGTTGAGTTTTGAATGAGCAAAAAAAAGATAAAGAAACTCAAAACTTACTCCTTCGGAATAAACTAAGTACAAAAGACCTTCTAGGAAGGGTTTAGCTATTAAGTAAACTTTTCTAAAAAGTAAGAAGGAGGGGCCCCAATATTTACAAAATTTTGGGGGGGATGTTGCAGCAACAACAGGTTCCCTAGCCTTTGGGAAGGATCCGCTAACTCTCTCCTACCATATCTCAACCTATCTTATCATCTTAGTCGTATATAAGTGAAGCTCATTCCCATTCCAAAGAGAGGAAATCTATGGTATGTACATGCTGGTGAAATTAGATTAGGAACCCTACTCATCTATTGGGAGACTCATACTTCCTTGGGAGGCTTTGGCATTGGCTTGGTTGGAGAAGGATTGCTACGTTAAGCATGGATTGTAATCACTTCCTTCTATGTACTTTCCCTTTTATACAATAATATAAATGCTTTCCACCAAATGTTGTTGCATTGATAATGTTTGTGTAGTTTTCCTGCTTAACTGCTTACTTAGATCTGTTATTGTATAGATGCATTTTACTACTTGTGTTGGTTTGTCTTTCTTGACAGTTTTTTCAGCTAAGATCCGAAGACCATCGAGCTTGGATCAACATCAAGGGAACAGGATCAGCGATCTGAAAGGTAAGGCATCTAGCCACTCGATCCTTAACTATATCTAGGAAAGTTATTTCTATTCTGTCTTATTTGTTCTAGACTCGCGTTGAGCTAGGGAGATCATGCCTTGAGTCCTCTCTTGGTAGATTGTCCGTCAAATAAATTTGGCGACCATACTGGGGAAGAACATTGTTTTTAGTTTTCAATTTGAATGCCATTTTCATTTGATTTCTTTTGCAAGCCATCTCATTTGCCTCCTAAGCCTTTTTCACCACCAGATATTTGCTTTGAAGAGTCTGTTATCTTCCTATGAGTCTATACTCACAATATTTAGACCCTTTTATTGCTCATTTCTTGGAGATCTGTTGATCCTTGAGTTTGGATCTCGTCCGTTGCACCTGGGCAATAGAAATAGAGTGACGATCTGTCATTTTTGCACTTTGCTTCTCTGTCTTCTGAGTTGTCGTCACAGTTTTACCACTAGTGTCCTGCGACATTGTCGCAAACCCTGCACTGGTGACCTCCAACGGTTTCTCTGTGTCTGAACACAATCTGTGCCGATCTGTTAAATTTGATGCAAGGGCATCCCCCCTCCATTTTTTAAATTGAGTTTCTATTTGGTGTGCAGACCTTCTCTGTGCCGTACTTTCCAACAACAGACCTCCTAGACACCGCATACTATCATTTTGCTCCATTTTTTGGGTCTTTTGAGATTTGGATTCATGTTTGGCCCTTTGAGTCAAAACTAGTGTTTTGCTTGCATTTTTAAGCGAAATGGGTTCTATTTAAAAATAAAAAATAAAAAAATTTGAATCGTGCATCCTATAGTCGTTTTGACCCATCTGAAGGTTTTGAGATCATTTTTGGTTTGGTGTGATTGGCTTGTTTTAAAGACTCAAAAAGTGTGGGATATCCATGTCTTTTTTAGCCTCTTTTTCCTAGGTTGTGCATCTTTTTCCTAGGTTGTGCATCTTGTTTCCCTTACATCCTAAGCTATCTAATGATTGTTGGAAAAGATTGATTCTTTGTCTCCACTTTAGTTCAAAGAGAAGCTTGATTTTGTCACTCTTTTGTTATATTCATGAAATTGGAAAACACAAGTATTCTTCTTGCTTTAATTTGATCATTTGAAATTCTTGGTCTCACACTCATAAGAAGAAGAAAGGTTCGTTTCAGATTTGTATGCATTTGAGTTAGATAAGATTGTTGAGTGATTTTCTTTGTCTTGCATTTAATTGGAAACATTGGTGGAATCTTTCTTTCCGTAGCTTAGATGGGTCTTTTTCAACTGTAAAAAGATAGGAAATGGATTAGAATTATTGCATTTAGTGTTCACAAAAGATCTCTTTTATTGCTTTGGGTTAGTTTTGGGTGCATCTTTTACTTCTTTCTATCATTTTGAAAAGAAATAAAATTGCATTTGCATTGGGTTGTGCATTTGGGAAGAAAATATATTTCTCTCTCCTTCTTAAGTAGGGCTTCATAGAAAAGAAAGAGTGCATTTTCATGTAGCTAGGGTGCATTATGTTTACATTTATGTACTCGCCTCATGCATTCACCTAATCGTAGAAGATCAAATCAAGTGCTAGTTAAAGTTAAAACTTTTAGCAACTTGTATGTTAGGTTAGAGACGTGTTCCGACGTCTTTAAGCGTGGCAGCTGTCATTATTTGCCTGCACTGCATCCCGAGGGTCTTGTAGTCTTCCATGTACCAACCGGTATATCGAAGCTCTTTCACGTACCAATCAGGTATATCGAATCTCTTTCATGTACCCACCAAGTACTTCGCGTACTTGGCGTATATCAAAAGGTGTTTCACGTACTTGGCATATATCAAAAGGTGTTTCACGTACTCGGTAATATATAGGAAAGTCTCATGTCGTACGGTTGTGC
Organism: Larix kaempferi; assembly: GCA_027924585.1. Lineage (NCBI taxonomy): Eukaryota > Viridiplantae > Streptophyta > Pinopsida > Pinales > Pinaceae > Larix > Larix kaempferi. The sequence continues at coordinate 663,709 of BSBM01000422.1, read as the reverse complement.
ATTAGACATCACCACTATGGATTTGAGCTCCCACGTACCTTGCGTATATCGGGAGACACCATCAGGATTCCTAAGACCAACTGATCTATCCATTTGGCCGTCTTGGCAGAGAAATACACCGAGAACAGCACTCAGGGAGATTACTACGCACATACTGTCCAGGTAGTCGGGTATTCAGGTAAGGGTATGATCCCAATCCTCCTTGTCGCATTTTACTATTGGACCCTGCGGTATATAGCGATTTGCGAAGCCTTGACAATCCCGTGAGGTTCCATACTTTTGAATCCACTCCTGTTCACAAGTTTACCTGTTGTTTTTAGTTTGATTAGCATTTCTTGTGCATGATAATTAGAAGGACTTAGAGAGTTTAGATATGGAAACCTCTTATGGGACTACCAATCAAGAGACCCCTTCTCAAGGGGTACCTTTTGCTTTTTCTCCAGTTGGAGATATTGGTCCTCCCTTTATTGCCACTTTAAATCTTCTTGGATTAACCATAAGATTACCAGTATGGTTATTCAATCTGGTGATTCTGGTTATACACAATGTTTCAAATGTTAACTCTCCACCACGAGAGAGTCAATCCCTAACTGATCCTTCCTCTTCTTCGTCGGATGCATCTTCTTCTGTTTCTTCTTCCTCGTCTGACCAAAGCAGTAATGTTAGTAATCAGGAGGATAAGAAGAAGAAGAAAAGGAAGCTAAAGAAGAAGAAGGATAAGAAAGAGACCAAGCATCAACCAGTTGCCTCTAATGGCACTCATTCTATGAAAACACCTCATAAACCCAAGTTCCCTTGCAAGCTTTGCAAGCGTGATCACCTTCTCAAGAATTGTCCCGGTCTTTCCAAAGTGTCAGATGAGTGGTCTAAAGCCTTCAAACCACCTGTATCATGAGCCTCTAGACATCATACTGATGATACCCCATCATTTAGTGACTCTATAGTTAAGGGTCAGAAAGGTAAAGTCAAAAATCCTTGTTGGTTATGCAAGGGTATGCACCTTACTTACCTTTGTCCATGCATGTATGAAGCTTCACAATTGTTGGAATACATTACTATATCTCAGAACCACCTTCTAACTGAATGTCATAAGTCGTCCCTTGACCCCCCATTGGTTGATGAAGCGGTCAATCCAGCTCCATCCTCGGTCGATCCCACTCTTTCTTCAAAGAGTGAAGAACAAGTTGTTCATCCCACTCTCCCTTTTTAGAGTAAACATGAAGTGGTCAATTCAGCCTCGCCTCCACTCAATCTCGCTCTTTCATTGGAGAAAGTGCAGACTGAAGCAGTCACCATGACACGATCTTCGTCTTATTCTTATCTTCCATGTGAAAGTGAATTGGGAACTGCCGATGTTTTCCTAGTCGGTTCAGAGGATATCCCGTCCGTTCCCACAGGACCCCCTCCAAGTACTAAGGTCATTTCCTTCGATTGGAATGGGCTGACAGAGCCTCGTCTTCCTTCGAGTGTTCCCTTCCAAGTATCTGTAGGAGTTTCCGATAAGGAAATATTTCATATGATAGTTGATGAGGGAGCCTCTGTTATTATTTTATCCTCAACTGCTTGGAAAGCTATAGGTTCCCCTCAGCTTGTACCGGCCACTGACCAGGTTTTGGTATTTCAGAGAAGGCCTACTGGACCTTTAGGGATCCTTCCTCAGTTACCTATCCCTTTAGGAGGGAAAATTGTCTGTATTGATGTTGTGGTAGTTCAAGGTCCCTTAGATTTTAATCTACTCCTTGGACGTGACTATGTTTATGTAATGAAAGTTGCAGTGTCCTCACTCTTTCGAGTGATGTATTTTCCCCATAATGGGAGAATTGTGACCATCGACCAGCTTTCCTTTGTAACACCCACTCATCATATGACTCCTAGTCATCTGAATTCCCTAAATGTTCCGCATATTTTAGTGGTTTCCTCTCCCTCGTGATAGGGGACAGGTCTCCAGCCTCTGGGAATCATGCTAGAGTTGTTCCCCTAGCTTCTTATGCTAGGGGGGACCCTCCCAACCTCTGGACATCATGTTGGGTAGGGATTATCTTGAAGCAGAGTTTCCCTTTTGGTTTCAAGCTTGCATAAAAATGAAACCAGTTTCATGAGCATAGTTTCTTTCTATTTTAAGCTCGTTAAAAAATAAAAATGGGTCCTTTCAAGCATACTTATTATCTATTTCAAGCTTGTATAAAAATGAAATAGATATTCCTCCCATCGATTTCGAGTATCCTGCTAGGTTTGGGACTTGAACCTTCATTTAATCTGCCTGTGTCACTTGATCCTCATTCTTCCTACCCCCTGGTGAACATATTCATATTAGTAGCTAGGATTTTGGTAGGGTAAGGAAGAAGAGTAGTTAGATGAAACGAATCTTGGGGGACATGTTTAGCCACTAGCAATCATGTTGGGGGCATTTACTAGCCTCTGGGATCATGTTGGGAAGGAACCTGTCAATGGGCCTTAACCATGAGCATAGTTCTATTCATGTGTCAATCTCATTAAAAAATGAAACAGATGACCATGAGCATGGTTCTTTTCCTATGTCAATCTCGTTAAAAAATGAAACAATACCCATGAGCATAGTTATTTTCCCATATCAAGCTTGTTAAAAAAAGAAATAGTACCCAATGAGCATGGTTCCCTTTCTATGTCAAGCTCACTAAAAAATGAAACAGGTCATACAAGCAGAGTTATATTCATGTTTCAAGCTCGTTAAAAAATGAAACAGATCATTTTCCATTGAGTCAAGTCTTTCCATTGACTTAATACCTAAAACTTCTTTTCATCCGCCTAGGGGTGGCTTAAGTGAATGAAATGAAGCTTGGGGGCATCTCTTCAACATCGGTACGTTATGTTGAAGTCACTTACTTCTAGCAATCATGTTGGGGGCCTAGTTCCCTTTCTATGGAGTTAACTCACTTACTTCTAGCAATCATATTGGGGGCATATACCAACCTCTGGATATCATGATGTAAAAACTTCGGCCAATGGGAATATTTCTGAGCATACTTTCTTTTGAGTTTCAAGCTCGCTAAACCATGAAAATAATCCTGAGCATAGTTCATTTTCTGTCACAAGCTCATTTAAAAATGAAGCGGACACCATGATCATTCTTCCAACCTATCTTCGAGCTCGTTAAAAACAGTAAGATGGTGTTGAGCTTACTTTTCACTTTTTTCGTGCTCTGGTTGAAACATGAAAAGTGGTTTGAGCTTAGTTTTTACTTTTTGGTGCTCTGGTTCAAACATGAAAAAAGATTCCGGGTGCTTTTGATACCATTGTCGTGCTCGTTAAAAATTTGAGTAAAAATGTGTGTCTACCGAGTATAGGTTTATCACTTTATCCGGCCTCGCTAGACTATTTACGGAAAAGGAACAGTGCCGAGTTTACTTTTTCCTTTTTCATTCTCGATCATCAACCATGACAAAGTTGTCCATGGAGTCCTCTTTAAGCTCTTTTCAAACTCCCTAAATAGGAAAATATTGCCAAGCAAACTTGATTCATTCACCCTTGTAAAAGGATTTGAATGATCGTCTCCCTAGTGATAGTTTACCCCTTTTTTGGACCATGGGGCACTACTTACGAAAAAGGAATACTTCAATCGATCATGATTGGAAGAGTTCTCTCTTGCGTTGTTTTATCCTTTTTCGAGTAGAGGGACTAACTTTACGAAAAAGATCCTCCTGGAGTCTTCTTTAGTTATTTTTAGACTCTCTAAACATGAAATGATGACCGAGTTTTCCTTCTCTGGACTCGTTAAAACTCAACACTAAAGGGCCCGTTATGGGATGAACCCCTCCTTTTCCAGGTTTGTAAAACATGTGGAATTGGACTCATCTATGAGATGAGCTATACCGAGCATCTGGATACCCTCATCAAGCTCGTCAAAAAACACATGAGGCACTCATCAGCCATGATGGGGAAAAAGGAAATTTTTTGTATTACACCTTTATCAGTAGCAGTACTTACTCGTTCTTGAACATGGCACTCATTTGCATTTGCATACAGTACTTGGGTCATCTATTTGTCCTCGAGCTCTGCCTACTTCCTGAGTCTTGTTACTCCTTTGGGTCATCCAAGAATACTTCCACCATCATTTTCATTAGGAATTGGTGTCATACTCGTCATGTCAATATTGCCAAGTCATGCTATGCCCATTTTCAAGAATACTTTCACCACTCATCATCTGCAGTCAGTACACCTATCACCATGTTGGTCAACTTTGAGTCAGTTCTGTATGTTACTGCACCATCTGATCTGTTCAAAACATCATTTGTCATGTTTTGTGTCGATGATGGAGGATTCATCATGGCCCTCCTTCGACGGATTCATTCTTTTCGACTTCACATCATCATCCGAGGATTGAATCTAGAAACCAATCAAGTACCTTGGGCCTGCATGCCTCAATGACAGGTTACCTTGCTTTCAACATGATTTTACATCATTGACTCTTGATTGAAAGATTTCATCATGCGTTCGACTTCAACTCATTTATTCATGCTTGATGATATGTACTGTGATACCTTGGGGATCATTGACATTAATGGTGATTTCCCTCGCTCTCGTTAACGGTATACATCAATGACTGGTAATCAAGTGGTTTCTACCATGTTCGACGTCAAGACATTTGTAATCACATGGATAGATTCATATCATTGTAGGTTCGGCTTGAAGACCCTGGGGAGTCATGTTTTACCCAGGTTGCGATGGAGATTGTTTTGAGTCATATTACACAGATCCACATTTGTATTGGTCGTGGCTATGTTTATATCATCTCATCATGGATCTACGCTTGTGTCTAGTAGCCATGATTGTGTTCAGTCGGTCATTACTATCATGGATCTGCAATGTATTGGTCGGTGGCCATGATGTGAGTTGTATGAGACTATGTACTCAGATTCACTTGTACTGCAGCAGCATCCTTCGTCTGATGAGCCATTTCCATTCCTTCTATCAAAGCATTTCACCTGTCCAGTCTTAACAGCTTCATGCTTTGGGGGGGATTCTGTTACACCTAAATCTTTCCATCATGACAGTCAATGTAAACATCCCTAAATTTTCCCATGACTAGAGGGTTTAACTGACCTATTTTTGGAGGTCGTCGCAGTTCACCCTTGTGCAACTTGCGACGTCGCATGTTGCCCTAATGCAGCCTGCAACGATGTCAGTTACTTGGATAAAATAGCATCTTCGAGCCCATTCTCGAAGCTAGGTGATGTGGAACCCTATCCCTATCCTATAGGGGAATTGGCATTCGATTCCCTAGCCTTTGGGAAGGATCCCCTAACTCTCTCCTACCATATGTCAACCTATCCTATCCTCTTAGTCCTATATAAGTGAAGCTCATTCCCATTCCAAAGAGAGGAAGTCTATGGTATGTACATGCTGGTGAAATTAGCTTAGGAATCCCTACTCATCTATTGGGAGACTCATACTTCCTTGGGAGGCTTTGGCATTGGCTTGGTTGGAGAAGGATTGCTACGTTAAGCCTGGGTTGTAATCACTTCCTTCTATGTACTTTCCCTTTTATATAGTAATATAAATGCTTTCCACCAAATGTTGTTGCATTGATGATGTTTGTGTAGTTTGCCTACTTAATTGCTTACTTAGATCTTTTATTGTATAGATGCATTTTACTACTTGTGTTGGTTTGTCTGTCTTGACAGGTTTTGCAGCTGATATCTGAAGACCATCGAGCTTGGATCAACATCAAGGGAATAGGATTAGCGATTTGAAAGGTAAGGCATCTAGCCACTCGATCCTTAACTAGATCTAGGAAAGTTATTTCTATTCTGTATTATTTGTTCTAAACTCACGTTGAGCTAGGGATATTAGGCCTTGAGTCCGCTCTTGGTAGATTTTCCGTCAAACACTAGGTGGAAGGATGGCACACCAACAGGGATGGGATATGCAAGCAGGAGAGCTGGTATCGCAGTTAGGAAGCCATGCTGCGACGGTCGCAGGGCCGTGACACAATCAAATCAGCAATAAATGCAGGCAGTTAAATGCAGTTCGCTGACGATGCTCAGTGAAGCCACGTGAATTTATGGCAGATCCGAATGTTGGATTGACAAGATTGACGGCGGATTCGGACATTTAATGCATGATTTGGTCATGATGATTGGGTTGATTTGTTCATGATGATGGATGGATTGAATTGGCGCTATAAGAAGGGGTTGAGTGCAGTCGTGAATTACCATTGTGCAAGGAGTGAATTGAGCTGAGTAGTTGAGTGTCGCATTGGGAAATTTTTTCTAGGGTTGCAGAGCAGAGTTGCAGTACGTTGCGTGCGTTGTTTAGTGTGGGAAGGTTGAGCACTCCTTGAGCATTCTGGAGAGCGCTGGTGCGTCATGCCAAGTGAATGGATCACAGTTGAGATTTCAAGCGAACAGGACTCACCAGTCGTCCCAGTGTCGATCGAGGAGGAAGTTGCTAGTATGTCGGTCGGGTCATCATCAATAGTGAGAAAGAGGAGGGGAGGGCAGCAATACTATGGCTCCTCGATGTCGAACAAGCGCCATACCAAATCGATTGTACAATTGTCGACGGACATACATGTGCAGGCGGTTCCATTGAGCTCAGGGGTGGTGGAACCAGATCACGATGGGGTATCTACTGCGAATATCCCTGGGTATGTACCCCCTTGTCGGCCCGATGTTCTGCCCAGGAATCCTACCAAGAACTAGCAATATCAAGTAAGAATGACGGAGATACCATAGGGAATGGTCTGCACCACAGACATTGCGCCTGTGCTGATGCGGATGAAATATGAGGACCATGATTTGCTTGCCTTAAGGGACGTTATGACGAAACTATATAAGCTAACGGTCGCAGCCGGAGGCAACCCGTTACCCCTTATTCTGAAGGGTTGGGCACGTGGGCCAGATAAGGCCGGACTATTGTGTATGATACACATGCCACATTTTGGGCGGTTGACTAAGGCAAATGCCTACGTAAAGTAGCTTTTGCTATGTTTCCACGGCGGGATTTTATGGTTGGACAAACCGGTCACAGTCACGGTCAACCTTATTTCCGAAATCACAGGGTTTCCTAAGGATGGGCCAGACCCCTTGCGGTATTTTCAGGGGAAGAACAATGATAAGAAGCTCGTGGCGAAGTTGAGGACACGCTATGAGTTACAGCGTGACGGACAAGCATACCGCATTGACAGCATCAATGATCAGGCGGTGCGCACTAGGGCACGGATTTTGGCTACTAAGCTAGTCAGGAATAACTGACCCAACCAAGGTAACTCAGGGGTCATTGCATGCATTGAGATGTGTGCGTAAGGGGTCCAGATGAACTGGTCGCTCTTATTACTGAACCAGTTGACAAAGGATGCGGTGGCAGTCCAAGCGGGAAAGTGGCCATTCGCATACAGTTGGTTGTTGATTTTGATCGCGCTTGTGGCTTGGATGCAACCAAAAGATTAACAAGGTATGGATGTAGCAGTCATCTAGGTTTGTAAGGGCACACGCTACTAGAAACTCTGGTGGGTGCGGGAGGTTGAGCGGCTTAAGGACTGCACAGCACAGTTATGGCTTTACTGGGAGGAACTGTAGGAAGCATCTATGAAGGTTCCATGATTGTCTCAAGCAGCAGTAGAGAAACATCAACGGATTGTTGAGTTCGTGATTGGCCCGCATGCCATTCATGTCCAAGCGCAGCGCGACCAGAGCAGCATTGGTTGCCGACACCATACAAGTTGTCTGGTGACGAGCTGGATGCCATTGCTAATGATTGGCCCGCCGACTGGAAAGAACCAGTCAGTATGGAAGAAGTTGAGAGAATTCCCCCAGCGGATGCACCAGTTGATCCCATACAAGTGATGGACCCGCTTTCAGATTAAGAATCGTCAGGGACACTCATTAATGACGAAGCAGAGCACCAGTTTGAGGAGGCTATAATGAAGAGGCGATATGAGCTAGGTATGGAAAGTGGCGTAGCCCCAGGGATGGAAGCGCAGCTGAACCGACTTATCGAGGCCATACAAAACGCCACAACGGCGACAGCTGAAGCAATGAAGAAGTAGGTGGCAGAAGGTTTCAGCGAGGTAAAAACTGGACTTGATTCCTTAGTTGATGTTGTTTTGAAGAAAACATTGGAGGTAGCGACTGTGCAGGAAGTTGGCGCAATCAGCACTGGGCCGCAAGTTCAGAATGTACAAATTCCACCGACTGTGATTGTGATCGACAAAGAGGATCTCCATGCCTCCCTGCAGTACTTACAAGTTTTATCCCTCAACATCTATGGGTTGTCCACGCAGACATTGGTGCATCTATAGATGATCGCCACTCAGGAGATGGAAGATAGGGAGCACGATGTCAGCGGTCATTTCTTGCGATCGTAAGAGAACGCGGCAACGGCCCAGAATTAAAGGAGAAAGCAGTAGCAGTGATGGAAGTGGTCAAGGAATTGGAAAATAAGAAAGAGCAGCTAATTGCCAAGAATGCTAGAGCAATCGCAGAGCTGAAGCAGGAACATGACCGCTTGACGGTGGAGAAAGCAAACCTCTGGGACAACAACATGCGATTGGAAGAGGCAATTTTGGATGCTTATCAGTATGTATTGGAACCCACCGCACAGTTAGATGTAGTTGAACGAGCACAGAGACCTAGGGTTGTCATTTCCCAGTTGCAGTGTGACAACGATGCTTTAAAGGATCTAATGCAACCAGGAACACCGCTGGAGCAAGTAACCGAAAGGAAAAGCACCCTGGAGGAGTTGGCGACCCAGCTAGGAGAGTTGGAGCAAGAAGCGACAAAAGTAACTAAAACGATTGCACAATTTTAGGGCAGTGTAGTCCAGGATGAGCAACTGGAGCAACTGACCAAGCTAGCATAGGAGGCAAAAGGACATCTAGCAACAATGAAGGATTCGCTGTGAGTTTCTTTCACTGGTGGTTCAGGTTACCAAGTCCGCAGAGCTAAAGGAGTTACAACAGTGAGTCGCAAAAGAACAATACCGTCAGCAGAAGCGCACTACAAAGTTATATGAGTTCCAAGATATTGGAGTGCATCTTTATTTTAAGGAATTTTCTGCGTTGAAGACTGTGTAGGACAGTAAGAAGGCCATTGCTAATAAGTTGGTTGAGCACCCTTTAGCGCAGGACTTAACAGAGTGTCAAGAGATCATTGTGACGGCCAAGGATCAAGCCAGGGAGATCAATCAGCAATATGAAGACTTCAGTCTAAAGATCAACGAGTACACCATGTCCAGCAAACATGGCTCAAGGGTGAGCCACAAGATTGTGTTGGGGGCCTATTGGAAGCGGGTTTGGATGAGTCAGTTGTGTAGCATTGTGGATGCTACAAAAGGTCAAAGATGCCACGCAAGGAGGAAAGCCGCACACAAGTCGCAAATGATACTATTTTATGTATTTATGGGTAATTTTGGACCGTATTGTGCGGGTTAGGGTCATTCTGTTGTAGATTTTGTTAAGAAATAGTTAGGCAGTTATCTAAGTGGACCATGAATGTAAAGGTGCAAGACTATAAATAGATGTAGCATTGCAAGTGTTAGAGATATCTGATAATATGTACCGATGATGAGAGAAGTTGCGCATGCTTTGGTCTCTTTGAATCTGGGTATGAGACAGAGGAACTGGGTTGATGTATCTGTATTTTGTTGCGGAGATTAATATGACATGATGGAGTTTGAGCATAATCATTGTGTCTTTTCCTGTTTTCCTGTTATGAATGCAATATGCGATATAAATCCATGAATGATGCAATGTTTCCTTGCTTCAATTGATGTTTACTGTTAGATCTATTGCGCATTGATAGTTCTGTTAATGATGAGATCTGTTGAATGATGATGCGATACTGTTTGATGCATAAACTGAATAGTTAGATCTATTGCATAATGATGCACTGAGTTGATAATTTGATGCACAATGTCCTCCTTCATTCATCGGAAACGTGGTTCCGTTAGCTCTCCCTCGAACATCTCGAGTGAGACTTCATCTGCTCTACAGGTGTTGTTGGATAGGATAAAACTTGTCTAGGCCGATGCTCAGGGAGATCGTGGTGATTTGGATGTCGACAGAGTGAGGAAACCCTGTCGACTGGGTTTGTGTCAACATGGCCTAGCTCTTAAACAATACGTCACCTAGATTTAGGAACACTTGTTGTACATAAATAATTTGTGTCTTCTCTTAGTGTTATCTAGTTTGTTTATTTTCTATATTAGTTTGTTTCAGACTTGTTTTGCTTATTATTTGATTTGATTTTATTGATTGATTTTGTTTTAAATAAACCTCGGCTTGACATTTTGACGTGCGGAAATATAGGGATCTGAACAATCTCACGGAGATTTTATTAATCACAACAAGATCAGTATGAGTTTATTGAAAGGGAATTATTTTGTATAACATTGTCATTTATGATTTTAATTGCTTCCCAGTTTTAGAAAGGGAAACTCGCGTCATGTTTATGTTGAGTCATTGTAAACCTTGTGAAATAACCAAGACCTACGAATTCTAAATTACTATCTTGGGGCTCCACACAGTCACACATAAATAACCATCTCAGGCAGCCTGCTATAACAAACCCATGGAAAGGAAGCAAATCTTACAAATGTATGGCAATTAAAATGATCCCATGCTACAAATTCAAATCCAAAAGGATTATAATGACGAGTCAAATTTCTGAAATTTCATCTCCATCAAAGAAATGGTTTTGAAAACAAATATATCCAGTCAAGAAGATTTCCTAGATGGCAAGCCCATAAAGGTTCTTCTCCATCCGTGAGTACGACAAATAAATAAATTTCTCACTCACACAAAAGGACATTATGGATGGAAGAACCCACGTCAAATTTTGAAGACTAAAGAAGGCTATTAATGAAAGACTCGGACGGCAAAAAACTCATCTAAAGAAATGCTTATAGCATGGGAATGAAGAACAAACGAATACATCTTGATTTTGTTACAATCCTGTGGAGTCATATTTAGTGGAAACCGAAATATGGAACTAAAATGAACTCCATATTATGGCCTCAGGAGAGTAGTCAAGAAATCTGGTCCAAGTTACCCTATCTCCTGAAATGAATGCCTAATATGATGCAAGAAAACCTATATCCCTGTATAAAACTTTGGCCCTTTAAAATCTGGGAAAATTGATGGAGACATTGTTTTACACTTAGGATCAATAACATACAAGCAATTATGATCTTCAAAAGGAATTGTTCAGAGATTTGTGTTCACCAGCTAGTCGCCAATTGTTGCTGCTGCAACCTTATCCCCAAAATTTTCTTAAAATTGTAGGGCCCCTCCTTCTATTTTTTATTCACTTAGAGTTTTTTCTCATCCTAGTAAATTTTACCTTTTGTCACTTGGAATTTTCATGAAAAAGCAAGTGAAAGAGGCAAGTTTTTAGACTAATTGCAACTTGAGTTTTTTCGCCGAAACGGTCTGAGAAACTCACTGAGTCTCACCAAAACGGTTGGAGCAATGTTGGTTTTATTGGAAAGAATTATGTTTTGGAGTAACTCGTCTTTTTCCACCGAAATGGTCAGAATGCTTGAAAAATCGCGTCGAAACACTTAGATTTTGTTTCTGAAGATTCACGTTTCGGAGCAACTCACGGAGTCACGCCGACATGCTTCGGCGTGAAAGTAAAATGGACATCAAAATGCATCGGCGTGAAACAAAATGGCGTCGATGATGTTGTGGTGAGAAGTAAATTCAACATACGATTGGGAGAAGCCCCGAACGTTTCGTTGCGCGAAAAAGGGTTACGTCAAAGCGTGTCACTAGAAAAATTAGAAGCCCTCCAACAAGGAAATAAGACCAAGTGTCGAAACATCTGCGGCACGATTAAGAAAGAAGGATCGGAGTGAATGAGGGAAAGATGCTGACGTGTCCCACTACAAAATATGAAAGACACCGAAACACGTCGGCATGAAAAGCAAAAGAGCTCGAAAAGGGGATCGACATAGAATAAGAAAGGTCGCCGACACGTTTCGCTGCGAAAAGGAAAAAGAACCCCAAAACACGTCGGCACAAAATTTATTTCACTGCGATACGTAGGAAAACGTTTGTTTAATTTTATGCCGAAACGGCCTCGACGAATTCATGGACCCCACCAACATTTAACCTCGTGCATTTATTACTAGGTTTGAAGGGTTATATAAAGGGTAAAAACATGTTTTTTACAATCATTTTTTATGTTTCTACAACAAGAGCCTCTACCAAATGCTAGACAACGAATGTCGTTGAGCCTTGTTTTTTGAACAATATGCAACTGCCAGGTAGGCCATTTGTGCCCTTGTATTTTATGTATGAAACGACATTCTTCCATTGGCACTTTTCCCTTTTGTGAAACGTGTTTAGCGTTGGTTTGCTCACAGTTTTTGTTTTTATATATATTTTTTGAAAAACCCTTAGGACAACCTTTTTGTTTTCATCCAGTTGGGCATGGAGTGGTCGATAGTGCTCCGGTGACTCTATAAATAAAGGTCTCTTGACCAAACATTGTTAGGGTTCTTCCCATCCAAGAGAATGCCTCACGCCATGCTAGCCATCCGGTCCCTTGCCGATGTTCACCTCCCATGTATGCGACATTCTATCCATGATGTGAAGAAGGAAGTGGGATGAGTCTGTTAGGTGGAAAGTGGGAGAAACACATTAGGACGTTGGGTATGGCAGTGGGCGTTACACCATTTGGGTTAAACATATAGCCATAAACTATACGCCTGGTTTATCCCGAGCCGGGACCTAATACAGTTCTACGCTACCCCACCTCCATATTCGATCGGAAGAAGAATAAAAGTCACCCATCATCTCAACTAGAAGACATTGGAGCCATTTTGTTTACTCAATGAGCATACCCATTAGGCTAGGTTTTCCCCGGACAATATAATATCTTTATTTTTTACAACCTTTAATGCAATTCCTAGATTGACCTAACCTTGTGGGGCTAATATACCACGAGAACTGGGATGAACGCCGTCACACCTCAACCGACCAGAAGATGACATGGAGTACATCAGAAAAATGGACGTGCTGACTGAAGAAGGCCTCCATCAGTATATTGGACAGGAATCCATAAATACTTATTTCCTAGAAGACAGCTACAAGGTCGCCGCAGAAAGAGTGACAAGTGTAGAAAAGGAGTTATCCTATCATGAAATATATTTGAAAGTTTTAGAACCTATACAATGTAATATTATTTTTGAAGAGGATGGTGTGTGGGATGATTATCTTTCTAGTCTGGAGGGCCCGTCAGGAAATTAATTTTAATTGTAATTAATTGCATTTCTTGTGCAAACACTAGAGGACAAATTTGGGGTAGCCCAAAGGTTAGAGGCAGTTGAAACGAACAGTCATGTAAAGACAAAACCTTTTGTAATATAAATATAAGAGATGTATACTGGATAGAGTACTTTTGCTAGCATAATAAAAGCTGGACATTTTGTAAGAGAACTAATTTTTTGCTAATGAGAATGACCTATTTGCTGCGAAAAGTGTGCACATAAATATTTTGCATGGAATGTGGGGAATGTCAATATGGAACTATTTCTTCTTGCATTCGTAACTCATGATGTGAGATTGTTCTAACTTTATTGAAATACTTCAAATGGTGATGAATGATTTCATTTTCTATGCAAATGTTTATGTGTTAAATGAGTAATAAATTGTTGAAATTATATCGAAGTTATCTTTGATACCTTTTTTTTGCTATAAATGTGAACACTTTGTCTGAACAACTATCTGTTGGGTTGGTCTGAAAATTTCCAACTTATTACTCTTTCTTCAAATTTGCTCCCTGCAGGGATAGGGTAGGATATAATTTAGCGAATTGATTAGGTAGAAGTGATAAGACAGAGGGAAGAACCTTCACATCACTTATTGAGGCTTTTGCCTGTTTGTTCTAGGTTACATGCATTTGTTAGGGAACTTGCATCTCATATCTTAAAACCAAAATTACATAAACGATGTGTCGGGCCACAACCGGTAAAAAACCAAACAAACACCCCTACGATAGATGGAACGTCAATCGGATGGATTCCCCACACCAAACGGTGAGTGATCTAATTGGGATCATTTACTGGGGATAATCCCTACTATCGATGCTGATATTTTATGGGAATCAACATCTCTTCATCCCATAAGAAGAAGAGGAAGAGGTCTTCAAAGAACAACTCACATGAAGAATTTGGGAAGGCCAAACCTCCTACCTTTGATGGTGAGATAAAATATGGTCAAGAAGATGATATGTTGCTTCTTTGGATGAGGAAGTATTTCCAAGTCCAAGACTACTCTAGTAATATGAAAGCAAGAGTGGCTACCTTCAATCTGAATGGGAGAGCATCTATATGGTGGGATCATCTTAGGAAAGTGAAGAAAATCAATGAAAGGAATATTATTTGGAAGCAATTCAATAAATACTTCAAGCAAAAGTACCTCTCTAATAGGTACTATGATGGAAAAATTAAAGAATTCCATGAGTTGAAGTTGGGACAAATGACTATGGAGGAGTATGCAAATAAATATTTGGGGCTGCTGAGGTATGTCAAGTCTACCAGAGATGATGAGGTCAAAATTCAGCGTTTTCTAAGTGGGCTTCCTCAATACTACAAAGATAGAATTGAGTTTGATGAGCCTCAAACTCTATATGAGACCATAAGAAAGGATAAGTATTGTTATGATCAAGCCAAAAGTAACCCAAATTTCCATAAGGCATGGAAGGACAAGAAGAATGAGAAGTTTGAGCAAAGGAAGAAAGGGTTCAAGCCTCCTCATTTCAGAAATCAACCAAGGAATCCACCATAAGTTGTGACAAAGACATCTAAGATGATGGGAGACAAGCCAAGTGAGCCACTTCAATGTTGGGGATGTGGAGAGGTCCATTTTCTTAGAAACTGTCCACATAAGAATGAGAGTGCAAAGCAAGTTCACAAAATTCAAGAAGCTGAAACAGTGGGTCAAGTGGAAAGAACTGTCCCTAGGATTTATGTTGTACTAGAGGACCACCAAGTAGATCATCAATCAACTGTAGTTGAGGTTGAAGATAATATTGCTAAGAAATCTATTTATCTTTTGATTGACCCTAGATCTACTCACAGTTATATCAGTCCTAAAATTGTTGAGATTTGTGCTTTTAAGAAAATCAAGCATAGTAATTCATGGTTGATTCAACTAGCCACAGGAACCAACAGAAAAGTTAGTGAAATGGTGGAGAAATGTCCATTAGAAATGGGTGGACTGTCCACTTGTGCAAATATAAATATTTTACCACTTGGTTCATATGACATTCTCATTGGAATGGACTGGTTGGAAGCACATAGAGTTAAATTGGACTGATACAATAAGAGTTTTGAGTGCATTGATGATGAAGGAAACCTAAAGGTTGTGAAATGAATTCCAAAGAAAATTTATGTTAGGCATGTTTTAGCCATGTAGCTGAAAAAATTTTGTAGAAAAGGTTGTCAATTGTATGCAGCCCATATATTAGACAAATCAGAAAATGAAATTCCAAAGTTGGAGGACTATCATGTGCTACAAGAATTCAAGGATGTGATTCCCGAGGGAGTGTCGGGACTACCTCCCAAGAGAGACATTGATTTCACAATTGATCTTGTTCCAGGAGTTGCACCGGTGTCTAAGACACCTTACAGAATGAGCACACCAGAATTATTAGAGTTGAAAATGCAATTGCAAGAATTATTGGAAAATAAATGCACAAGGCCAAGTGTGTCTCCATGGGGAGCACCTGTATTGTTTGTGAAAAAGAAGGATGGCACACTCAAGTTATTTATTGATTATAGGAAGCTAAATAAAGTAACAGTGAAAAACAAGTACCCATTGCCTTGAATTGATGATCTTTTTTATCAAATGAGAAGGGAAAATGTATTTTCAAAGATTGACTTGAGGTCTGGTTACCATCAAGTAAGGATTAAGGAAGAATATATTCAAAATACCGCATTCGGAACAAGGTATGGACACTATGAATTTGCATTGGTGCCATTTGGTCTCTCTAATGCACCATCTACCTTCATGTGTCTCATGAATAGCATTTTCCACAAATATTTGGACAAGTTTGTTCTTTTTTTCCTAGATGGCATTCTTATTTACTCTAAGAATGAAGAAGAGAATGAAGAACATTTGAGAATGGATTTGCAATTGTTAAGGGAGCATAAGTTGTATGCAAAATTGAGAAAATGAAATTTTTATAAGAACAAAAATCATTATTTGGGTCACATTATTTCGGAAGAAGAAATATCAGTGGATCTAGAAAAGATTGAAGCCATTATGAATTGTCCAACTCCAAAGAATGTCACAGATGTGAGATCTTTCATAGGTCTTGTTGGTTATTATAGAAGATTCATTGAAGTATTCTCCAAGGTTGCACACCCAATCACTTCTTTGCAAAAGAAGGGAACAAAATTTGAATGGACCAAGAAATGTGAGGAAATCTTCCAACTATTGAAGAAGCTTCTCACAAGTGCTCCAATTCTGAAAATTGCAAACTCTGAAAAATAGTTTATGGTGTTGTTGGCCGGATTTTCTGACTATGGCCAACTACAGAGAACTAACCCACACAAGGCACTTAACACATCCCCCGGTGTGTTTGGTGTAGCTAATTCTTACAGGTTATGGTCCTGCTACCATCTAAGTTTCACTCTCTTAAGGAGAGTCCTACTACTTAAACTTAGAAAAAGTATATCCTAAACTAATTAACAAATTAAAAAGCTAAACTAAATTCAAATGAAAACTACTAAATTAAAAATATCTATTTATCTACAATTTACTCTAATCTATTTAAAGTGAAACTTCTATTTAACAAATAATAAATCAAATCTAGTTATCTATATCTAATCTATGTTTTTCTCTCTTAAGGAGAGTCTCATTGTTTAATGATATGAGTTCTAAAATTTGAAATTAGAACCCTAATGATGTAAGATAATTAATATGAAATATATAATTAATATGTATGCAAATTTCAATAATTGTAAATACACAATAGCTACTAAATTACACAAATTTGGCAGCTATTAAAATGTAGCTTGCAATTATTAAAATAACACTAAAATTTTAATTTACAACTAAAATTCTACTAATCTATTTCTATCCTATCCTGCAGGAGAAAATTTAAAGTTAATCATAAACTTAGTTTGCATTTTGAATTTAAGCATATGATGAATGAAATTGAAGACAAATCTTACAATCAAATTATCACATATTAAATAACTTAAAAATTTCTGAAAATGAGCAGAATTAAATCATGAGAAATTGTAAGAAGCTTTTAGGTATGCAAATCTAAATCTACTTACTGTCAATAGATCAAATGATAAAGTAATCATAATTTCCAAAATAAACTTCAAGAAATTATGATCTTTAAGAAAAGTAAGCTTACCAAAAACTAAGTTCCGGCAATTTACTTAATTTCATTGAGAAATAATGATAACCAAATATAAACACTTAATTTCCATTGCTTTGTAAAAGCAAACTTATACAAAGCTTACAAAATAGTTCTACAAATACATCTGCAGCATCATTTCTTCATAGACATGTTGATCTACCAACTGCTGGCTGGGAGCATAGTAGCATAATTCGAGTACGAATACAGATACGAATATGATTCGATACGGAAAAAATACATAATGAAAATATCTAGTATGGATAAAATACGGAAGTAGTTTGCTTATATATAATATTTTTAATCAAATATTTACAAATATACCATAAATATACATAGGCATTTATATAATAAAATTTAATTTGTATTTAAAAAAAAAAAAATTGAAATCTCAACCACTTCGGATATGGAAGTGCAAGAGTCGACAACTACTTGTTAATAGTTATTCTAACAAGAAAGTATGAAAATGAATGGTATTTCTATTTTATATTGTTTAAATAATTAAAAGAAAATTGTTTTGTTTTTAAATTGGTTTTCAAAATTTAATTGTCCACTAATAATCCGTATTTGTATTACACCTACACCGAATATTCGACGAATTCGAATTTGTTCTGAATTTCCATACAGGAAGTACCAATACGGCCGAATTATGCTACTATGGCTGGGAGTGCTTCCATGCTGACTTATTTGAAAGAAACTTTACAAAAGAAAATACAAAGAAGATAAAATTCATCCTCTGGTCTCTGGAGACCCTCCTCCCTCTCTCAGACTTATGAGGTCGAATTTATAGAAGTGAAGAGCAGTGGGAAGGATAGCATCAAATCCCCAAGTGTCGGGTTCGTTCAACTCAATGCCAAATCGGCCGCAACGAATTTCTGGAAAATTCACCTTTGTTCGGAAATGTTTTTCTTCCAAAATGTTGAGAGATTTCCAAAACTGCCCATTAGTGGTGGTAAAGGAGCCCTTTTAGGAAGTGGGTTTTCAACCGTTTGAGCTAATTCCTCACGGTTTGCTCACAATCCTCCACGCAAAACATCTCGCTAACAGGTGTGCGATCCATTTTTTAATTTCATCCTTCACGTGATGGAAACAACAAATTAGGGTTTCCATGCAACTATTATGCATTAACATTGTAAATAGTGCCTTATGTTTATTATATCAACATCAATTAAATAAATAAATCATTAATATTGTCTTTGAATAAACAATAATAATAATAATTAACAAATATTGAATTTTCAAAAGATATTGCACGAACACTATATTACTTTTAGATCAAAATCAGATGACTGGAAGAAATTAAACTCTTCCATATATATAGACATTAATAAGCCATCTAAATAAGAATCAAAATTAGTTTATCAACCAGGAGAGTTAATTATTTTTTGTGCAAAATAATACTTCATGAATGAATGAGAATCATTGACTCCTTCCATAGTTTTCAAACATGTTCTCTAGGATATAATAGAATTATAAAATAATCCTTAAGTAAATTATTTAAATTTTGTCCTAAAATTATATCTCACAAAAGGACAAGTTTTCATCAAAAATTTAAAGCTAATGACATTCAATAATCCTTTCAAAATTGAAACCAAGATTAAAGTTGTATTTTTTTAAAATGCAAATTTGTAAGACGAGGATTGAAAGTATAAAATTGACTACTTAATTGAATTATTAAAATCCATCAAAGTATACAATTATTTGTTGATACATTTAAGAATCGAAAAGTTTCGCAAGACTATAGAAGGATTAAAGTAATTCAACCAAGACAAAATGAAATAAGTACCATGAATAGCCTCAAATAAGGACATGGAAGCATCATTAAGTCATCACGAGGCCAGAAGACCAATGCGGAAAAGATAAAACAAATCATCAAATCTCAATTTCATGAAAGGTAAGAATTTTAATCAAATGTTAAAGGCTTGCAAAATTCAATGGATCATTCAAATTCAAAGTAAGAGCATGGTCTCATTATTTGATATAAACTCTTTTAAAATGTAAATCAAAATTATTATAATAATTGAGCTTTGATTAATTAATTATGATTTATCAAAATGGTCGTTAATTCGCAAATGCACCAACAAACCAAAATTTGTTAAAATTGTTGAAGCATCATATAAAACCAACCAAGCCAAACCAAAAGATATGATTAGCTCAAGTAAGACTAAGTAGGTGTTTTTCATCAACTAAAGGGCCAAAAGATGCCAATGACAAAAGATATCCACATCACCAAATCCTTATTCAATGAAAGCCAAGCCAAAGAACAAGCATCGCAGTAAGCGAAGGATCGAAGAAAGAAAGCCAAGCAACCACCTACCAAAACAAGGAAGATAAGATAAAAGAAAAATAAAAAAATAAAAATATTTACAAAATTTACATGGGGGGGCCCTTGATTTTGAAAAATAAAGGGGAAGTTGTTGGGGTGCCAACAAATGGCGACATGTTGGGCGAACCAGTTATCTCTGTATATTTTGCCTGAATATTATATATGATATAAGAGGAATAATGATAAAAACCTCTTCAAATGTCAAACTCCCAATCATATAACTTAATCCCGCCATTGGCTTATATGGAAAAGATTGAACCAAAACTTTCAAAATCAATCAAACTATCCCGACCATTATTCAAAAGCTTATAAAGAGAAATGATTATTCTACAAATGCAAGAAGAAAATTTTCCAAGGAATCAGTTTCTCTTAACCAAAACAAGTCAAAGAACACGTAGTATATAGGTATGACCTCAATACCACAGGATAAACCTTTTAACCTCACTTAGATGCTTGTATCCCATCCACTAGATATAGATAATTAAAAGTAAAATTTCATTTTTTTCTCGGATTTCAAAATAAATAAAGACATTAACTAAAAACCATTGTCCTAGCATGGTAACTAGATGACAACAATGTCATTCACAAGCACTATCAGAAATTGAGTAGGTTGGCTCGAGATGAGACCCCCTGTCTCTTGATTTTTTGAAACCAATAGCCACTACCCTGACTTGGTGGCCGGATATTGGCAATGTCAATCCAATAGGACCCATGATCATGAGAAGATCGGCTCATAACGAGACCTTTTGTTCCTTACTTAATCCCTTAGGTTTTATTAATGTTATGTAAAATGAATAATACTAGGGTTATTGGTAATCTCAATAGAGATTACTTAGTGGATGGGGAAGCAGATCCAAATGGCCCACTAAAGAGAAAAGGATGCCGTAAAAAGTCTAAAAATAAATTACGATTCTTGACTTACTTCAATCTAGGGAAAAGGATTCATTTGAAAATAAACTCATCTACATTATAGCATCATTTGAAAGATGAATATTCTAGATAATAGTCAAGTAACTCAACCAATCCATCAGTATGATTCATAATAGATTTTTCAAAGCAAAGGCTAAGCTTGCCATGGTCGAAATTTTGACAAAATAAGAGAATCTTTGTAAGGATCTCCCTTTTAAACTTTTCAGGTTTATAAACAGAGAAGCATGTAAAAACAAGGTAATGTACCAACATAGTGTTATTTATTTACAACCCCAAACTTCAAGAAAACTAAGAAAAACAAAATGAAATTTGAAAGACTCACACATATCGAAACCATTATTGAAAACCAAGCTATCTTGAAATCAATAAAAATCACTAATTTAACCAAAACACCTAAAAATATATATATAGGATAAGACTTGATCAAATCAAAATTTCAAGCAAAAAGGTGTGTATTACAATCCAAAAGAAAAGAAGAATTAAGTATTCACAAAGATGTTAAATCTTGAATGATAAGCAAAAAATTGGAACTTTTCCGAAAATTAAACTGACCTTCGAAAAAGGTAATTGAACTCAAAGTTCGAAAATCGACATACGGTCATATTCCATAAGACGATCTATACAAAATAATGTAGAAATCACAAAATTGTGACATGCATAACGAATGATGACAAATCTCCCAATATTTAATTTGACCATGATATGATAATACAAAGGATTAAGCTTTTAGTAATTTCATCAAAAAGGTCAAATATAAATAGGAACAAAAGATGTGAATATAATATGCATGTAAGAATAGATATCATGAAACAAATATAGTGATTTTACAAGAAGCATCATAAGATCGTTATTCGTGTCAAGTTTCGAAAATTCTAAATATTGTGAAATCATTCAATTGTTAAAAATTTCATCTTTTCTTAGGATCATGATAAAATTGATTTAATTAATGGATGAAAAGTTTGAATAAATCATACCCTTTATTCAACAATATTTACAAAAGGAATAGTGCAGTTTATGACAATAATTACAAAGTGAGAGAGTTGCAATCTAGAGGAGAGTGAAAAATTGAAAATAACTCTTTACCATCTTTTTTTTGTTTGAGATTTGTCCTTTCAAATCTTTTAGTTAATCAATCAGGTGTAAAAATTTCATCATTAGGTCTTAATAATTTATTGTCAGTTAGAGATAAGACTTAAAATGGAATTAATTAATTAATTATGATTTATCAAAATGGTCGTTAATTCGCAAATGCACCAACAAACCAATTTTTTTTTAAATTGTCGAAGCATCATATAAAACCAAACAATCCAAACCGAAGGATATGATTAGCTCAAATAAGCTCAAGTAAGACTAAGTAGGTGTTGTTCATCAACTAAAAGGCCAAAATATGCCAACGACAAAATATATCCACATCACCAAATCCTTATTCAATATAAGCCAAGCCAAAGAACAAGCACTGCAGAAAGCGAAGGATCAAAGAAAGAAATCCAAGCAACTACCTACCAAAGTAAGGAATATAAGATAAAAGAAACCCAAAAATAAAATATTTACAAAATTTACATGGGGGCCACTTGATTTTGAAAAATAAAGGGGAAGTTGTTGGGGTGCCAACAAGTGTGTATAGATGCATGTAAGCAAGGACTTGGAGGAGTTCTCATGCAACAAAATCATGTGGTGTGTTATGAGTCTAGAAATTTGGAGCATGAAAAGAATTATGCCGCACATGATTTAGAACTTGCAACCATAGTTCATGCTTTAAAAATGTGGAGACATTATTTAATGGGAAAAAAAATTGAATTGACGATAGACCATTGTGGTCTGAAATATTTGTTTGAGCATCCAACATTAATTGCAAGGCAATCTAGATGGCTGGAAATTTTATGTGAGTGCCTCGTCCCCTCTCATCGATCGAGTGCTATGGAGAGAACATGATGCTCAGGCTGGGAATCTAGCCCCATGATTATTAACAAAATTCATTGAATTATAAAAAGACATATGCAGATGTATATATATGCAAGAAATACAGCGGAAGTAAATTATACTACACATCTACTATACATTCAACATATTCATACTGGTCATAAATTAAAGACATTGTAGAATTAACACAAGAGAATACTTATCTTGAAACGAAGTAATCCTGAGAAACTGGCTATGCAACTGCAATGTTCCACCCAACCATAGGCCAGTTGTGCTCATCAACCTCTCAACACAACTTCCACCCCCAAGCTGGGCATGATTTCTACAAGGAAAGAGGGAACAACAGACTCACACATAGCCAAATACACATCAAGGTTCAGCCAAGCCAATCCACAGTTGGGTTTATCGGGTTGCTAAGGCAATGGAAATGAATAATTACTAAGTTAGTGAGCTCAACCCTAGAGCTATGGATACCTCTACAAGATCTATCTAGCTTGGTCCCCACAATACCTACACACCCGACACAAGGAAATATTCCCTTCATTACTACACAGTCCCTCAGGCCATACCTTCCATTCTAGTGCTCATCAAGGTGTGCATGAAAGAGAAGCCAGCCCTTTTGATCTTTCTGTGAGGGTACTCTCTTCACTAGGTTTATCAAGCCAATTCTGGTCCTCTTCCACTCCTAATTTCTTACTCACACTTTAGACCAAAACAGAGATGCACATAACAGCAAAACACAAGTGTTGGGTATGAAGAAAAAAGTTTTGACTGTGGGATGCTCAACATGGGATTTCCATGAGTTTCAGAAATAGTGGGAAACCAAAAACAAAATGTTAGATGGGGAATCAACCCTGGGAGAGAAAATCGATTTCAGAAAACGTTTATGGGCATTCAAGGGGCAGAAACGGCCTCTATAAACCCCCAAATCGTGACTTTCTTCCTCCTAGCCACTGTGCAACACAAAAACGAGTTCCCGGCTACGGAAAAATGAAGTAAAATGATGGAAAACGTGAAGGAAAATGCCCCAGCTAGCTCAGACTGCTTGAGGGAGAAAAGAACATGGGTGAAGAAAGGATTGGGCACAATTTTGTGGTTGTTTTCTTGCCCAAGAAGCCAAAATATGATTTCCCCAAATTGATGGCTTTCCCATACACGAAATTGGGCTGCCATACCTCTCCATTTCCAATGCATTAACTACCTCAACCAACTCTTGGAAGAATTAAATGATTGGGTTCATAAGTCAAAATGGGTAGTTGAGGGTTTATGGGTCCTCTCATTGACACTTGGATTGAAACTATTGGCTCAATGGTTTGAATATTTTCTCTCCCTATTACTTGTAAAAATCATGCCCCCATCTCTTGTGGCATTGCATAGCTAGTTGTGGGTATTTCATTAAAATTCATATTTACATGATGTCTTAATTTCCATTGTGCGTGGCTAGCATGATAACCATATACATCGATTTTTAATTTCCGATACATAAAACGATAAATCGATGGCAGGGCCTTAGCCTTGAGCTCCTCACCATGTTTTAATAACGATGTTTACATCATTTACAATTTTAATGCAATAGGGTCAAAATCGAGATATTACAGTGAGTTTGATTTTGAGATCAAACACATAAAAGGAAAAGAGAATAAAGTGGCCAATGCACTCAGTAGAAAGGTGCATGAAATGCATGTGGCAGTGATCACAACTTGCCAATCAGATTTGAGACAGCAGATTGTTAATTACCTTGTTGAAGATTATTTGTATGTACAAATAAAAGAATTATTACAGCAGCGGAATTTTGAAAAGAGGTATGAAGGGTATAATTTGGAATAGGATCGACTTCTTATTTATAAAAATAGAATTTATATTCCAAATGTGGTAGACTTGATGAGAATTGTTATGGATGAAATCCATAAAATGCCATATTTTGTTCACCTAGGATATCATAAAACAATTGCTACAGCTAAGAAGCAATATTTTTTGGCCAAGGATGAAAAAGGATATTGTTGAGTATATATCTAAATGTATGAAGTGCTAGCAAGTGAAAGTTGATCATCAACACCCAGCAGGTTTGTTGCATCCTTTGTCAATTCCGAAATGGAGATGGGAAGTAATTTCCATGGATTTTATTACAGGATTGAAAATGACTGTGAGACAACATGATTCTATCATGGTTTTGGTAGATAAATTGTCTAAGGCAGCACATTTTATACTAGTTAAATCCACACATAAGGCAGATCGCATTGCAAATATTTTCATGAAGAAAATTTTCAAATTGCACGAATTGCCTAAGGCAATAATTTCAAACAGGGATAATAAGTTCACTTCAAATGTTTGGAAAAGTATTTTTGCATACTTGGGAACACAGTTGAATTTTAGCACTCCCTACCCTCCACAAACAGATGGAAAAACTGAAAGAGTAAATCAGGTGATTGAGGACATGCTTCGCATGTATGTGATGGACAAACCATCCAAGCAGGAAGATTATCTACACTTGGTAGAGTTTTCTTATAACAATGGGCTGCAAAATTCATTGGGCATGAGTCCATTTGAATTTTTATATGTCGAGAAGTGCAGAACACCAGTTACATGGGATAATCCAGTGAATAGAATTGTAATTGGGACATAATTGCTTAAGGAAATGGAACAAGAAGTTGCAAAAATTAGGCAGAATTTAAAGGCATCCCAAGATAGGCAGAAAATCTATGCAGATAAGAGAATAGAATGCATAGACAATTCAATGTTGGGGATCATGTTTACCTTAGAGTGATGCCAAGGAAGAGTTCCTCGAAGCTTGGAAGTTGTGCCAAGTTGTCACCAAGATATTGTGGGCCATTTGAATGCTTGAAAGAATAGGGCTAGTTGCATATAGAAATGCATTTCTTGCTAAAACTAGAGTTCATAATGTTTTTCATGTTTATTTGCTTAAGAAATATGTAAATGATCCTAACCATGTGATTGATTGGGATGTGATTCAAATGGAACCCGAGGGATATTTCCAAACCGAGCCACTATGCATCCTAGATAGGAAGGTAACATTTCTCTGGAACTGAGCCATCGGACAGGTAAAGGTGCAATGGAAGCACTTCGGTCCCGATGAGGCTACGTGGGAGTTTGAGGATGCCATGAAAGAGGCATACCCATTATTGTTCTAATTTTGAGAAAACACCGAGGATGGTGTTATTCCAAGGGGGAGGGGATTGTAATACCCCCAATTTTGACTTGGAATGTATTTATCCAAAATTATGTAAATGATGTAAATATGCTAGTATGGATTCCTAGTGTGGAGCTCAAGGCCAAGGACCAACTAGTGAATGGCTAGGCATGCATGATGTATGTATATTTTTATTTGGACCATATGATTGGCTTATTATTCCAATTGGAAATTGTATGTAAATATTATGTTGAAAATTAATAAAAATGATCCAAGATGGTTGTGTAAAGAGCACTAGAGAGGCTATGATTCCACCAGAGGGGAAGAGGAAGAAGGCATATGGGTAAAATGAATCCTATGTTGCCATGTGTCGACCTTATAACTCATCCAAAATCTGCCATGTGCCTTAGATAAGCCAATTACCTTCTTTTGACTATTAAACCCAATCATTGAATGCATGTGTGATGTTGGTGGGGAAAGTCATTTCATGTAGTTATTGAAGCATGGGGGTTGTGAAAGTTATGTCAGTTGTCAGCAGTCCTATGTATTCTATGTTCAGAAGCTACGTCAGTTGTATTTTCACCCTTACCTCATATCCTTGAAGTCAACACTGTTTTGATAACTCTCTCATTCTCTCATGCATGTTTTACTACACTACGTAGAGTTTTCCAGTGTTTTTCATGACCATTACCAGGTTGTGTTCAATCCAGAAATTCGAATTGGAAGACAGAGATGCATTTTTGGAATGGAAAATAGATGGTTGTAGGTGAGCATGGAGGTTGGGAAAGCTAGCAACCTTACCCATTGAGTTTTTCTACTTTTGGATGCTAGAGAAGCCATGGATTAATTTTGCAAGAGGTTCTCCATTAGCATACAACAGGTTGGACTCTTACTGCACACACTGGTAAGCACTGTAAGGGATGGATTTCTAGAGCGAATTGTGGATCAGTGATGGGAAATACCTTCCTTGTGTTGTGTGGGGAAGTTGGAAGGACTTCCATGGCTGTGATGCCTTAGTGAGGCCCTTGTAGAGCTCTGGTTGAGATTTTTGGCTAAGCATAGTGAGAAGAATGGGTTGTGAGACGAGAGAGAAAAACCTGTAGGTTTTTCCTTCACCCTGGTGGCCTCTCAGCAAAAAGAGTGTATGTTGTACATAGTTCCTATGGCTGGGTGGAAAATCGCTCTTACAAAACCAGTTGCTTGGATCTTCTTTGTTTAAAGATAAATATTCTTATGTATTTGATGTGCAATGATATTATTTGTGTTCATGTGATAATTTTTCCTATAATTTTCATGTTATGTGTGTGTGGATCAATTTAATTTATGCTATGTGTTTTATTTCATGTCTGCACATGCATTTGGTTGTATGCATTCGTAATTATGGCTATGGGAAAAAAATTGGAGGCCCCTAGTTTAGTAATGTCCCCTCCTGTTGGACAGATTGAGGGATGGGGACGTTACATAATACTTATCTTTAAACAAAGAAGATCCAAGCAACTAGTTGTGTAAGAGAAATTTTCCACCCAACCATAGCTACTTTGTCCAGAATATACTCTTTCTGCTGAGAGGCCACCTCCAAGATGGTCTATGAGGCGACCAGGGTGAAGGGAACACCTACAGGCTTCTCTCTCTCATCCCACAACCCATTCTTCTCTCTATTCTTAGCCAAAATCCCATCCAAATATCTACAAGGATCTCACTAAGCCATCACAACCATGGCACTCCTATCAAATACCCCACACAACACAAGGAATGCATTTCCCTTCACTAATCCACAGTCCCCTTAGAAAATCCAACCCTTGCAATGCTTATTAGTGTGTGCAATAAGTGTCCAACTTGTTGTATGATGTTGGAGAACCTCCTGTAGCATAAATGATGGCTTCTCAAGTATCTGTGAGTAGCAAAACTCAATGGGTAAGGGTTCCTATCTTGTGCAACCTCTATGCTCACATACAACCATATATTTCCCCTTTCAATCTCTAGCTTTGTCTCTAAATTTGAATTTTTGGGTTATACACAGTCTGATAATGGTCATGAACAACAATGCATATCTCTACGTAGTGTAGATCTTCCTGAGAGAAAGATAAAAAGAGTGTTGAATCCAAGGGATAAGAGATAATGGTGAAAATACAACTGACATAGCTTCTAACCATATAAGAAAGGACTTCTGACAATTGTAGAACTTACTTTTGTCATTTGACAGAACTGTCACAAAAGTGCATTCATCCCCATGTTTCAATAACTACATGAAGTGACTTTTCCCTCCAACCTCACACATGCATTGAATGATTGGATTTAATAGTCAAGATGAAGTAATTGGCTCATTTAATTCACATGCAATCATTTGGATGAGTTCTAAGGTTGAAATTTGGTGGCAAAGGATTTAGTCTCCTATAGGCCTCCTTTCCTCTTCACATATGGTGGAATCATATCCCATCTAGTTCTCTTTACACAACCATCTTGGACCATTTTATTATTTTCTAGAATAATATTTACATATATTTCGAATTGGCATAACAATCCAACCACACGGTCCAAATATTTTTTTTTACATCATACATGCCTAGCCATTCACTAGTTAGGCCTTGTCCTTGAGCTCTGCACTAGGAATCCATGCTAGCATATTTACATCATTTACATAATTTTGATTACATACACCCATGTAAAAAATGGGGGCATTTCAATCCCCTCCCACTTGGAATAACATTATCCTCGGTGTTTGCTCAAAATTAGAACAAAAATGGATATGTCATTCTCATGACATCCTCCAGCTCCCATGTACCCTCATTGGGACCAAAGTACTTTCATTGCACCTTTATCTATCCGATGGCTCAATTCCATAGAAATGTTACATTCTTGTCTAGGATGCATAGTGGCTCGATTTAGAAATCTCCCTTGGGTTCCACCTAAACCATATCCCAATCAATCACATGGTTAAGATCATGTACTTTTTTTTAAGCAAAGAGACATGAAAAACTTTATGATCTCTAGTGTTAGCAAGCAATGCAATTCTATATGCAACTAGCCCTATCCTTTCAAGCAATTCAAATGGCCCACAATATCTTGATGACAGCTTGGCACAATTTCCAAGCTTAAAGTAACTCTTCCTTGGCCTCAATCTAAGGTAAATATGATCCCCAACATGAAACTCCCTATGCACTCTGTTCTTATCTGCATAGCTTTTTTTTCTATCTTGGGTTGTCTTTAAATTTTGCCTAATATTTGCAGCCTCTTGTTCCATTTCCATAAGCAATTATATCCCAAGTACAATTATTTTCAATGGATTATCCTAAGTCATTGGTTTCCTACACTTTCTGCCATACAAATCTTCAAATGGACTTATTTCCCATTATGCTTGATGTCCATTATTATATGCAAACTCTATCGGGTGTATATAATCTTCCCACTTGGATGGTTTGTCCATCACATACATGCGGAGCATTTATTCAAGAACCTGATTGTAATGTACCCATTTTTTATAGCACAAGGAGAATTCACTAGGACATTAGATCCCCATGGATCCTAGTGGAAAAACTAAATAAATTAGTTAGGATTAATATTGGTCCATGTTTAATTAGTTTTATTAAAGTTAACTTAAGGGAAGAGATAAAGCTCATAGTTTGTGAATATTTAATTAATATTTATTTTTTTACTATTGTGAAGTTGGATATGCTTAGGAGGACCCATGAGGGCACATAAGAGAGCTTGTGGACCCAATGAGTTGTCATCCACAATGGAAACTAGAAGAAAAGCAGAGAAAATCCACAAAGCCACTAAAAAGATGGAAGACAACATAAAAGCAGGAAAACTCATAAAAGTCGAAAGCAAAAGAAAAGAAGAAAGTTCATAAAAGAAGACGAAAGCAAGAAAGTGGGAAAATCAATGCAAAAGCAGGAAAACATAGAAAATCTAGGAAAAGCAAGATGTTTCCAGAAGTAGAAAAGTAAAGCAAAGCAGAAAGGAAACAAAGAAGGGAAAACGAAGTCAAAATATATATGAAAACAATTAGTCAATGAGGGCGCAATAGTTGAGGTATATGGACCACATTCAATGTATCTAGAAGTCAATTCATCCTATAAAAGAAGGTGGTGCACCTCCTCTCACATCTTTTGTCACTTTTGATCATTGTCTTGAGAGCTCTGCATCTCAAAGGCTTGGGAGATGCGACCCTAGCCAACTTTGGGTGATGTGCCCCATAGAAATACTTGTTCCAATAATTTTCATAATTTTGGTGCATCCATTAAAGTTTGAATTGCATATCTTATCCATCATACAACTTGAGGGTTCGAGTCTCAAGAGATGGTGTAGAGATAGATGCATTAATGTTTGTGATTGTGGTGAGATTTGGCCATAGGAGAGAGAAAATTGAGCAAGTGTGCCCCCTATGAGTTGCATCATTTGTTCCTATGGCTTCAATGAGCTTCAAGTGGGTCATTACTTGCCCTAGGTTATGATCCATTGGTGAAATTCATTCCTTTCACTCTCATATTTAACATTCTTGCTTCTATATTGTAAAATCCTAAGAATTATGGACTTCCCATTGATTTTGCTTCAATAGATCATTAATTGCTGCTCAAAAACTCGGATCTAAGCTTTCTATTGTTGAAGTAAATGTATTTGATCTCATATATCAGTTTGTGGAATAATTCGTGACCCTTTAATGTTGTTTGGAATGTATGTTTTCAATGTTTGCGCCCTAGTGAGGAAAAATTGTCTAGTTTTTTGTTTAAAAGCATTTTATGGACTAATGTATTACTAATATTTTTTTCTGAATTTTATATCAGTCAAATAATATGTATAAAAACATATCCATGTCTCTAGAATAGAAATTAGGAAGCTCTCCCAGCCATTCGAATTCACCTATAAATCATCACTTCCACTAGCCCAAGTCTAGTTTGTTGCACCTAGTTAGATTCTTTACTGCTAGATCTTGGTTGCTAATTCATAGAGAGTCTAGTTATGGTTGGGGAGAGTTATTTATGCTTACATATGTTATATTACTTACAGAATGTACCAGAAGCAGTGGAGTTTCCAAACAAGTCATGTGGGAAATCACCTTGAAGCCTTGGGTTTAACCCAAGGAGTCTACCCGGGTGTGACGGACTCCCAAAAGTGTAGTTTCAAAGTATTCGCCTTGATTTCACCATATATGTAGCTTTCAGTGTGTCTCATCCATCCTACTGAGCCCAATTTGTTAGTCTAGTGTCAAATCCCTCTTTGGTGAATCCAAGTTTTCTGTAATTCTGAGTGTGCTTAATAGGGGGTTGGGTACTTTACATTGATTTAATATTTTTGTGTGTCCATATGTTTGTGGATGGTAGACAATGCTAAATTCAAATGATTACCTATATCTACAAAAATAATTTTCTAGAAATTTGAAGTAAATTTGGTTTCCCTGTCTAAAATTATTGCCTTAGGCAACCTATGCAATCTAAAAATTTCCTTCATGAATAACTTTGCAGTGGCATCTAGTTTATATGTGAATTTAACCGGTATGAAATGTGTTTCCTTAGACAATTTATCCACCAAAACCATGATGGAATCATGTTGTCTCACAGTCATTGGAAACCCAATAATAAAATCCATGGAAATCACTTCCCATTTCCACTCCGGAATTGGAAAAGGCTGCAATAAACTCGTTGGGTGTTGATGCTTGACCTTCACTTGTTGAAATTTCATACACTTAGAAATATACTGAGAAATGTACTTTTTCATTTCTGGCCAAAAATATTGTTTCATGGCTCTAACAATTGTTTTTCGATATCTTGGGTGACCAGAATATGGAATTTTATGGATTGCATCCATAAAAATTCTCCTCAAGTATGCCACATTTGGAATATACATTTTATTTTTATAAATAAGAAGTCCATCATCTTCCACATGGTAAACTTCACATCTCTTTTCCAAAATCTGCTACTGTAATTTATCCTTTATTTGCACATATAGTTCATTTTTAGCAAGATAATTAACAATCTAGTACCTTAAATCTGATTGGCAAGTACTAATGGTTGTCACATGCATTTAATGCATCTTTCAATTTTCTTGGCTCGTAACATACCACATGATTGCCTTGCATAAGAACTCCTCCAAGTCCCTACTTACATGCATCTGTACACACATCAAAATCATTTTCTAGGTCTACTATTTTTAGAATTGGAGCACTTGTAAGAAGCTTCTTCAACAGCTAGAATATTTCTTCACATTTCTATGTCCACTCAAATTGCATTCCCTTCTTTTGAAAAGAAGTGATTGGGTGTGAAACCTTGGAGAATATTTCGATGAATCTTATGTAATAACTATCAAGACCCAGAAAAGATCTCACATATGTCACATTCTTTGGAGTTGGCCAGTTCATAATGGCTTCGATCTTTTCCAGGTCCACTGATATTCCTTCCTATGAAATAATATGACCCAAATAATAAATTTTATTTTTATAGAAATCACATTTTATTAGCTTTGCATACAACTTATGCTCCCTTAGAAATTGCAAAGTCATTCTTAGATGTAATTCATGCTCCTCTTTATTCTTAAAATAAATAATAATGTCATATAGGAAAAAAAGAACAAACTTGTCCAAATCCCTGTTGAAAACACTATTCATGAGACAAATGAATGTAGCTGGTACATTAGTGAGACCAAATGGCATGGCCACAAACTCATAGTGTCCATGCATTTTCCTAAAGGTGGTCTTGTGAATATATTATTCCTTGATTCTCACTTTATGATAACCAAACCTTAAGTCAATCTTGAAAATACCTTTGCCCCTCTCATTTGATGAAAAAGATCATCAATTCGAGGTAATGGGTACTTATTTTTCACTGTAACTTTCTTCAACTGCCTATAATCAATATATAGCCTGAGTGTTCTATCTTTATTTTTCACAAATAGTACAGGTGCTCCCCTTGGAGACACACTTGGCCTACTGTACTTATTTTCCAATAATTCTTGCAATTGCATTTTTAGCTCTAATAATTCTGGTGTACTCATTTTGTGAGGTGTATTGGACACTAGTGCAGCTGTTGGCACAAGATCAATTGTGAAATCAATGTCCTTATTTGGAGGAAGTCCTGGAACTTTATCGAGCAACACATTCTTGAATTCTTACAACACATAATAGTCCTCCAACTTGAGAACTTCATTTCCTATTTTATTTAAAACATGGGATGCATACAATTGACAACCTTTCCTATAGAACTTCTTTAGCTACATGGTTGAAATATTCCTAGGAGAAACTAATTTTGGAATTTATTTTACAACCCTTGGGTTTCCTTCCTCATGAATGCATTCAAAATTCTTACTGTAGTAGTTAAGTTTAACTTTATGTGCTTCCAACCAGTCCATTCTAATGAGAATATCATTGGAGCCAAGTGGAAAAATATTTAGATTTGCACAAGTGAACAGTCCATCCATTTCCAATGGACATTTCTCCACCATTTCACTAACCTTCCTCTTGGTTCTTGTGGCTAGTAGGACCAACCATGATCTACTATGCTTTGATTTCTTAAAAGCACAAATCTCAATAATTTTAAGAGTGATATGACTATGAGTAGATCCAGGGTCAATCAAAATAGAAATATATTGCTTCAAAATATTACCTTCAACCTCAACCATAGTTGATTGATGGTATGCTTGGTGGTCCTCTAGTTCTATATAAATTCTAGGGACATTCCTTGCCACTTGACCCATAGTTTCAGGCTCTTGGATGTTGTGAACATGCTTTACAGTCCCATTTTTATGGGGACAATTTATAAGCATATGGTCCTCTCCACATCCCAAACATTGAAGTGGATCTCTTGGATATATTGGCTTGTCTCCCATCATCCTAGTTTCCTTAGGCACACCCTATGGTGCTTTCCTTTGTTGATTTTTTAAATGAGGAGACTTGAACCCCTTCTTTCTTTGGTCGAATTTCTCATTTTTATTGTCCTTCCATGCCTTATGGAATTATGGCCTGCTTTTGTTTTGATCATAACAATACTTAGCATTTCTTATGGTCTCATCTAAAGTTTGAGGTTCATCAAACTCAATTCTATCTTTATATGATTGAGGTATCCCACTTAGAAAACGTTCAATTTTCACTTTATCATCTCTTATATACTTGGCATATCTTAGCAACTCCAAGAATTTAGTTGCATATTCCTCCATAAACAATTGGCCCAATTTCAACTCATGGAATTCTTTAATTTTTCCATCA
Organism: Larix kaempferi; assembly: GCA_027924585.1. NCBI lineage: Eukaryota > Viridiplantae > Streptophyta > Pinopsida > Pinales > Pinaceae > Larix > Larix kaempferi. Next base: position 629,834 of record BSBM01000422.1, on the reverse strand, counting down.
TAGTACCTATCAAAAAAGTACGTTTGCTTGAAGTATTTCTTGAATTGCTTCCACACAATCTTCCTTTCATTGTTCTTCTTCACTTTCCTAAGGTGAAGCCACCATATAGAATATTTTCCATTCATATTGAATATAACCACTCTTGCTTTCATATTTCTTGAGTAGTCTTGAACTTGAAAATACTTCCTCATCCCAAGAAGCCAAGCCTCAGCTTCTTGACTAAATTTTACCTCACCATCAAATGTAGGAGGTTTGGCCTTCCTAAATTCACCATGTAAGTTTTTCTTGAAAGGCCTCATCCTCTTATTCCTATGAGATGAAGAATTTGATCCTTCAATGGAATCCTTAGAGTCAGATGACTTGTTAGAAGAGATTTCTAGAGTATATGTCCTATCTCTAGAAATACTTCTTGAACTATGGGACCTCTTGTGGGAATCCCTCCTTGAACTACTCTAACTCTTTTCTTGATTTTCTAAGTGATGTCCAGAGTGAATCTTCCTTTGAATTTCTGTCAAAATTTGAAGCATATCCACATTAAACTAGTTTTGTTCTTCTTCAGCTCTATTCCACCTCTCATTGTTTGCTCTACAAATATACAGTTCCACCTTTAGGCTCCTCATGGTTTCTGCAATGACCGGGGGAATCACTTGGTTTCTTCTACCATTGGATTTTGTCTCATTCTCAACATGTATGTTCTCTCCCATGACATCTGTCTTAGTCTCATAGGGATCATGTGCATCATCCATGATGATGATCTTCTTGTCCCAAACAAGACCAAGAATTTCCAAACTGCATTATATTGAATGATAACCTTTAATTGTAATATCCTGATTTTGACCCTATTGTATTAAAATTGTAAATGATGTAAATATTGTTATTAATCATGGTGAGGAGCTCAAGGCCAAGGCCCCTCCATCGATTTAGTGTTTCATGTATCGGCAATTAAAATAGATGCATATGGTTCTTGTGAAGGGCATGCACAATGTAAATTAATACATCATGTAAATACGAATTTTAATGAAATACCCACAACTAGCTATGCAATGCAACAAATAGATGGGGAATGATTTTTACAAGGAATAGGAAGGGAAATTATTCAAATCCTTGGGCCCATGGTGTTAATCCATTTCATTGAGAAAATCCGTAAATTCCAACTACCCATTTTGGGTTATGCACCCAATCATTTAATTCTTCCAAGAGTTGGTTGAGGCAGTTAATGCCTTGGGAATGGAGAGGCATGGAAGTCAATTTCGTGTATGGGAAATCCATCCACCTAGAAAATCGTATTTTGTCTCCTTAGGCAAGAAAACACCCACGAAATGGTGCCCAACTGAACCCATAGCCTTTTCCCTCTCACGCAGTCTGAGCTAGCTGGGCTTTCCCCATCATGTTTTTCACCATTTTTCCTACATTTTCCATGCCTGGGAGCTCGTTTTTGTATTGTACAGTAGCTGGGAGAGGAGGGCCACGAATTGGGACTGTAATGGAGGTCGTTTTTGCCCCAAAATGCCCATGGACATTTTTCTGAAAATGATTTCTGCTCTCCAGGGTTGTTCCCCATCTTCCATTTTTTGTTTTGAGCTTTCCCACGTTTTTCTGAACTATTAGAAGCCCCATTTTGGACATTGCACTGAAGAAACATTTTTCTCATGCCCAGCAATTGTGGTTTTGCTGTTATGTGCACCCCTTTTTTGGTTTGAACCTGTGAGCAAGAGATTTGGAGTGGTAGTGGACAGAATTGTCTTGATAAACCTAGTGGGGGAAAATAACCTCTCAAGAAGATCAAGAGGGCTGGCTACTCTTCTATGCACACCTTGGACACTCTAGATTGGAAGGTATGGCCTGAGGGACTGTGCATTGGTGAAGGGAATACTTCCTTGAGTGGGGTGTGTAGGCATTGTGGGTGCCAAGCTAGATAGATCTTGTAGAGGTATCCATGGATATGTGCTTAAGCTCACTAGCTTAGCAATTCTTCCTTTCCATTTCCTAGCAATCTAATAAACCCAATTGTAGATTGGCTTGGCTCATTTTGGTATGCTTGGCTATGTGTGAATCTGTTGTTCCCTGGTTCCTTGTAGAAATCATGCCCAGCTTGGGGGTGGCAGTTGCATCAAGAGATTGATAAGCACAACTGGCCTATGGTTGGGAGGAACGTTGCAGTTGCATAGCTAGTTGTTCGGGGACTACTTGGTTTCAAGATAAGTACTCTCATGTGCTAATTATGTATTGTTTCAATGGATGAATGACATGAATATCTTGAATGTATGATGGATGTGTAATAGAATTTAATTCTTCCGTGTTTTCAAATATTTATGCATTTTCATATGCCCATCTTCGTTTATATGAATGCTTGTTTACTAAGTATGGGGCTAGATGTCCATTATTATCATTAGTGTTATCTCCATGGCCTTGGTAGGATGAGAGGGACACTACATAATGATATCAGAGCCCATGGTTACAACACTGAGGCTGTTGGGCCAACATCCACACCACAGATTAGGAAAATATGATTTTGTGTGTTGTGCATGGGGTATGTTGTTGTGTGTTGGTTGTTTTTTGTTGCAAATTGCTGTGTACATGAGATAATGCATCATGTGCTTGAGACCTTGATTAATTATGACTCCTTGTCCCTTGAATTTCCATGATGCTTTGAATGCATGAAATTGAATGTTGGGCATGGCTGGCATGAGTTTTGTGTGTTAATGTCATGATTGAAAGCCTTAACAGTTGGTTGTTACAACCCCATATCTTAATGATGTTTGTTAATTATAATGAACCAACATTTATATGGCCGATTGATGGTTTTCGGAAGCGAGGAAAGCTTTTGAATTATGCCCTTATGCACATGAGTTTTCCTTGCCCATGGTTGTTGGGTGCTTGAAAATTGATTGTGAATCCATTGGTTGGATTGTTGAATTTGAAATGAAAAGAAAATCCCTTTCCAAAGATGCAAGGTCTTGGTATTCTTTTACTGTTTTTATGCAAGTTTGATATGTAGTAATTCACCTCTGTAAAGAAAAGAAGGACACATTCCCAGAAATTCTAACTGTTTGTGAAAAGATTCAAAAAAAATTCTAAGTGTCTTTTTTTTTAAATTTTGCGCCACGGGCGCGGCGGCAAAGTTAAGCATAACTCTACGCACACGGCGCCAAAATTAGCATAAATACTGCGCTGAAAGGGAAGAAAGATTCAAAAAAAAATTAAGTATTTATGAGTTCTACTAAAGTCTCTATCGGCGATTTTAGCGTTAATTTCTGCGCGCGTGGCGGCAGAGTTAGCATTAATTTTTGCGCGGAACTGGCGGCAAAGTTAATGGTAAGTTTTGCGCAGCGCTAGCGGCAAAGTTAATGGTAAGTTTTACGCGGCACTGGCGGCAAAGTTAATGGTAAGTTTTGAGCGCGCAGGCGGCAAAGTTAATGGTAAGTTTTGCGCGGCACTGGCGGAAAAGTTAATGGTAAGACCCGCGCGGCGCTGGCGGCAATTCTAACACTAAAACCTGTGATGCGCGCGGCGGCGAAAATAACCTTAACATCCACGCCACCCGCGACAATTTTAACCTTAATATTTGCGCCAAATGGAAAATGCAACAGCTTTTTCACTGAGATTTTCAAATGCCAAAAATAAAAATAAAAATCGCCATGAAAGTTATGTGCCAGATTGCGCAAAATCAAAGGAATTACAAAAAAAAAAAAAATGAGGGCGCTTCCCTCGACCCACCCTGCTGTGGCGGAAGCCACAAGGGGGCAAGCCCCCTTGACCCCCATCGTCCCCCTGAGACCGTCGTTTATTGTGAGAAAGTCTATGATTGGACAAAGTTGTCAATATAGGATTTCCTCACATGCATGCAAATAATTTATGGTATTATAATGCAGCTAACAGTTGTGTTTATAAACACATTTTGCAGAATAATAGTCACATCAAAGACAGCAATCCAGTTAGTGTAGTTGGAAAGTTTTGGTATTGGTTGGGCCAAAATTATCAACATCATGGATGATGCACAGGATCCCTATGAGCCTGAGACAGATGCCATGGGGGAAAACATACATGTTGAGAATGCTGAAACAGAATCCAATGGAAGAAGAGATCGAGAGACCCCCCTAGATATTGCAACCACCATGAGTAGCCTAAGGGTGGAGTTGCAGAGCTGTAGAGAAGATAATGAAAGGATGATTAAAGCTCAGGAAGAGCAGAATCAGTTAAATGCAGTCATGCTACAGATTTTGACAAATATCCAGAGGCAAATTAATCATGGACATAAATCAGAAAATCCAGAAGGGAGTCGAAGTAGTTCAAGGAGAAATTTCCTCAAGAGGTCCAATATCTCAAGAAGAGTTTCTAGAGACAGAACCTATACTCCAGAAATCTCTTCTAGCGGATCATCTAACTCTGAAGGATCCATTGAGGTCTCAAGCTCTTCATCTCGCAAGAATAAGAGGAAGAGGCATCACAGGAACAATTCACATGGAGAATTTAAGAAGGAAAAACCTCCTACATTTGATGGAGAGGTAAAGTCTGGATAAGAAGCTAAAGCTTGGCTTCTTGGGATGAGAAAGTATTTCCAAGTCCAAGACTACTTTGGAAATATGAAGGCAAGGATCGCCATCTTCAACTTGAATGGAAGAGCATCTATATGGTGGGAACACATCAGGCAAGTGAAGAAGATCAATGAAAGAAAGATTATGTGGAAGCAATTCAAGAAATATTTCAAGCAGAAGTACCTCTCTGACAGGTACTATGATGACAAGATCAAAGAGTTCCATGAGCTAAGATTGGGACAATTGACCATGGAAGAGTATGCAAACAAGTTCTTGGAGTTGCTGAGGTATGTTAGGTATATTCAAGATGATAAGGTGAAAATTCAGCGTTTTCTAAGTGGGCTACCTCAGTCATATAAATATAGGATTGAATTTGATGAGCCTCGAACTCTAGAAGAGGCAATAAGGAAGGCCAAGTATTGCTATGATCAAAACAAAAGAAAACCTGATTTCCATAAGGCATGGAAGGACAAGAAGAATGAGAAGTTTGACCAAAGGAAGAAAGGTTTCAAACCCCCTCATATCAGAAATCAACAAAGGCAGCCATCACAAGTTGTGACTAAGCCAACTAGGATGATGGGAGACAAGCCAAGAGATCCAAAGGAGCCAAGAGAACCACTTCAATGTTGGGGTTGTGGAGGAGACCACATGCTTAGGAACTGTCCGCACCGGAATGGGAATGTAAATCAAGTTCACAACATCCAAGGAGTTGGAACTGTGGATCAAGTGGCGAGGAAAATGCCTAGAATCTATGCAGCACTAGATGACCGCCAGGCAGATCATCAGTCAATTGTAGTTGAAGTTGAAGGGACGAAGAAGGAAACCCAAGGGTTGTAAAAGGCATTCCAAAGGTGACTTCTATTAGGCAGGTTTCAGCCATGCAGCTGAAGAATTTCTGTAGAAAGGGTTGTCAATTGTACGCATCCCATGTTTTGGAGGCAACGAAAAATGAAACTCCTATGTTAGAGGACTATCATGTATTGCAGGAGTTCAGGGATGTTTTTCTAGACGATATTCTGGGACTTCCTCCAAAGAGAGACATTGATTTTACAATTGAACTTGTGCCAAGAGCAGCACCAGTGTCTAAGACACCGTACAGGATGAGTACACCGGAATTGCTAGAATTGAAAATGCAATTACAAGAGTTGTTGGAAAAGAAATATATCAGGCCAAGTGTGTCCCCGTGGGGAGCACTTGTTCTATTTGTGAAAAAGAAAGATGCAACACTCAGATTATGTATTGACTACAGGCAGTTGAACAAGGTCACTGTGAAGAACAAATACCCATTGCCCCGAATTGATGACCTTTTTGATCAAATGAAAGGAGCAAAGGTATTTTCAAAGATTGACTTAAGGTCAGGGTACCACCAGATAAGAATCAAAGAGGAAGATATTCATAAGACAGCCTTTAGAACAAGGTATGGACACTATGAGTTTGTAGTGGTACCATTTGGTCTCACAAATGCACCAGCTACATTCATGTGTCTCATGAATAGTGTTTTTAGCAAGTATTTGGACAAGTTTGTTCTTGTTTTTCTAGACGACATTCTCATCTATTCTAAGAATGAAGAAGAGCATGAAGAACACTTGAGAATGACATTGCAATTGCTAAGGGAGCATAAACTGTATGCAAAGTTAAGCATATGTGACTTTTATAAAGATAGAATTCATTATTTGGGTCACATTATCTCAGACAAAGGAATATCTATGGACCCTGAGAAGATTGAAGCCATTATGAATTGGCCAACTCCAAGAAATGTGACAGATGTGAGATCTTTTATGGGCCTTGCTGGTTACTACAGGAGGTTCATTGAAGGATTCTCCAAGGTCGCAAACCCAATCACTTCTTTGCAAAAGAAGGGGATAAAGTTTGAATGGTCACCAAGATGTGAGGAAAGTTTCCAACGGTTGAAGAATCTTCTTACGAGTGCACCAATTTTGAAAATTGCAAACCCAGAAAAAGACTTTGTGGTATGTACCAATGCATGCAATCAAGAACTTGGAGGAGTTCTTATGCAAGACAACCACGTGGTGTGCTATGAGTCGAGAAAGTTGAAGGAGCACGAGAAAAACTATGCTACTCATGATTTAGAACTTGCAGCCATAGTACATGCTTTAAAGATGTGGAGGCATTACTTAATGGGAAGGAAATTTGAGTTGAGGACAGACCATTGTGGTTTGAAATACTTATTTGATCAGCCAAATTTGAATGCCAAGCAAGCTAGATGGTTGAAATTTTTGTGTGAATTTGACTTCGAAATCAAACACATAAAAGGGAAAGAAAACAAGGTAGTTGATGCACTCAGCAGGAAAGTACATGAAATGCATGTGGCAGGGCTTAGCACTTGCCAACCAAATTTGAAGCAGCAGATTGTTAACCATATGGTTGAAGATGCAGTGTATGTGCAGATAAAGGGAAAGTTGTAGCAGCAAGACCTTGAAAAGAAGTATGAAGGATACCATTTGGAAGAAGACGGACTTTTTACTTATAAGAATAGAGCCTATATTCCAAATATGGCAGATTCGAGGAGGATTGTTATGGATGAAATCCATAAAGCTCCATACTCCGGTCACCCAGGATATCAGAAAATAATTGCTACAGCAAGAAAATATTATTTCTGGCCAGGGATGAAGAAGGACATCGTTGAATACATTTCTAGGTGCATGGAATGTCAGCAGGTGAAGAGTGAACGCCAACACCCGGAAGGTTTATTGCTCCCAGTGCCAATTCCAGAATGGAAATGGGAAGTAATATCCATGGATTTTATTGCAGTTTTGCCAATGACAGTGAGACAACATGATTCCATCATGGTGGTGGTGGACAAGTTAACAAAGGCAGCACATTTTATACTGGTTAAGTCCACACATAAAGCCGATACCATTGCAAATATTTTCATGAAGGAAATTTTCAGATTACATGGGTTGCCTAAGGCAATAATTCCTGACAAGGATACCAAGTTCACTTTCAATTTTTCTTTGCAAATTTAGGTACACAGTTGAACTTTAGTACCGCATACCATCCTCAAACAGATGGGAAAACAGAAAGAGTAAATCAGGTGCTTGAAGACATGCTTTGCATGTATGTTATGGACAAACCATCCAAGTGGGAGGATTATCTACACTTGGTAGATTTTGCCTATAACAAAGGGAAACAAGCATCATTGGGAATTAGTCCATATGAGGCTTTGTATGGAAGAAGGTGTAGGACACCAGTGACTTGGGACAATCCAATGAACAGAATTGTACTTGGGCCAGAATTGCTTAAGGAAATGGAACAAGAGGTTGCCAAGATCAGATAGAATTTAAAAGCAGCCCAGGATAGACAGAAAAGCTATGCAGATAAGCATAGAGTGCATATGGAATTCAGTGTTGGGGATCATGTGTATCTTAGAGTGATACCAAGGAAGAGTTCCTTGAAGCTTGGGGGTCGTGCCAAGCTATCACCTAGATATTGTGGGCCATTTGAAGTGCTTGAAAGAATAGGCTCAGTTGCATATAGACTTGCATTTCCTGCTAGCACTAGAGCTCATAATGTTTTTCATGTCTCTTTGCTTAAGAAATATGTACATGATCCTAACCATGTGATTAATTGGGATGTGATCCAGGTGGAACCCGAGGGAGAGTTCCAAACCGATCCATTGTGCATCCTAGACAAGAAGGTAACCTTTCTCCGGAACCGAGACATCGGTCAGGTAAAGGTGCAATGGAAGCACTACGATCCTGATGAGGCTACATGGGAGCTGAAGGATGCCATGAGAGTGGCATATCCATTTTTGTTCAATTTTGATGAGCACTAAGGACAGTGCTAATGTAAGGGGGAGGGGAATGTAATATCCCGATTTTGACCCTATTGCATTAAAATTGTAAATGATGTAAATATTGTTATTAATCATGGTGAGGAGCTCAAGGCCAAGGCCCCGCCATCGATTTAGCGTTTCATGTATCGGAAATTAAAATAGATGCATATGGTTCTTGTGTTGGGCATGCACAATGTAAATTAATACATCATGTAAATACAAATTTTAATGAAATACCCACAACTAGCTATGCAATGCAACAAAGAGATGGGGCATGATTTTTACAAGGAATAGGGAGGGAAATTATTCAAACCCTTGGGCCCATGGTGTTAATCCATTTCATTGAGAAAACCCATAAATCCCAACTACCCATTTTGGGTTATGCACCCAATCATTTAATTCTTCCAAGTGTTGGTTGAGGCAGTTAATGCCTTGGGAATGGAGAGGCATGGTAGTCAATTTCGTGTATGGGCAAGCCATCCACCTGGAAAATCATATTTTGTCTCCTTGGGCAAGAAAACACCCACGAAATGGTGCCCCAAGCCATTATGAACCCATAGCCTTTGCACTCTCACGCAGTCTGAGCTAGCTGGGCTTTCCCCATCACGTTTTTCACCATTTTTCCTACATTTTCCATGCCTGGGAGCTCATTTTTGTATTGTGCAGCAGCTGGGAGAGGAGGGCCACGAATTGGGACTGTAATGGAGGTTGTTTTTTCCCCAAAATGCCCATGGACATTTTTCTGAAAATGATTTCTGCTCTCCAGGGTTGTTCCCCATCTTCCATTTTTCGTTTTGAGCTTTCCCACGTTTTTTTGAACTAGTAGAAGCCCCATTTTGGACATCCCAATGAAGAAACGTTTTTCTCATGCCCAGCAATTGTGGTTTTGCTGTTATGTGCACCCCTGTTTTGGTTTGAACCTGTGAGCAAGAGATTTGGAGTGTTAGTGGACAGAATTGGCTTGATAAACCTAGTGGGGGAAAATAACCTCTCAAGAAGGTCAAGAGGGCTGGCTACTCTTCTATGCACACCTTGGACACTCTAGATTGGAAGGTATGGCCTGAGGTACTGTGCATTGGTGAAGGGGATACTTCCTTGAGTGGGGTGTGTAGGCATTGTGGGTGCCAAGCTAGATAGATCTTGTAGAGGTATCCATGTCTCTGTGCTTGAGCTCACGAGCTTAGCAATTCTTCCTTTCCATTTCCTTGCAATCCGATAAACCCAATTGTAAATTGGCTTGGCTCATTTTGGTGTATGCTTGGTTATGTGTGAGTCTGTTGTTCCCTGGTTCCTTGTAGAAATCATGCCCAGCTCGGGGGTGGCAGTTGCATCAAGAGATTGATAAGCACAATTGGCCTATGGTTGGGAAGAACGTTGTAGTTGCATAGCTAGTTGCTCAGGGACTACTTGGTTTCAAGATAAGTACTCTCATGTACTAATTATGTATTGTTTCAATGGATGAATGACATGAATATCTTGAATGTATGATGGATGTGTAATAGAACTTAATTCTGCTATGTTTTCAAATATTTATGCATTTTCATATGCCCATCTTCATTTATATGAATGCTTGTTTACTAAGTATGGGGCTAGATGTCCAGTATTATCATTAGTGTTCTCTCCATATCCTTGGTAGGATGGGAGGGACACTACATTAATCGTCTCTAATAGAATATTGAATCTTCAAAAGTGTTCATGTAAGCATATTTGTTGGATATATTACATTCTAAGAAAATCAAAAATCGATTTTCATGTATTCTGGAAAATACCCATATTGATAATTTTTTTTGGTAAAATTATGGTTATAAGCAAGTTTCTGATGAAATTATAGAAACATCTAAATCATCACTTCAAATTTTGACTTTGCGCAACTATTCCCCTATGGATAATATTTCCAATGACTATAAGTATGCCCATTTATGATTCCTGAACAAAAATTTACAGCCTTTAAAATTTGTCAAATTTGCCCAATTTCTGCACTTTTCATGTAGGTTCATTTAATTATGGAATCCAACTTCAAAAACTTGTAGGAGATAATATATAGAGATCCAAAAAAACATTTCTATTATCCTTGATAATAAATGTTACCAAATTACTCATCATTTTCCAGTTCTTTGATCTAATGCTCCAATCACCTTTTATAAAATTATGGAATTTATTACTTTTACCCTTTTTCACCCTTTCCATACTTGGAAACTTTTGACAGATCTATAACACCCTCTCAAGCTAATAGTACAGAGCAAAATTTCCAATCTCACTAGTCACAGTATCCCAACCCAAAATTTCACATAAGTCTTCAATGTATCAAAGGGGGGAGGATGATAGGGGTCAATGGGGCATTCCCCCTTGCGACTTCCCTTTGTTGTTATAGAGTGGGTCAAGGGAAGTGCCCTTGTCTCTTTTTTTGTAAATCTTTTGATTTCACGCATTCTAGCACATAATATCGATATCATTCGTTGTTGACATGGCAGGGTACCGATGTGTCATGACACGTACTTACTGATGTGTCAAACAGGTCCTTCCTGTCACCCGTGAGGTGACCATGTCACCCTCCACTAGCTGTCAAGTCACCATACCATCTAGTCTTGGGTGCAACTATGTCGACAGTATCTCGTTACCAGAAGCGGTAATGACTCGCCACAAAAGTGGTTTTGTAAATGCGATGATCGAAGTCAGTGCCAATTAAAATTGGACATGTGGGTAGGTAGTATTCACCCAATGGATTTCCTTCCATTCGTTAGCCATCGCGAAAGTTGTCGATGCGCTATGAGCCACAGTTGTCAATCTTCCCTATCGTTCGATGATCATATCTCCATCTTCCTCCACACTTTGTCACATGCAGTCACCCATGTGTGGGTCTACATCATACCTCTGACTCACGTGGCTCCTCTACATCATGCCTCCCACCCACGTGGCTCGTCCACATCATTCATCCACATGGCACAGGTGGACCAAATTTTTAAAATGTATGAAATTTTAGTTCGGCAATAAGGGGGTTATTTCGAACTTAATTTGAGACTACTCTTGGCCCCTTATCTATCACTTAAAAAAGTATTATTTCCATAGAACCATTTTTTATTTATGCCTGTAAATGTGGATTTCCAACCCATACGGCTCTGGTGTTACAACTAGAATCTCTAATACCACTATGTCACATCCCCATTCATCAATTTGACCAACAGAGCAGGGACATGAACGAATTACGAGCTTCTAAATTTCGTCCCATGGCCATATTATGAATTCATAACAATGGAAATATGTGTGTAGATGCATATATATAAATACATAGTGAAAATAAACTCTATCCACACACATTTAGCATGCATATACCAACATGATGATCACGTGCATCAATTAAAAACATTCTATATTCAAATACAAGAGAATACTCATCTTTAAACAAAGAAGATCCAAGCGACTAGTTGTGTAAGAGCGATTTTCCAACCAATCGTAGGAACTCTATCTAGCATATACTCTTTCTGCTAAGAGTCCACCCCCAAGCTACGGTACGAGGCCCCTAGGGAAAAGGGAACACATACAATATTCTCTCTCTCAGCTTACAACCCATTCTACTCTCTATGCTTAGCCAAAATATCATCCAAAGGTCAGATCCATGGCAGTCCTACCAACTTCCCCACACAACATAAGGAAGGAATTTCCCTTCATTGATCCATAGTTCCCTCATAGTTCCCTCAGGAAATCCAACCCTTACAGTGCTTACCAATGTGTGCAGAAAGAGTCCAACCTACTGTATGTTGTTGAAGAACCTCATGTAGCATAAATCATGGTTTCTCAAGCATCGGTGAGTATCAAAACTCAATGGGTAATGGTTCCTAGCTTTCCCAACCTCTATGCTCACCTACAACCATCAATTTTCCCTTTCAATTTGTAACTATGTCTCTAAATTCAAATTTTTTGGTTATACATAGTCTAGTAATGGTCATGAATAACAATACAGAGCTCTACATAGTGTAGATTTGGCTAGGATAATGATACAAAGAGTGTTAACTGTTAGAAAAATAGGATCACGGAGCAATAAAATAAACAGATTGTGGAAATAAAACACATAAGATCAAAATACAAGAGAGACCAATATACATGGTTCACCCAATATGGGCTATGTCCATGAAGAAATTGCTAGTCATTTTATTAATCTATCCAACAAATGAAAGGATACAACCCACAGCACATCCATTGCAACTTCCTCTTCACTTTCTCACAGTCTCTCTCACACAATCACATAAATATTTTTCACAATACAATACTCAAAGCCGCAATATAGATCCTTCCTTTTAAAGAGGGATTATCATGGTAAAATAACACGACCTACCTAATACCATGGGATCGTAAACCATTGGCCGAAAAACCATAGACCAAAAAACAACCAAAAAATTTCTATTAGGGGCTTCTCCCCGAAACCCCCTTTCTCGAGGGCACTACCCAAAACCCCCTTGGGGGAAAATCCCCCCCAAACCCCCCTTCTTAGAGGAGTGTACAGTCCAAATAGGGTACAAAACATGGATGAATAACAAGATCTATAAATCAAGAAGATAATCAGGCTCCACAACCAACAATCTTCCACTTGGATATTGATCGCAGCAACTCCACCACTACTACATCTGCTAGACTATGCTCCAAAAACTTGGACCTGGAAAATTTCTCATCTTCACCTTCATGCTTGAAGGCCAACTGAAACTAATCAGGAACTCAATTTCTCTTTGGTTACTACTTTTTTCAGCATGTCTGCAATATTTTCGATAATATGTATCTTTTCCAACTTCAATAGTTCATCTTCTAGAAAAGATCGTATGAAATGGTACTTGAGCTATATATGTTTAGTATTAGAATATAATGTTGAGTTCTTTGCAAGATGAATGGTACTCTGGTTGTCACTATACAACCTTTTATTCTTCTGCTTCTTACCCAATTCCTCCATGAACCTCTATATGCAAATCATTTCTTTACTAGCCTCTGTAACAGCAACATACTCTGTATCCATTGTTGAAAGTACAACAACCTCCTTCAATTTCAAAATCCAACTTACTATTGTTCCACCTACAGTAAAAACATACTCTTTGGTTCTCCTCCTACTTTCTTTATCACCTACCACATACGCATCAACATATCCCTATAGAATAGTGTTTGAAACTCCAAAACATAATGCATGATTAGTAGTACCTCTCAAATACATGAGAATCCATTGTACTTCCTTCCAATGCTCTTTACCTGGATTGTTCATATATCTACTCACAACTCCCACTACATGTGCAATATATAGTCTTGTGCAGACCATCGCATACATCAAGCTACCAACTGCTAATGAATAAGGGACTTTGGACATGTATTCTATATCCTCATGTGTCTTGGGACATGTCTCCTTAGTTAGTTTGAAATGTCTAGCTAAAGGTGTACTAACTGGTTTTGCATTTCGCATTTAAACCTCTCCAACACCTTCTCTATGTACTCACCCTGAGACAATGTCAATTTGCAATTTTTCCTCTCTTGTTATTCTCATACCATGAATTTTCTTTGTAGCACCCAAATCATTCATCGCAAATGAATTAGCTAATTTTATTTTGAGCACATTTATATCCTACACGTTAGACCCTACAACAATCATGTAATCTACATACAATAACAAGATATTATATCTTCCATTATCTAGCCTCTTGAAATAAACACAGTGGTCAGAATGACATCTACTATAACCTTGTTCAGTCATAAACTTGTCAAATTTAAAATACCACTGCCTTGGAGCCTGCTTCAGGCCATACAAGCTCTTCCTCAACCCACATACTAAATCCTCCTTCCCTTTGACCTCATACCCTTGTGGTTGCTGCATATAAACCTCTTCCTCCAAATCCTAATGGAGAAAGGCTTTTTTTACATCTAATTGTTCAAAATGCAAATCTTCTACCACCACTAGATTTAAAATAGCCCTAATTGAAGTCATTTTAACAATAGGAGAAAACATTTCATCAAAATCTATACCTTTCTTTTGTACAAACCCATTTACAACAAGCTTGGCATTGTACTACTTCTTGCCTCCATCTTCTTCCTTCAATGTGTAACATTCTACAATGCTCTTTTACCTATAGGAAAATGAACCAAATCCCAAGTTTGGTTTCTTACCAAGGATTCCATCTCCTCATCCATGCCTCTCTCCCACTTCTTTCTAATTTCCACCTGCATTGCTTCTTCATAACATTCTAATTCACTAGAATCAATTATTAGTAAATAATACAGTGAAGGAGAGTGTCATTTAGGGGGTCTATTTAACCTAGTAGATCTTCTAACAATTGCAGGAGTTTGAGGTACCTGTCGTTGTTATTGATTTTATGGCACCTTTGGAGTTTCATTTTCTTTGATTTCATCAAGCACTGAGTATTTTTTGTTTTCATTTTCCTATTTCTTTAGCTCCAACTGATCTTTGTACATGACCATTTCATTGAATACTACATCTCTACTCCTAATGATTTTGTAATATTCATAATCCCATAAACGATAACCAAAATCATCAACCCTGTATCCAATAAAGGTACACTTTTTGGATTTAGCCTCAAGCTTTGTTCTATTTTCTTTATCAATATGGACAAATGATTTACAACCAAAAGTTCTCATAAATTATTAGTTTACCTTTTTACATGTCCATGCCTCCTATGGAATGCCACCATACAAGGAGCTTGAAGGCCCTCTGTTTATTAAGTAAACAACAGTATCTATAGCATTTGTCCAAAATTGTAAGGCAAACCGTGCATGCAATCTCATACACCTTGCATGCTCCATGATTGTCATATCCATCCTTTATAATGCACCATTTTCTTGTGTTGTTCCTGGAATTGTCTTCTCTCTACGAATCCCATGGTATGAACAATAACTATCAAACTCCTTGCCGTAGTATTCACTTCCATTGTCATATCTGAGACACTTCAATAATTTTCCTATCTCATTCTCAACCAAAGCTTTCCATTTCTTAAAAGTAGCAAAAACATCATATTTTTGTCGAATGCAATAAAAACAAGTTTCTAATTACTGTTAGATTTTCTACTTTAATTCAATGTTAGCTAGGATCTTTAACTGAAAGAATAACAAGAACAAATAACCAAAATAGACACAATAGTTTTCCTCGGGGAAACCATAAAGGAGAAAACCCCGCAACTTCCTCAAAGATAGATTTGTCACCAATACAATATCACAAAATGGAAAACCTCAAAACAAGATAGTCTTTTGGAGCTCTCTCTCTTTCTCCTTAGCAAACTTGTCTTCTCTCTCTCACTTATGCGAACTTGAGTGAGTGAGTGTGTGTCCAAATGAGAGAGCCCGACTCTCTATTTATACTTTACTTTTGGGGTGACCTTTTACCTTACTAGGCCGGCCTCAACTAAACTAACTGGGCCGACTTCTCTAGGCCACTCAATAATACATTTACATTTGACCTTTTGGGAAACTATTGCCCCGACTTACAATGGAGTATTTTACCTTAATGACCTAGCATGACTAAGCATAATAATGACATCCCCGAATGGAGAAAAAAAATCTCCGTCGAAGGTACAAATAAAATACAATAATAATAACAATATAAAATACAAGTGAATATCTTCTGAAGTTACAATTACAACAACACTCCCTCTTAACTAGGAAGGTATTCTCTTGCCACAATCATCAACCCCTTGGACACAAGTCTGGACAACATCATCATCGCTAGAACATCTTCAATGCTGGAACATCATCATCAACACTCGATTATCATCATCGTTGTTGTCGCAATCCTCATTTTGTCGATAATTGATTGGTGACATCTCTCGAATCTATCTGTAATAGGAATTTCTACAGAGGCAACCCTTTTTCATGTTGGATGTAGGCCTAGCCCTCATGCAGGTCTTCATCATCTCTGCGAGCAAGCCATCAAGTAGGTACAGCCCAGGACCAATCATTACATTGCCACAGCAATCACCGGTGTCTCCTACTATCGCCTCATCATATCCATATCATCTCATCATCACACGGAGCACATCCCAGATGCACATCTCATGTCCCTCAACGTTCATCCCGCGTCTACTAGCATGGGAGGACAATCAGGAGCACCCCAGGTGCATTACATCCCAAGGAACACCTACGCCTTCCACCATGCGAGATCCTTCCTAGGTACACACACAGTGTCTTATGACCGGTGGACCTCTCAACGTCTCCAGTATGGGAGGACAATCAAGAGCATCCCAGATGCATTACATCCCAAGGACCACCTATGCCTACCACCATACGAGAACCAACCCTTACATCTACCAACATGGGAGGGCAATCAGGAGAACCCAGTTGCATTATGTCCCAAGGACCACCTACGCCTACCACCATAAGAGAATGACTCTATATCTTCTCCAGCACGGGAGTAAAGCACAAGTCACACCAAGTGCATTACGTCCCAATGGACAACCTGTGTATTCCACCATGTGAGAACTAGTGCATCTGCGTCTTCTAGTCTCATCACTCCCTCTTAGGAGGAACCTCGATCTAGAGAATGCCAAGCTTCTCTCTGAAGTACTCGAACTTCACTTTGGCTAACGGCTTGGTCAACACATCGGCTATCTACTCGTTTGTCGCTACATACTGAAGCTTTATTGCTCCTCTCTGCACGATATTCCTGATATAGTGGTACTTGATCTCAATTTGCTTCGACTTGTCATGGAACACTAGGTTCTCGGGCAGCTTCACACAACTCTGGTTGTCACAGAAGATACAAGTCGCCTCTAACTAGAGATCAAACAAATTTGGTAGTAGCTTATGAATCCATACTACCTCACAACTGGTCGAACAAGCTGCAACATAATCTGCTTCGGTTGTACTCAGTTCCATGCATGACTACTTCCTGCTAAACCAGGAGATCATACTGCTAAACCAAGAGATCATACCGGATCCCATACTGAAGTAGCATCTCGAATTACTCTTCCTATCTGTGGCACTTCCTTCCCAATCCAAATCAACATAACCCTACATGTTAATCTTTTGATTTGCCTCATACTTGAGCCCACAGTCAACTGTACCCTTCAAGTACCTCAATACATGCTTTGCAACAATTAGGTGAACATGTCTCGGATCCGTTAGGAACTGGATCAGGGTGTTCACATCAAAGCATATGTATGGTCTCATGTTCATCAAATACATCAATGAACCAATAATTTGATGATACATCGTGGCATCAATTGAATCTGATGAAGCATCACACAGTAGCTTCAAGTTCGATGCCATGGGTGTGGCCATAGCCTTGCAGTCCATCATTCTGAACCTCTTCAGAATATCCACTGCATACTTCCCTTGTCCAAGTAATATTCCATCCGCACTTTTACACACCTCCATGCCTAAGAAATAATGCATCATCCCCAAGTCCTTCATCTCGAACTCTACGGCAAGCTTCCTCTTCATATCTGCAATAAGCTCATCCTCCCCTGTTACAAACAGGTCATCTACATAGAGTATAAGTATCACTGGATTTCCCACTTCAACCTTGTAGTAAATTTTGGAATCTGCTTTACTCTTGGTAAAGCCTAAACTCATTAAGAAGTTGTCCATCCTACCGTACCATGTCATGGGTTCCTGTTTCAATCCGTACAAGGATTTCTTCAACTTGCACACATGATTTTGTCTGTCATGTGTCTCAAATACCAGTGGATGCTCCACGTACACTTCCTCTTCTACTACACCATTCAAGAATGTTGTCTTGATGTCCATTTGGTGTACCTTCCATTTCATCACTACGGCCAATGCAAGTATAGATCTGATAGAAGTGTATCTGGGTACAGGTGCAAATGTCTCCACGTAGTCTATTCCTTCCTTCTAGGAGAAACCACGTGCCAAAAATCTTGCCTTGTGTTTTTCAATGCTACCATCTGCAACATGCTTGATCTTGTAGATCCACTTCGAAGTCACAACAGACTTCCCTTCTGGTCTCGGATATCTCCCGGACATCATTCTTCATAATTGACTGGTACTCCTCGATCATGGAATCCTTCCATTCTTTCTTCTCTACTGCTTCCGTATAGTTGGAAGGTTCTTCCTCAATGATGTCACACAACAGGGCCACATAGCTGGAGTATGGTCTAGGTCTCTTGCTTTCTCTGTGCATCCCCTCTAGAGAGCCATACTTCTCTGAATCTTGTATTGCCTCTCGTACCCATGTTGGTCTCCTCTTATGGCAATTCTTCTCAAGTGGTGGATTTATAGGTTCTTGTGGTTCTTCCATGTCATGGTCTTCATGATCTTCTAGAATTGCTTCTTCCATCACTCAGTCTCTAATTCTGGGAACTTCAGGTTCTTCAATCTCTTCGATAGGTAGTTTTCTTGATTTGTTGTATGTTGAGTCTTCGTCGAATGTCACGTCTCTGTTGATGTCGATCTTCTTGAATCCTGGGAAGTATATTCGGTATGCCTTTGAAGTTTCATTGTATCCTACGAATATTCCATTCTTTCCTGAGGTATCTAGCTTCATCCTCTTCTCCTTCGGAATGTGTATGTACAATTGGAAGCCAAATATCATGAGATGACTGACTTTTGGTTTCTCACCGGAGAAAGCTTCTTCTGGAGTCTTGTTATTTAGAACTCAGTGAGGAGTATGGTTCCATACATACACCGTTTTCCTCACAACTTCTTCCCATAAGTGCATTGGAAGATCCTAGTCATGTAGCATTGCTTTCATTGCTTCCATTATCGTTATGTTCTTTTTTTCTGCAACGCCATTCTGTTGAGGATTGTAGGGAGTTCTCAACTCCCTCTTAATCCCAGATTCTTTGCATATGTTCTTGAATTCTTCCGAGGTGAATTCTACGCCATTATCCGATCGAAGGGTCTTGATCTTCTTCTCAGTGTGATTCTCTATCAAGGCTTTGAATTCCTTGAACTTACTAAATACCTCATCTTTATTTTTTAGGAAGTAAATCCATGTATTACGGGAAAAGTCATCTATAAAGGAAACATAATATACATACCCACTTAGTGAGATAGATGACATGGGACCGCATACATCGGAGTGGATTATCTCCAATATTCCTTTCGCTTTGCTTTCACTGTTGGGAAACGCCTTCTTTACATTCTTTCCTTGCGTACATCCTTTGCAAATTCCTTCATGTCTTGTCTGTATTTCTGGAAGTCTTGAAACTGCTTTGCTTGCAATAGGTAGTGCTCTATAGTGCACATGTGCAAGCCTTCTATGCCATAGTTCACTTGGCTCCATGGAGTCATCAACCAATGCTTGTTCAGATTGTCCGTTCAACTTGTACAAGCTTCCCTCTTGCTCTCAATCACAGTTGCATCATCTATTGTCTTTCCCTTTTGCCACATTAGGACTTAGCCATCAACAAATGCAACCCTCATACCCTTAGCATCTAGTGCTAATATGGAGAGAAGGTTCTTCTTTAATCCTGGAACATATAGTACATCTTTCATCTTCAGATATTTACCAGAGTCTAGCTTGTAGGAAGCTTCTCCACTTCCTTTTATGGGGTATTGGTAATCATCCCCAAGTTTCACCTTGTGAGGTGACTCATGCTTAGATAGATTGATGAATGATTCTTTGTATCTCATCATGTGCTTGGAAGCTCCACTATATACAAGCCAATCGTTGCTCCCATGTGTGACAGTGCCCGTGAGTGCTAAGATTAGGACATATTCTTCATCACTTGAAGAATCATCTCTTTCTTCTTCTCTGGTTCTTTTCCTTGCAGGTTCATCATCTTCCGCGGTGTGAGCATGATGTCTCTTCTTGTTGGTCTTCTTTTTGGAGGAACCCTTGTTCTAGGACAATCTCTGGAGTAGTGTCCCTTATCATCACATGTAAAACATCTAATGCTGGATAGATCTGTTTTGGGTCTTCTTTTTCTATCATAGGTCTCCCTCTTATTTTGAAGGTGGTTCTCCCTCTTGTTGTGATGGTGGTGCTCCCTCTTGTTGTGATTTCTTCTGGTGTGAACTGTGAGAGCTTGATCATCATTTGCTTCCATCTTCTCTTCTCGTGCCATAAGTCGAGCTTCTTCTTGTGTACATTCTTCCCATATTCTGCTAAATGTGATCAACTTCTTCCTAGAACATATCCCTTGAATGAATGAGTCCCATGATCTTAGGAGACCATTCAAGGTGGTCATAACGATCTCTCCTTCTTCTACCTTTTCTTCAACTACTTCAAGTTGCTCCTTGATCTGTGAGACCCTTGTGAAAAAGGATTCCATGATCTCTGAGTTCAGGATCTTTATGTTCTTGATTTGATTCCTTAATATCATCTTCTGATTGATGTTCTTCCCTTTGAATAGTCTTGTCAACGCATCGAACATCTCATTGGGTGTCTTCAAGGATGACACATGTGGGATGAGATGATCCTTAATGGAGTTTGCAATAATTCTCTTGGCCTTAACCAAGTTCTTCTTGTGGATAGCCTTAGCCCCATCTCCCTCTGGTGCTGGAACCTCTTCACTAACATATTTGTCCAAGTCATTTTCTTCAAGGACAAGTGCAATCCTATACTTCCATGCTCGAAAGTTATCATCTCTCTCAAGCTTGGTGTGGTGAGACATATTGAATGAGTACCTCAAATGGAAATAACAAAGATTTTGGTCTTACCAATTTGAGATGCCCAACCTGGTTCTGGAGCGGGTTGGCCTAGGATTTGTCTAAGAAACCCTAATTTTCCAAACTTGGAATCTTGAACTTCTGATTGGACAGGAAGATGCGCCTCCTCAAGGCAAGTTGTCCAATGTACTCACTTTTCCAAATTTATGGAGGGACATGCCAAAAATTGAAAATTCTCAGAATTTGATTATGCTTCGACAGACAGATGTGCCCTTATAGGGCGAGTTAGAATATCCCTCTTTTTCGGATGATTTGTGGAGAGAAGACCTCAAACTTGGAAGCCCTAGTTTCTCGTTGTTGCACAATGCCTTCTTTTCAGGTAAGCTCTGATACCATGTTAGATTTTCTACTTTAATTCAATGTTAGCTAGGATCTTTAACTGAAAGAATAACAAGCACAACAAAAGACAATAGAAACAATAGTTTTCCTCAGGGAAACCATAAAGGAAAAAACCCCGCAACTTCCTCAAAGATTGATTCGTCACCAATACAATATCACAAAATGGAAAACCTCAAAACAAGATAGTATTTTGCAGCTGTCTCTCTCTTTCTCTTTAGAGAAATTGTCTTCTCTCTCTCACTTATGCGAACTTGCGTGAGTGAGTGTATGTCCAAATGAGAGAGCCCAGCTCTCTATTTATACTTCACTTTTGGGGTGACCTTTTACCTAACTAGGTCGGCCTCAACTAAACTAACTGGGGCGACTTCTCTAGGAGACTCAATAATACATTTACATTTGACCTTTTGGAAAAATATTTCCCCGACTTACAATGGAGGCTTTTACCTCAATGACCTAGCATGATTAAGCATAATAATGACATCCCCAAATGGAGGAAAAACATCTCCGTCGGAGGTACAAATAAATTACAATAATAATAACAATATAAAATACAAGTGAATATCTTCTGAAGTTACAATTACAACAACAATTACATCATCAATAAAAGTAACATAACCAACGTAGATCCATCTTAAACCCATATCTATCAAGCACCGAGAGGGATCCAATTTCTTGAGGTGTATTTCTTTTTTTTAAAATTTAAACTCAAGATATTTGAACTCTCTTGATTGATAGATCCGGTTTAAGTTTTATGTTTTTATTTTATAAACAAACATCTATTTTTTAATTACTTTTCATAATATTTTATTTTATGAACCAACATGGATTTTTTTTAAATACTTTCCATTAATTTTTATTTTATGAGCTGACATGAATTTTTTTAATTATTTTAATGGCCGACGTAATATATCTAGTTACATGTTGCTTTTTAAATTTTATTAATTTTGACAAGTGTTACATGTTACTTTTTACATTTTATTATTTCCGACAAACGTTACATGTTACATCCATTACATGTTACAAGATCTTCCTCATACTATTAATTTTTAGATTTTATTACTTTTTACATTTTATTATTTTCGAACAAACGTTACATGTTACAAGATCTCCCTCATACTATTATTTTTTACATTTTATTATTTTCAACAAACGTTACATGTTACATCCGTTACATGTTACAAGATCTCCCTCATACTGGGCTACAGAGCACCTCTCGGCGCAATAACAAGAGCCACCAGGAGATTGTACCTGAGCTGGTCCACATACATCTGTATGCACAAGATCTAACTTTTCACTTTTATTTTGCTTCCCAACCTTGAGAAATACAACTCTCTTTTGTTTTCCATAAACACAATTCTCACAGAATTCCAAACTAACCTGCTTCAAATCTGGCAGCAATTTTCTTGAAAAGAGAATCTACATCCCCTTCTCACTCATGTGGCCAAGCCTATGATGCCATAATGTTGTATTTGTTCATGTGGAAGCTAAAGAGATAGAATCTCTAGTATTATGAGGACATAAATACAATGCACCTATCTTGTCTCATTTTTCTATTACCAATGATCCTTTAGTGATCTTCCACCACGTATCTCCAAATCTAGATAAACAACTAGCATCTCCCAACTGCCATGTTGATATTAGATTTATTTTCATAGCAGTAATGTGCCTTACATATTTCAACAACCATTGGTTTCCATTCTTTAACTTTAACAATATCTTACCCATTATATCAATTTTACATGGTTCATCATCACCGAATAAAACATGTCCAAAATCACCTTAAACATAATCATGAAAATATTTCCTATTGGGTGTAACATGACATGAAGCCCCTAAATCTACTACCCAATAATCACTAGTATTATCTAATGAAAGAATCAAAGCATCTTGTAACACATCGCCTGCTACATTTGCTTCCTGAGTAGTCTCATGTTGTCCATGTCCTTGTTTCTTTAGAGATCTGCAGTCTTTCTTTAGATGTCCTTTCTTGCCACAATTTCAACATTCTATCTTTCCCAGTATGGATTTGCATCTTCCCTTACTAGACTTACCACGATTACTTGGGCTCTTTCCTCTCTCCCTTTGTCTTCCCCTGATCTTCGTGATCAACTCATTACCTGATGTCTCACCTATGCTTTTCTGTCCCATTTTCTTGCTAAGAATAACACCAACAACACCATCAAATTTTATAGTTTTTGAACCAGAGATAGAGTTACTTATAGCCATGACCAAGCCGTTCCAAATTTCTAGCAATGAGCACAAGATTAGAAGGACCCTAACCTCATCATCGAAGTTCACTCCTATATAAATTAGTTGATTAGTAACCATATTAAATTCATTTAAATGGTCAACAACAAACCCACCTTCTGATATCTTCATATTAAATAAACGCTTCAATAGAAATACCTTGTTGGAGGCCGAGGGTTTTTCATACAGTTGCGCTAATGCCTTCATCAAATCCTCTGTTGTCTTTTCTTTTGAAATATTGAAATCCACCGATGAAGCCAGGCACACCCGTATTGTTTCTAGTGCCTTTTTGTCTAGAACCTCCCATTCTTCGTCCTTCATAGATGCCGACTTACTTACTTTTTTCTCCCAATGGTAGGAATATATCATTTTGATATAGATAGTCCTCCATTTGCATCTTCCATAACTGGTAGTTTTGGAAGTTAAATTTCTTGACCTTAAAATTTCCTTCTTCAGCCATTGCTCGCACTTGAACCAAGAACCCTTCTTTCCTACGATTTTATCATCCAAATAGACCTTTGGCTCTAGTACCAATTGTTAGAAAAACAAGATTGCAGAGCAATAAAATAAACATAATGCATAAATAAAACACATAAGATCAAAATACAAGAGAGACACCAATATAGTTGTTTCACCCAATATCGGATACATCCATGAAGAAATTGCTAGCCCTTTTATTAATCTATCTAGAAAATGAAGGGATACAACCCGCAACAAATCCGCTGCAACTTCCTCTTCACTTTCTCACAGTATCTCTCACACAATCATTGATATCTTTTTCACAATACAATACTCATAGCCACAATACAATGTCGTCCGTTTAAAGAGGGATTAGCATTGGAAAATACCATGGGATACACAATACCATGGGCCCATAAACCATTGGATGAAAAAACATGGACAAAGAAAAACCCAAATATTTCTTTTGGGGGCCCGCTGGCCCTTAGACCTCCCAGCTGGGGGGGATGCTCTTCCCCTAACCACCTCGGGGGGGGGGGGAAGCCCCCCTAAACCCCCAGCTGGGAGGAATGTACAGTCCAACTGGGGTACAAAACATGGCTAAACAACAAGATCTCTGAATTAGGAAGATAATTAAGCTCCACAACCAACATTAACTCCAAGGGATAACAAATAATGGTGAAAAGATAACTGACATAGCTTCTAACCATAGAATAAAGGACTTCTGACAACTACATAACTAACTTTTGACATTTGATAGAACTGTCACAAAAGTGCATTCGACCCCATGTTTCAATAACTACATGAAGTGACTTTTTCCACCAACCTCACACATGCATTCAATGATTGGATTTAACAGTTAAGATGAAGTGATTGGCTCATTTAAATCACATGCCAGAATTTGGATGAGTTCTAAGGTTGACACTTGGAAGCAAAGGATTTAGTCTCCGAAAGGCCCAGTTTCCTCTTCCCCTCTGGTGAAATCATATCTCCTCTCGTGCTATTTACACAACCATCTTAGACAATTTTATTATTTTCCAACATAATATTTACATATATTTCGAATTGGCATGATAAGCCATCTACACGGTCCAAATAAAATTATTTACATCATACATGCATGGTCATTCACTAGTCGGGCTTTGGCCTTGAGCTCCACACTAGGAATCCATTTTAGCATCTTTACATCATTTACATAATTTTGATTAAACATACATTCCAAGTCAAAACTGGGGGTATTACATAGATACATGACCTGATATTACCCATGCAGTGGGAGTATTGAGCAGATACATGTCAACACCTTAAAAAGAGCACTAGACATCAATCAAAAGAGTATTCAAGTATTTGCGTTGCATGATGGATCATACAATCTATTATGAAGGAGAGCTCGAGGATAACAAGGAAATTAATGTACATGGTTTTTTCAATTTCGATTGGGTCGGAGACATCAACCGTAGATGGTTGACTAGCGGATATTTGTTCAAGATGTTTGGCAGAGCAATCAATTCGATGAGTAGAATATAGTCAGTCATTGCATTGTCGACTACAGATGTTCAATACATGGCATCTACTCATGCATGTAAGGAAGTTGTTTAGTTGCAGAGGTTGTGTTCAAATGTTGTAGGGAAACAAAGCTAGTTGTAGGAAAATATTAAGACTTTATTTTTTGAGCCTTAAGTGACAATTTGAAATATATTCTAATTTCACAATTGAAATATTGAATATGAAGCTTTATTTCATGCAAAAAATGATTCACAATAACCCAAAATACAATTATTCAAATTGATTGTTCATGTGAAGAGTGATTAGTAAATAAAACAAAGCAAAACACATGCATTTTACTTCAATATAACTTATTATTTTATTGTATAGTTTTATGTTTGTAATTTTAAATGTTTTGTTTTTAAAAAAATATTTATAAGTATATCTATTTTCCTATAATAAATTGTTAATGTATTACTTTGGATTTTCAAAAACAATTATTAATCTCTTATTTTTAAAATTCAAATTTCAACACTGCTTTCAAATCCATACAACATAGTATATGAAATGGTGTTAAGCCCATTCTCGAGAATCTATAAAGTCTATATAATACATCATATGGATTGTTGTTGGGCTCATTGTGGTGAATTCCCAAATTCATTATGGGATGAAACCAAGATTACCTTCATAACCCAACGCAAAAACTTTATAAAATATGATTAACTCAAGGGCTAAGTTTCTATGCCAAGCACTTATGAAATTTTGATTATCAAATGCCTTGCTACGTGTATATCTCATAATGCCTTTTGTGTCATAGTCAACATGTATTGAAGCCACTTGTCCTACTATGCTATCTTGATGACATCAACAATACTAATTGCTATCCTCATATTGGTTCTTGCAATGAATCAATTTTCCAAGCTAAGTATCTAACCTTCTAGGTTTGGAACAAGTTTTGAGTAAATCATGGCAAATAAGGTCCATAAGGAAAGGATGTTAAGATTAGAGAGCATTTTACAAGGCTTCCCATTTGTAAAGCTCACTAAATTTATGGACACAAATTTTAAAGAGATGTAAAATATTATAATTAAGTAAATATGTTACAGAATGGTTGGATCCGATTGAATGTAAAAATTGAAAAAGTAAATAAGTTCTAAGTTGAATATATAAATTGTTATAAAATTTGTTATATTGATAAGTAATTGTCATCTTTAAAATATTAAAAAAAAATAGTCAAATCAAAATCAAAACATCACATGAGAAATGACAACCACTTTTTTGTTTTTTAAGAAACATAAATCAATAATAGCATGTGAAAGTTGCCACATAGTAAGTTTAAAATTTTTTACATCAAATGTTTTTAATTTTATTTATATGCTTTGAAATAAAGTTTAAGTCCTATCAAAAAATAGAATGAGTGAAATTTATTTTTAATTTTAAAAAAATTATATTTTTTCAATTATTTTTTGAAAACATTGAAAAACATTATGACTTGATTAATGCAAAAACATTGAAGAACTAATGCAAAATCAAAGCACCTTGACTTGCAAATAAAAACTCTACTCCCTATATGGACTAATAAGGGAGCTTGGATACTTAACATGATGGAAATTTGACCAAAGAAGAATGGGTGAGGGGTGAAGGAGAGTTAATAGAGCTTCACAAACTTGTCATACAAACAAAGGGGGCAATTGCAAACTTAGACCAAAATCTATTAAGGTCATTGATACTTGACCAACTCGATTGGAAAGGAAAAACCATAGTAGAAAAAGGGAATATATGTTCTCACAATAATAATTAGGTGGCTTAGCCATTACATATACTCATATACACCTTGGTTTTATTTATGGAGAATTGTTAATTATTTTTGAAACTTCAACTTATTCTTGAACATAACTAACATGGAACATGCTTATTGGGATTGAAACTTGACAATAAATCATTATTACAATAAATGTTTCAAGTTATCAATTGTTAATTGCTTTTGAGACTTCAATTTATTCTTGAACATAATTAATATGGAACATGCTTATTGGGATTGAAATTTAACAATAAAACATTATTACAACAAATGTTTCAGGTGATAACTTAGACAATTTATATTTTAATTTAAAACTCCAGTGGCTGCTATCTGTGTGATGATTGTTTTAAAAATGCTTCGGATTTATCAGAATGATGAAGGTTCACGTCAAGTGGCTAGGGTCAGCCAATTTTCTTTCATTGTTTCACAGCTGGTATTGTTTTTTGATGGTGTTGCACAAAATGGATTATGTGCTGCGGGAGGGGTTATCTATTTAAATGATGAACATTATTATACTTTACGTCTTAATGGTGGTAAAGGGACAAACAAGAAGGCAGAATTGTTGGCACTGTGGTGTGTTCTAAAAATGACAAATATCTTTGGATTAGTCAATCTTAAGGTATTTGGTGATTCACGTGTGACCATTAAATGGGTAGCTGATGATTTTAGACTAAATGTTACTGCACTCAGGCATTGGTGTTAGCATACTAGACAGGAGATATCCAGGCATGAGTTCATTTCTTTTGAACATATCTTCAGGGAGCATAACTCTTTCGCCGATAAACTTTCCAATTAGGCTTTAGATGGTATTGAAGGTCATTTATTTTGGGAAGAATGGATGGATTCTTGTCTTCTGGATAAGGGTGACTGTTACTTTTTTTATCATGATATACTGTCTGATTTTTTGGATCTATCATTTTTGAAGAATGGATTTAGTTTCTCATTTATTTGAGATAAGATATATTGGACTCTTCTTTTTTTCATGTATCAACTGAAAAGCTTATAAGATTTTTTGTGATAGAGAACATTCAAATGTTCTAAAACAATCATTGTACTATTTAATTCGCTTCTGAATAACAATAATACATTTTTTTTCTGCTAAAAAAACATAAAAATAATTTCCCATCAAATAGATTCCAACTCACTCTACCTCAACCTCACATAAATAAAGTAAAAAATTGTGATGATTTTTTTAGCATACAATTCATAACAACTTTTTAATATTCTACCATTTCAAAAAAAAATGGCTACTCGAACCTACTAGATCTACCTTAGTATAACCCTAGGTAACATAGGTGATAAAGTTGCATTGACACATGTCTTCTAACTTATGAGAATGATAATGTGAAAAATAAATGTTAAAACCTTTGGATAATGATAATGTGGTGTCAACAAGATAGCTACATTCATATATATCTTGTTTAAGATAAAAATAATCTTTGTTTACAAAATGAAAAAGACAGGAGGGTAATTTTGTGTTGTTCAATGCACCTTTTATTTAAATTAAAATGTTAACTAAAAAATTATTTAATTATTTATAATTTATTATCTATATAAAGAGACATATACTAGAAACAATTAATCATTTTGAATATAACATAACAACTTTTGTAAAATCATAATACCTTTATTCTAAAATACTTTGATTGTATAACACTAAATAATAATAATAATTTAAGGTTCCAATCTAGTGACTCACCAAATTGATATACACAATGTCTTGTTTACCGGGCAAGAGATCTCACACAATGATTTGATGTACATATTTCTACCATTCCATTCAAACCTAACCTTCCAAATAAGAAACACATGCCCATTCAAAATGTATAAAAACAAATGTCAAACCCCTAACCCCTAGTTTTAAAAGTGAATCCTTGATTTGCAACCAATTGTAAGTGATAAAGTGGGGCCATGTGGTGACATAACCGCTACTTGTAAGTGATAAAGTGGGGCCATGTGGTGACATACCCTATTTCAATGTGAAATTCCCAGATTAAATAGTAGGCGAATAAGCCACCTCAATGTGAAATCCCACATGGAAGGGTAGGTGAACAAGCCACATCACCACCTTATCCTAAAATAAAAAAATCCAAGGACCAATTGCTCATAACCGCCACGGAACTCAAAAGATCCAATTAATGAGATTTATAATCCATTTGTAAATCCGCTAGTTATTATATAATGTATTTATCGGATGGAAACCCCTCAATTATTAAACCCCCTTATTTTATTTATTTATTTACTTATTAATTAATGAGTCAACAAATGTGTTTTCTGTATTTTTAAACCAGGTGGAATTATGAATATTCGGATTTTATTTTATATATGTAATTTTATTATTCGAAATTCGTGCCTACCCTCATCGAGGGGGACAAAGAGAGCAAGCGCCTTTCTGGGTCCCCTCAACTAGGGCCTGGTGCGGGTGGTGGGAACTTGTAAGGGAAGAAGGCCGTGTTCCGTTCATGACTATAAATACTGAGACGTGGGCATCAAGAGACTCCATCTCCTATTGTTTTCTTTCTTGATTATCGTGGTGGCCTCGGTTCGAATCTGAAGAGCTTCATTTTATAGCAGTTTTGGCTTCAAGAAGGTTCATTTTCGCCATGGGTGGTGCTCTCCTGAGCGAGACTCTAGCTGGAATTCTCATTCCTGTTGCTGCTGTTATTGGAATTGGGTTCGCCTTGCTTCAATGGGTGTTGGTATCGCGCGTCAAAGTGGGTTCTGACAGTTCCTCGTCGCGCAGTAATGGATCGTATAACGAGTCTTTGCTTGACGAGGCCGATGAAGATGGTGGCGATGACCGAAACGCTGTCCCAAAGTGTGCTGAGATTCAGAACGCTATTTCTGAAGGTATGAAATTTTGTTGAATTGGAAATTTTCTGTCTTTTTGATCCGAAGAAAATCTTAATTTCATAAGGATTCTGAACAATTGGATTTATGTTGTGTGTTAATGAGAGAGCAGAATATTGATTAAATTTGAATCCTTTTGTTAATCTTCATGTGACTGCATCGTGGTCATCTGGGCTAATTTTATTTGTCTGGAGATTTTATCTCTGTGCTTGGGCTTTGGGAAAACATGTCTGATGGTAGCGTGATAAGTACGGTTGTTTATTTTGGTCTCCTGTGTGTTGGGTTCTTTTTGAGCAGTTTTATTTTGATTTCTTGCCTGGTTTGCAGCCTCGAAATTTGTTCCAATTTATTCAATTTGAAAAATAAGTGTGAGAAGTAAGTTTGCTGTTTTTCTGTTTTGTGTTATGGGTTTATTTTTTTCACATTGATAGATCCAGCTTGCAAAAGCCTATAAAGTTAAACCCTTTCGACATTTGAGGTCTGGTTTCCAACAATATATAAATCCCAATATACCAGGTCTAGCTTCTAACAATATATAAATCCCAATATACCATGATTCTGTCAATGGGATTTTTTCAGAGACTGATTCCTATTAATTTAATGATGATTTATTGGTTATACCAATGTACCATGCTCCTGTCAATTGAATGTGTGCAGAGACAGTGGCCTTCTTACTAACTTGATTATGATGTATTGGGTACTGGATGAATATGCAAACTTGCTTGTTCTGGCCCCGTTATTTTAGTGTATATAATAATAAAAAACAAATACTGAGATAAACAGATAGATATGCTGTGTTTGGAATAGTTGCTCTGTGTTTAAAATCTCCCCCTTTCTTTTAACCTGTACTGTGCGTGGTGGAATAGCTTATATTTGCAAATGGATTATTGAAATAATAGTTATTGTAATAGTGCTGCAAGTTTTGGAATAGCTTGTTGTGCATATGTTTGCCAATGGGTTATTTAAATCATGGTACTGTAAATAGCAATACATTGTTTTCTGTGTAAGGATTGGGAGAAAAATCGTTTTAAAGTTTTTTTTATACTTCTATGTCATAATTAACAATTAATAGTAAAACAGGATGCTATAAACAATTGGATATGCTCTGTTTTGGCATATTGGAATTGTTGTTATGTCTTTAAAACTGCTTTCCTCTTCCCTTTTTGGCCTTTTTGTAAATCTGTATTTTGTGAGTTTTGGAAGAGTTTGTTGGCTGTATATTTGTAAATGGGTTATATAAATAATTGGCGTTATGTGGATGTGTAAACTGCTCTCCTCTTCCCTTTTTGGCCTTTTTGTAAATCTGTATTTTGTGTGTTTTGGAAGAGTTTGTTGGCTGTATATTTGTAAATGGGTTATATAAATAATTGGCGTTGTGTGGATGTGTATCAAATAATGAATAATAAAACAAGAAGATAAAAGTTAGATATGATGTGTCATAATAAATAATGAATAGTAGAATAGGATGATAAACAGTTGGATATGTTGTTTTGGCAGTTGGAATAGCTTGTTACGTTTGTGTTTGCAAATGGGTTAATTAAATCATTGGGATTCGAATGCCTGCTTTCTTGTTTTTTTTGTTAATCTAAACTGTGAGTTCTGGAAAAGGTTGGTGTGTTTTGTTTGCAAATATGTTAATCTATATTGTGAGTTCTGGAAATATTAGTGCGTTTAGATTGCAGATGGGATATTTAAATAATTGGGATTGTAATAGTAGTCCAAGTTTTTAAATTATAGGGTTATTTAAATCATTAGGATCTGAATAGAATATTTTTACGTCTTTTTTATTTTGTTGTTAATCTGTATTGTGGGCTTTGGAAAAGGTTGCATGTTTGCAAATGGGTATTTAATAATTGATAGTGTAATAGTACTGTGAGTTTTGGAATAGCTGCTTGTGTTTATGCTTGCAAATGGGTTATTTAAATCATTAGGGTTGGGTATTTAATAATTGATAGTGTAATAGTACTGTGAGTTTTGGAATAGCTGCTTGTGTTTATGCTTGGAAATGGGTTATTTAAATCATTAGGATTGGAATATAATATTTGTATGTCTAATCTTCATGCCTAATTGAATGTTTCTGCCTCACTTTCCAGTATCATCTTATTGTCAACTTCTCTTTGCTCGTAAAGCAAGCAGTGATGATGCTCTTCTGGATGTACAGGATGGTACATGTGTGTTATAAAAACTATGAATACTATAAAAACTATGAATACTAAAACAGGATGTTAACAGTTGGCTATGCTGTGTATGTCATAATAAATAATGAATACTGATAAATGATGATAAGCAGTTGGATGTGCTATGTTTGGCCTTTTGGAATAGTTGTGTCTTTAAATTCTCCTCTCTTCTCCTCTTCTCCCCATTTCTTTAGCCGCTCTTTATTTTGTTGTTAATCTGTATTGTGATTTTTGGAATAGCTTGTTGCCTGCTTCTACCTTGTTGGTATCATTTTCTTGCGTATATTTTTCCATTTACCTGTTTCCATTGCTAGGTCATGTGAGCTTAACCTGAATTGGCAAATTGTATGACTCTTATGCGTGGAGATTTTCCATTTTATATTGAGTTGTACTTTTATATTGGGTGTTTTATATGTTATTATGATGGAGCTTAACATGTTAAGGCTACGTTCAAATCATTTCCTGGTTTTTGTTTTTCTTGTGTTGGATGTACTTTAAATCCCCCCCCCTCAACCAATTGACTACATTTAAAAATAAAATGAATAACCAAAGCTAAAAAAATTGAACGTATCTGTTGTTTCTATTAAAGAGTTGTTCCTGGTTTCTGTACCTGGTTTAGAGAATGTATAGTAGGCTGGTATCTTCCGTCCCATTAGATCATAGGCGGGGTGATGTTTTCACAAGGAAGCTTAATGGTGCTTCCGTTGACTTTGCTAGTAGATCAGGTTTTAATCAATGATTTAATAATGGAGTTCATTCTTTGGTTGAACATCTCAGATATTTATAATCTTCTAGCTTGCTGGGATTCTCATTGGCTTTGTTCTTGATATAAGTGCTTGCATATTTGAAGTACGAGAAGTCTTATGAATAAATTTTACTTGTTTTGCAGGGGCTACTTCATTTCTGTTTACAGAGTACAAATATCTGGGGGTTTTCACTGCATGTTTTGGGGTCATCATATTTTTGTTCCTTGGCTCTGTGGAGGGTTTCAGCACCAAGCAACAGCCATGCAACTCTGATAATTCTAAGATATGCAAGCCTGCTCTTGCGAATGCATTGTTTAGCACCTTAGCCTTTGTGCTTGGTGCTGTGACTTCTGTTCTGTCTGGTTATCTTGGAATGAAAATTGCAACATATGCTAATGCAAGAACCACTTTGGAAGCCAGGAAGGGTGTTGGGAAGGCCTTCATTACAGCATTTAGGTCTGGGGCTGTGATGGGATTCTTGCTTGCTGCCAATGGGCTTTTGGTGCTGTACCTCTCCATTCACGTTTTCAAGCTATATTATGGAGATGACTGGGAGGGCCTCTTTGAAGCTATTACTGGTTACGGTCTTGGTGGCTCTTCAATGGCTCTTTTTGGAAGAGTTGGTGGAGGAATTTATACTAAAGCTGCTGATGTTGGTGCTGATCTTGTTGGGAAGATTGAGCAAAACATACCTGAAGATGACCCTCGCAACCCAGCTGTGAGTTTTTCTTAGTTTAGACTGCGTGGAGTTACAGAATAACGTTCTAGATTTTGGCATAATGAAGAACAGTGTTTTTTCTCTCCAAGAAATCTGATACATATAACAATGTAACACAGCAATTTTCTTTGCTTCGTAGAGTACATAGAGAGCCATCATTACATCAACATATATTTTGAATATGCATTCAAGATCTTGTTGACTTTGGTAACTCTTTCTTTGGGTAAATGTCCACAGGAAGGGTAGACTCTTCTGATAACCTGGCCGAGTGTATTTAAAAAAATGTTCTTAACCTACAACGGTTCCACATCCCATTTGGCCTCTATGAATGCAACTGAATTTGATGGTTTTGGGCATTGAAAATTATTGACGTTTTTCTTGTTATGTCGATTCAGGTTATAGCTGATAATGTTGGCGATAATGTTGGAGACATAGCTGGCATGGGCTCAGATTTGTTTGGATCCTATGCAGAAGCTTCCTGCGCTGCTCTTGTCGTGGCATCCATCTCATCATTTGGCAATGATCATGATTTGACTGCCATGTCTTATCCCCTGCTTATTAGTTCAATGGGTATCGTGATCTGCTTAATTACAACATTGTTTGCTACGGACTTCTTTGAGATCAAGGCTGTCAAAGATATTGAACCTACTCTGAAGAGACAGCTGATAATTTCTACTGTGCTTATGACGGCTGGCATTGCTGTTGTAAGCTTTGTTGGATTACCATCAACCTTCTCCATCTACAATTTTGGTTCTATGAAAGTAGTGAAGAACTGGTATGAATTCAAACTTCTACAATTTATTATGGCTTTTGTTCTTTAGTGTCTTCTGTGCACTCCTCTTAGTAGATTTTTTGGGTTAATATTTTGTTTGTTTGCATTATACAGGCATCTATTTTTCTGTGTTGCTGTTGGATTGTGGGCTGGACTTGTGATTGGTTACACTACTGAGTATTACACAAGCAATGCTTATAGGTGAGTCTAATGGTCTATCATGTTTTGAAATAATAAAATCTTTAGACGACTGGAATTTTGGCAGGTTGATGATGACTGATTTATTATGTGTCTGTATTGCAGTCCTGTCCAGGAAGTAGCCCAGTCCTGCAAAACTGGAGCTGCAACAAATGTCATATTTGGGCTGGCTTTAGGATACAAGTCTGTAATTATTCCTATCTTCGCTATTGCAGCGGCCATATTCGTGAGTTTCAGTCTAGCTGCAATGTATGGGATTGCAGTTGCTGCTTTGGGGATGCTCAGTACAATTGCGACTGGACTTGCGATAGATGCTTATGGTCCTATTAGTGACAATGCTGGCGGTATTGCTGAGATGGCTGGTTTTAGCCATAAGATTCGTGAAAGGACTGATGCTCTAGACGCGGCAGGGAATACCACTGCTGCAATTGGAAAGGTAAGATGCATTATATTCCAATTATCTTTTGGAGTTTGATGCTTCTATGTGTTATTTCACCTTATCTGTTGTGTTTCCTTGATAAAGGGCCGTGAATGAAATATTTATTCTATGCAGGGCTTTGCCATTGGTTCAGCTGCATTGGTGTCTCTTGCATTATTTGGAGCATTTGTAAGCCGGGCCGGAATTTCATCAGTGGATGTCCTTACACCCAAAGTGTTCATTGGCTTGATTGTCGGGGCCATGCTGCCTTATTGGTTTTCAGCTATGACAATGAAAAGTGTGGGAAGTGCAGCATTGAAAATGGTTGAAGAGGTCCGCAGACAGTTCAAAAATATTCCAGGTCTGATGGAAGGAACTGCCAAACCAGACTATGCAACTTGTGTGAAGATATCAACAGATGCCTCACTTAAAGAAATGATTCCTCCTGGTGCCCTTGTAATGCTCACACCCCTCATTGTTGGTACTTTGTTTGGAGTTGAGACTCTGTCTGGAGTTCTGGCTGGAGCCCTTGTCTCTGGTGTACAGGTACTTTCAAGTCTTGCTTTGTCTTTGAAAATGTTCTTACCGGGAATAAAAAAGGGAAATGTTGTGATAATTCTTTTTGTTTATTACAGGTTGCAATATCAGCTTCCAACACTGGCGGTGCTTGGGACAATGCCAAGAAATACATAGAGGTATATCATTTTGGATTTAATATCTCTTAATTTTTTTCACTCACCCTGCTAAGCAACTTTTAACGGATTTGTGGGTTGCTGATTGTTGCAGGCAGGGGCATCAAAAGCTGCAAGGGAACTTGGTCCCAAAGGATCTGATGCCCACAAGGCTGCTGTTATCGGTGACACCATAGGGGACCCATTGAAAGATACATCAGGGCCATCTCTGAACATTCTGATCAAACTGATGGCTGTTGAGTCACTTGTGTTTGCACCATTTTTTGCTACTCATGGAGGAGTGCTTTTTAAAATTTAAAAAGTAATGCCTTCACAACCCTAGATATTTAGTGGCATAAGAATATAGGTCGATCTATTTAGCGGCATAAGAATATAGGTTGATCAATATACTAATGTTTGCCCTGTAGGCTGTGGGCTATGCGTAGCCAAGGGCAGCTTTATTTTAAAACACTGGTTAATAGGTATAAGTCCTGTCCTAGTGAACTGATCAATGTTTTGAATTTCTGAGTCAGTTTTGTATCACAATTTTTCTTAACTGTGTAAAGAATAATGTACAGTGGAGAATCGAGGTTAAAGTCAGTGGCATTTGATAGGCTTATGGTATGGTATCATGCACTTTTTTTCACTCTTTTTACTATACCAACAAAGTGGCATTTGACTGGCTTATGAGATGGTAACATGCACTTTTTTCACCTAGGCTTGGCTGGCTTATGAGATGGTACCATGCACTTTTTTCACCTAGGCTAACAATCATATATAAGTGGCTTCCGGACTATTCTTAGGACTTTAATTATGATTAATAATGCTATGCTTCAGAAAGTACTATGGTTTCCAAGAATGGTCTTGTTACATTTCTGTTTTTAACTGTTCAAAATGTACAGACATCACTATGGTTTTCAACAATGCTTTTGTTACATTGCTGTTTTCAACTGTTCATGGGTTATTAGTGGAAGAAGTCCCTTCATAAACAACTTATAATTGACATTTATCATAAGCTAAATTGTAACTGTAGTCTTGAAAGAAGGATTAGTGAAGGTTGTGAAATTTTCTGTGGTCTCAAAAATAAATAAGGAAGTTGTGTTTGTTATTATCGGTTACGAATGAATATCAACATCATTTTTTTTTCAAGAGAAATGACAAGCATGGCAGGACTTTTGATACTCCAATGTATTCCTCTCTAGGGAGAAGGCAGTATATATTGTGTTTTTTAATGATAGGAAAAGAGATATGATAGCGTATTATGTGCGTGATTTTACCTGTTTGACAGTTTACTTCTGCATGTGATTTTTTTTTATATACATTTTTGTCACTTTAAGATCCAAACTATTATAATTCTGTAATGGGTGTCATGACCCCTTTTTTAAATCCAAGGGAGGAGATTCTAGAAATTGATCCAACAGGGCAGGTGCTAGGTTTTTACAAAGTTAAAAGGATGTTTTCCTCCGGAGAGACTTCAGGAGTTAATACCAACAGGGCATGGTGCTTGGTTTTCACAAAGTTAAAAGATGTATTTTTTTCGAAAGAAATCCAATGAGAAATTAGATATAGAAAATAATTTAGAATTGAGATGTGGAAAATGATTTAGAAAAATGGCAGAATATTCTTGTGATATAATTAATGAGAAAAATTAGATAGGTTCTCTCCAGCTTGGCTTGGAGATTTGTCATTTTGAATGTGACATAAGGTGCACTCCAGCCTGGTTTGGAGATCTGTCTTTTTAAATGTGATGTGAATACAGAGACTTGTCTCCTTTGGATGTGATATATAAAAGTTGGAGTTGTCTTTTTAAAAGTGATAAAAAGTTGAATATTCTCTTTACATATGTGACAATATATATCTTAATTGATTTAAAAAAAAAGAGTATATATTTTAATTTCATTTATTTAAAGATGAGAATGAACATTAACATCATCATCAACATCATTATCATAATGATGATGGTGGTGGTTAAGACCAATTTGCTTTATTGGATCTTAAAAGAAAAAAAAAATGAATTATTTGGATTTTGGTAAATTTTTATTCATATGCTCAAAGAGCTTAGAAAGAAGTGTTCCTAGGTTGTAATAGTTTTTATAAGTTAGAAGGTTAGGGAGGTTTGTATTGTAGCAAAGATTATGAAATTGTGATTTAATGTGGGTGTATGTGGAGCATTTTAAAAGAAAGTGACATTTATCCTCGATGTTCTTAGTATCACAGAGTTGACAAATCCTTTTCACCAATGGTGTTTTAGGAGTTGTCCAACATCCTATTTTATTAGAAGTTCACGGGAGTTCGTTCTTATATTGGCTATATTGTTTTTTTCTTCGAACTAGTTAATATATGAATAATTTTGATCTTCCATATTAGGGTTAATGACTTAGAGTATCTTAATGACTTAGTCTCTAGTTTTTTTTTGTCCACATTTTCTCTTTAAACTTAGTTACGATAATATTTTTAATGTTATTGATATTTTGTAGTTTCTTTTTCATCACTCCTCCAATGGTTTAACCAAGTCCAAGCGTCTTTATACGATCCTCTCTTGAGCTGTAGTTGATCTTGATTAGATTTTAAAGCAATCTTAGGAAGTCTATGGTCTCCCATGTTATTTATCATGTACTAGTACAACAAGAATCTAGACATAGCGATGCTCTCGATAGGGGGAAGACCTACTTCCATTAGGAGAATAGGGTAGGATGTATTACTTTTAATGTTATACATTATAAAGCGCTTTTAGATTTGTTCAATTCTTTTTCGTGACTCTAGAGATGTTGTAGCCCCAAACTTCACAACCATACAAGATAATAGGTGTGACGAGGGTTTCAAAAGGGAACTTTTTCTCTCACATCACAAGCCTTGTTGACTGACAATTGTTTTCAAGATCAAAATAAGCTTTCCACCTTCCATTAATCCTTTTCTCAATGCTATAGATCTAGTTGAGCTTTTGATGAAAATTAATTTCAAGATATTTGTAAGAAGACATTTTCTCCAAGTTGCTATTGTCATAAGCAAAATTAGCGTAGATGATCTTGGATTTAATAATCATAACTTTTGTTTTGTTAGTGTTAACAGTCATACCCATATTAGAGCAAAAATATTTGAGAATTCTTAATTGCTTGCTCATCAAGATCAAAGGGACACATTTCCATAAGATTTATATCATCAACATAGAGGAGAAGGATGACAAGTATTCCAGCCAAGGTCGTGATAGCATAATTCACTTCTAAACAACCTTCTAGCTTATTTATGTATATGTTGAATAGGGTAGGGGAGAGAGGGCAACCTTGCTCAACTCCAATATTACAATTAATATCCTTCGACCACCCCTCAATGATTTTGAATTTGGAAATGATAGTTTCGTGTAATCTTATCGCGATAGCTCTCAACTCGAAAGGAACCTTTAACTCTTCCAATATATTCCACAAGTTATTCCTAGACATCGTATTGAAAGTTTTCCTAAAGTCCACAAAGCAATAGAAGATTGGATTTATTAATATGACTTTCTTCTGCAATGATCCTATGAAATTTCCACGAATGGATATTCAGCAGAAAAACTAACCTCACAAGTTTAACAGAAATACATAGGAAAAAATAGAGAAGGAAAAATGTGAAAGAACACGGAAGATTAGAGCTCAATTATAAAAATTTCCATACTTATATTATTTAGCATTGTGTATACATTTATAATACATCTTCAATAGAGAAATTCGCAAGCCTTAAGAGGTAGTTGGAATCCATACATGTGGTAGGCTTAGATAGCATAGATTCTATCATTAGACATGATTGCCAGTTGTAACTCTTGAATGGAATCAGTTAACTGAGTGTAACTGATGGTAGGTGGACCAGAATGGCACATGAGTGTGCATGCATGAGTTAACTGGTGATGGAGGGTTCATTAGTTGACTATCAATGGTGATCGATGCTCAAATAAGCCCAAAATGCATGAAATCAAGGAGGGAACCCCAGTTAATTGATTGTAACTAGTAGTAGGTGGTTAAAATCAGGGAAGAGGGTGCATATGAGCCTAAAATCATGCAAGAGGGTGCATGCATGGATAATGAGGAAATAATGACAAAACCAAAGTCTCGGATAATAGGGATGATGAGGACTTTGCACTAGGTGTTCAACAATAATAAGGAAAAAAAGAAAAATGCTTTATGTCTAATGTCTAGATGGGTATTATGTTCTAATAGATCCAAAGCGTAATGAGGTGATCCATGGTAGAGTATTGCCTTCTAAAGCCTGCTTGACCTTCACTTTCTAGCCATCCGTTGATTTTCTTTTTTAAGATGATACTATAAAGCTTGGTTAAGAGAGGGCTATTCATATTGGACTAATAATTAGAGGAGTTATTTTTATCATTGCTTTTATAGATATGAATAATGAGGCTTTGAATCCATGGATTAGGGAAACCTTGTTTGATTGCTAGATTGAATAGTTTGTGTGAGGAATAATGACATGCCCTCCACTTTTTAAGATTATCATGCTTGGTATTTTTCAATGTTCTTAGCTTTTCCATTTGCTAGGCTTTTACCCCAAAATCAATGTTTTCTAATGAGAAAATTGCTTTCATTGTAAGGAGAGTTGGAATGTTATATATGGCATTCAGGGATTCGTAAAGCTTTTTAAGATAAGAATTCCAATTATTTAGAGCAATCATATTATTATCATTCATTTTAATAGTTAGAATTTTCCTCCATAATTTCTTAGGAGCTATCTTAGAGAGGTATAAAAGATCATCTTGTTTTAGGAGCTATCTTAGAGAGGTATAAAAGATCATCTTGTTTTTTTTATTTATGTAGTGCATTTTTTTAATTAGGGCTTTATATCTATTTAGCTTGACAATTTTTAGAGACTCTTCAATAGCTTGATGGCTCTTTTAGCATTTTTACATTCTTTATCATACTAGGGGTTGGTTCTTTTATTTTTCTTTTTATCTAAAACTTCAATGGAGAACTTGCGAATAGAAGATGAGAGGGCCATAGTAAAGTTATGATAAGGCTCTTCTACATTGTTCGTACTCGGGAAATAAGCGATTTTTAAAATTGTTTATGAAGAGATCATCCTTTTTTTTGTCGAAGATTAGATGGTTTTGATTGTGAAAATTTTCTTTCTTGGGATTGCTATGCATTACAAAATTGAGGGTTACAATTAGCAATCTATGACCTGAGTCAGGCTTGTGGTCATTTAATATGTCTAGATTTATCATTCTGTTATATAAAGGGATATTAGATATGACATACCACACTACTGCCAAGCCCAAGAATGCAAGTCATATGGCTAGAATTTGGCCACTTCATTAGATCATTACAAATTATAATATCTTGAGAGCTATAAAGTTTGACTAGCTCAGAGCTGAAAAGATTTTCACCTAGATCTGTAGAACTACTTTTGTATCGGTTGTTTAGCGTAGGGTCTCCACCTAACCAAATAGGATTAGGGTTTGAATGGTTACTTAGAAAAATAGCTTGGTTACTTGAAGTTCGAGCATTGAAGTCACCCATTAAGAGGATATTGCCTTCATTCCTTAGACTAGAAATGTCATTTTCTAAGCCATTGTAAGGGTAGTTTTGATCTATGTTGCTTTTCTTATAAAAGTTAGAATTAATAGGGGCAAAATATCATATAGCTATATAGGTTTTTTAGCATTAATGTCAAAAATATCTATCTAAATATACTGGTTGGGATGGTCTTTCTTATGAAGCCTAGCATGGGGGGAGATACTTTCCCTAGTATAACAAGCTCTACTTTATGACAGGGTTGCTTGTCCCAAGTCGTCCGAGTATATATATCTTAATCTGATTTATGAAAATGAAAGTGAAGATAAATTTATGTTAATTGTCTTATTGCACCGAGAGGAGTGAGGTGCTCTACGGCTCAATATGAGGGAGATGCGTTACTAATGTTCCTAACATAATATAAAAAAATTAAAAAAATCATGTCGACTTAAATTAAAAATCCATGCGCTAAAAAAGTAAAAATAAAAATAAAAAAAGTAATGTAACATAAGGTTATGTTATAAAAAAAAAGTAATTAAAAAAAATCATTTCCTCTCATAAAATAATTTATTGAGATATAATTTTTTTCTTCGTGTAAAAATTTTAAGATTAAAAAAATTACACATCAAAATATTAGATCCCTCTTGGTGCTT
The DNA here is from genome assembly GCA_027924585.1 of Larix kaempferi. Classification (NCBI taxonomy): domain Eukaryota; kingdom Viridiplantae; phylum Streptophyta; class Pinopsida; order Pinales; family Pinaceae; genus Larix; species Larix kaempferi. The sequence continues at coordinate 587,865 of BSBM01000422.1, read as the reverse complement.
GATAGATCCAAGTTTAAAATGGATCTAAGCTGATTAAAGTTGGTTTGGTGTATAGTTATTTTAGTTTTTAGTTTTACAAAAGATTAAAAGAGGATATGTTAAATTTTTTTAAATATGATTAATGATTTAAACATATGAATTAAAGATTTGATATATTTATTGGAATATAAAAGATGATTAGCATATTTTGTCGCACATGTTGTAAATGGTATGGAGACATAGGACAACAAGGAAATGAGGTGCTTGTTGGGATGAATATAGACGAGGGAAATAAAAATTTAAGATTTTCATCCTATTTAACATAGGTATTGATTGTGAAATCATTGATTTCATCATCAATTATTGAATAGGCTTTTGTATTTAGGAAAGCTAATTATGATGTAGAGAATATAAATGTAGGTGTTTGTATTTATAGAAAAGCTAATTATGATGTATAGAACATAAGATGGTATGGATACAAAGGATAACAAGGAAATGAGGTGTTTGTTGGGATGTATATAAATTAGTATAGATTCATCCTTAACTTGGATCTATTAAGCATCGAGAGAGATCCAATTTCTTGAGGTGTAAATTTTTTACAAAGCAAGCAAAGAATTACACCTCAAGAAATTGGATCTTTCTTTGTGCTTAATAGATCTAGGCTTAAGATGGATCTATGCTAATTTTTTTTTTTAATTTTATGAGCCGATGTGAATTTTTTAATTACCTTTTATTTTTGATAAGTTATGAGCCAATATGAAAACGTTATGTTACTTAATGTGACAAATGTGAAAATATCCCCCATATTGGGTTATAAGCACCTCATTACTCTCGATGCAACAAGAAAGAAATACAATTACAATTTTCATCATATTTAACACAAAAATATATCTTGGAATGAACAAATTTATAAAATTTATGATGCAAAAGAGGTTAAGGTTCAACATCATTTCCTTTAAACTTGCACTACACTTAATAATACAAAACAACTTTATTCAGTGCACATAGACAAATTATAATGATCACTTTACCCTTTATAGAATATTTAAAAAAAAAACTAAATTAAAAATATTAATTAATAAAACTAAATTATCAAGAAATTTGTCAATGTAAGTAGTGTATTAATTATAGTGACATAATTTGTGTGTAATTCACTATTTAAAAAACGATATGTGGTCATAAGACATACTACTATGATCCATGTCTAAGTTCCAAAAGAAAAAAAACTTATATATAAATATTAAAACTAGCAATTGCCCCCAAAAAGGTGCAATGATAAAGTTGTTGTTGGAAAACTAAAATTGAATTGGTGTTTTGAGAAAAAACCCATAAAATTAGTCCATGGATTACTTTTTTCCACTAAGTTTATCCTGTGCTAGAAGAAAAAACCTCAATCAAATATGCAAAAACAAAGTGATCCCAACAAAAATCTACATTTGTGTATATCATGGATATATTTTTTGTCAATGAGTACATACATCATTGCCCTACATGTTTTATTTTGAGCATGTACACATGGCTGCACCATGCCCACGCATTAATCTCAACTTATATAGTAATTAGATAGTAAACATACCAAAGGAAAAGACTTGATGATGAATCCCCATTGGATGACTCCATCTCTAGATCTAGAGGTATCATTACCTGGAGATACAAAAAAGGATCCTACCCTAGCCACTAAGGTGGAAGATATGGGCACTTGTAGAAAAATGGTTAATGCAAAACCCATCATTGCATTGCCTCTACCTTTCACTATTCCATGAGAAGATAAAATCAAGTGATAATGCATTGCAATATTCATTGTTAAAAATATCCACCGCTCATCTTGTGAGTATTGCTCTATTGTAACAACCATGAAGCTATTAAATTTGGAGAACCTAAAGAGTCAATTTGTTACATAAATGAATTGAAGAACAATATCTTGTTCTAGAATAGATGCACATCTCACAAACCAACCTAAGGAAAACACTTGTAAGTTGAAAATCAATAGCTCAGTAAATTGCAAACCAACCTAGAATTGTTTTTACAATTGTGAGTGGAAACATTTTTGTTTTGAAAAAAGTGTCCTTAATGAGAATTCTGAGCTTATTAGTAATTACCTATGTTTTAATTCAAAGTTTAGATTTGCATGGAGATTTAATGCTTTAGGTTGTGATGCCCATAGTCCATCTCTACGTCAGAGATTGATGAAATTTTGGAAATTTTGCCGAAGCTGCACCAATTAGAGAATAACTTGCCTGCATAAGTACACGTGGCTTTATGGCTCATAGAACATCAACGCTTGCGGTACTGATAGAAAACTAACATCTTATTCAATGTGGTCGTGATCCTTAAATATGAAGAATTACTTGTTTTTCTTGTTCTATTTTCATTTACTGAGTTGTTATATGTAAAATAATTTATAAAAAAAATCTATATAAAAGAAATGCCTATAACATCTTTAATGTATTTGGGTAAAAGTATTACGATTTTTAAAAACATATGTACATGTTTTTTTTTAACATGTTTTTATTAAATATGAGTTTAGGTTTGTAATTTCATATTAAAAAATGATTAATACTTAAAATGTTTAGAATAGGAATTTTAAAATACAATTATTAATTTTTTTAATTATAAATCATTATTAAGCAATATTTTAATTAAAATTTTAATCTCTTCATTATATTTAATAAATATTAGCAAATTTTTTAAATTGTATTTCATCCATTTTTAAAATGTATTTGATTTTTTTTTCAAATAAAATTTTACTAACATTTAGCTTACCATGTTCACAAATGCATTGACATATACTCTTTGTGAAAATGTAGTTTATTCAATGTTTTAAGATTTGATTAATTTTATAGATAAATGTTTTCTTCAAAAATGCAGTTTATTCAATATTTTAAGATTTGATTAATTTTATGGATAAATGTTTTCTTCAAAATTTCATTGACATTTTAATAATTTTTTAAGTTTTCATTTCAATTTTAGTGATTCTTTTGTATTTTCCATGATGCTTTAATAAATAAAAAATGAGCATTTTGATGATGAGGAAGAAACTCTTCATGACATCTATTTTAAGGTTCTATTTTTTTTCACTAAATATCACATCGTGATTATTTCCTCTAAAGAATATCACTTTTACTATTTACAACTAACTTATAACATATTAAAAAAATGTAACCAACTATATTATGTTGTAGTGACACTCATAGTCAATAATCATTATAATAATTCCATTGATTTTTTAATTATAATTAAATTCAAATTCCCAGTCTATTCGGATGATATAATTCACAACATATTCTATATAATGCCATTTACAAATTACAACTAATTGACAACATCTTCTAAAAAGTGTCACTAATCATTTACAACTATGGTGCCAACTATATTCTTTTAGTCACTCATATTCAATGATCTTTATCTTTTCTCTCTCTCTCACATACATTCCATTGATTTTGTAATTATAATTAAATTCAAATTCTTTAACATGTTATTTTGCTCATACAAATAAATTTAAAATCAAGTTTATAAAATGAATGAAAATCAAACTTAAGTTAATTATAACAATTTCTTTTGACCCAAAACTGCTCCTATAGCTAAGTCTAATGCATCGATAGAGATATGGAAGGGAAGGCTCCAATTTGAACCTCGCAACATTGGAGCCGAGGAATTTTTTTTCCTATAGTACATCAAATGCAAGTTGTCATTCCTTACTCAAATGAAAATTAGCTTCTTTTGCTAGCAATTTAAACAATGGTAGGGCTATCTTTATAAAATTTTCATTGAAGCGTCGATAGTAGCTTGCATGGCCTCAAAAACTTCGAACCCCTTTTTGGCTTGTAGGGGGTGGCATGTTAACAATCACTTTTATTTTAGAAAGATCAACTTGGATTCCTGCAGCAAACACATGGTGTGCCAACACAATTCCCTCAGTCAATATCATAAATAAAAAAATCATTTCCAAGTGCTAAATTTGATTCTCTATACCTTTTTAGAACTTTTCTAAGATTAGTTAAAATTTCCACAAAATAATCACCAAATGTTGTAAAATAATCCATGTATACCTCCATGCAATCATGTAATAAATTGGATAAAATACCAAGTATCACCCGCTGGAAAGTAGCTAGTGCATTACATAACCCAAAAGGTAATTCCTTGTAAGCATGAGTTCCCCATGGACAAGTAAAAGTGGTCATGTCTTGGTCCTCCAGAGAAATATGAATCTAATTGTAATCATTGAATCCATCCAAGAAAGAAAAATATTTCTTCCCTGCTAGTGTGTCCAGGACTTGATCTATAAAAGGTAGGGGAAAGTAATATTTCAAAGTTGCCTTGTTTAGTTCTCTATCATCGATTCACACTCGCCATTTCCCATTATTTTTAGGGACAATAACCAAAGGAGACACCCATTGGCTATCAGAAACATGGTAAATGAAACCTAGATTGAATCATTTCTAAAGTTCTTCTTTTACCACTTCCCTTGATGCTAGATTAATTCTTCTTTGTGGTTTCTTGATTGGCCTAGCATTTTCTTGGATGTAAATGTGATTTGTGCAAGTATCTAGGTGAATTCCTTTCATGTCAGTGTATTCCCATGCAAAAGTGTCAGAATACTCCCTCAAAATTTGAATTAGTTGTTCTTCTTGTGAACTATCTAATGCAAAACTAATATTCAGATTTTTTCCAGGAAGAATTTATATAGTTTTACTACCATATTTAGAAGTTAAGAAAGTGGGAAATGTTGATAAGAAATCAGAATATAATTCTTCTAAGGTGCATGTTTCTTGGAAATATTCATCTAAGAGGTGGTCTATAGAAGCTTGAGACTGAGAGGATGACTACTCCCAAAAACATTGTGGGTATATGGATTATAAATGCAATGGTTAATTGGATTTTCATTAGTATTTTCCTCAAGGCTCATGGCTTGTGATATTGTAAAAAAAGATGAATTGTTTCTTCATCACTATCATCCTCAACAAGCCATTGGGTACATTCCAATTCAGATGTAGTTTTGGCATGGGGATAAAGTGTGATTTTTTTAGTCTCTATGCCATGTGTGATTGTCATATTTCCTGACCTACAATTGATAAAGGAATCAACTATGGATAGCAAGGGCTTCCTAAGATTAAGGGATGTCCATCTGAGTTTTATTTTTGTTGCATGACAAAAGTCTACAGGATACTCCCATGAATCAAGTGAGACAGTGACACATCCCAATACACCCTCAGGTTTGATTTTTTATGATCACCTAATTCAAGTACCGTGGGGGTGGAAGAATATTTTAGTGCCCTAATCGAGTGAGATTTTCTAGAGTTATTACATTTATGTATGCTGCCAAATAGGACAAAGTATTTTCAATAGTGAGGTTATTAATAAAAATAGTGACCATAGGATTTACTGGTTCCACATATTTTCAGTAATGACTTGATCAAACATAATGCTAGCCAATTTTCCTATGACTTGTATGGTTGGTGGTTCCCTCTTTTGTCTTCCTGGATTTTTAATACATGTATCCCTAATTGTTTTTGTGTAAATAGGTATATATTTTAGGGCCTGCAGTAAGGGGATTTTGACATAGATATTTTTTAGTTCTATTGCAAAATTGAATTCAAGAGGAGTGGTTGATTTGTCTACCTGTAGCCTTTCTAGAAATTGAGGTTGATCAAATTTTGATGTATTTACCCCATGGATGTTTGGTTGTAGGATTGATTGAGATAACTAATTTTGGACTTAAAGCTATGACTATTTATTAGCATTTGATGTATATTGAGTGGGAGTTTTCTCCTCCTCATTCTCCTTAATGACCATTGAAGGATTCTTGTTAAGAAACTTCCCTAATCTCATATGGATTTCTTGTAGTGACACATGCATGATAGCATATGTAGGGAAGGTTTGGATGTCATTATTATATGCAGGTTGGACTGTTTTATTTTTATTAGGATTTGGGATTGTTTAGGAAGGGATTTTCATTGGTCTTGGAGGATTTGGAGGGGTAGGAAATTGTACTTTTGTTGACTGACTGATTTGTGGTTGAGGGATTTGTGGGGCATATGTAGGATATGGTTGTGTTGCAGGAAACAATTGTGTTATAGGAAATGTTGCAGGAAACAAATGTGTTGTAGGATGAGGGAAAGTTCCATGGCATTGGGGTGTTCCATGCCTGATTATATGAGTGATAAAATTGTGGAGCATAATTTTGCATCATACCTGAAGATTGAGGTTGCCATAGGAATCGAGGTGCCATTTCAAAAAGTGAGCTTCTGGCCTCTTGCTCTCCCCGGTATACTGCTTTCAAACCTGGTATGGAAGGGAAATTCTTTGTGGGATGATATTTATCACAAATTCCATAGAGCTCAATGCTATCTAATGGTTAGTCCCTCAGAGGGTGCCTTTTCCTGCACTTCGAGTAAAATACAACCAAGGCTTTCTTTGCTTCATCCCTCTTTTTAACATGCAAAACAACAAGTTGAGAAAGCAAAGAACCAATCATTTCAGTTTTAAAATTTTCAAATAGATTAACAATCTCATCTCATGTAACTCTTGTTCCTGCAACATATTTCACAAATATAGAAGTGTCATCTTTGGAAATCCTTCCATTGTTTGCATTTACTCTCAAATATCTCCTACATAATTCACATATCTCATCATATTTCAATTCATGTACATCCCTTAGTCCCATTGAATTCCAAGCACTCATCTTGAATCCCTCTAAATAGGATTATTCTTAATGTCTCTTTACCCAATTGTCCTTTTTCGTAATTGATGGAGATTGTATTGAAAGCATTGTACATAGTCTTCAAAACTTTCATCTTCCTTTTGTGTCATCCAAAATATTTCTTCTCTGAGATCTCTAGCTTTGTAGTAGTCTTGGAAATTTTGCAAAAATACCTTTTTCATATTTTTCCCATGTCTAAATACTATTTCCTTTGAGGCCCATAAACCATGGAAGTGTTGCAACCTTCAAAGTAGCAAGAAATAATTTCAAATTTTAACCATTAGTACAATATTCATAGCTCCTTATACAAAGCACATAAACTCAAAAAAAATGCATCTGGATCTTCACTTGCTAGCCCGTGGAAGTTTGGTATACTAGTTAGAGGAATATTCTTCATATGTGTTATGGAACCAAGATCTCTAATAGGGAATTCAAAGGTGAAGTTTTCCTCTTGAGTAGAGTCAATGCATTCTTCATCTACCATTTATTCTTCCCCAACTAAATTAAACATTGTTTTGGGCAGTGAAAAGTTTGGTTCAACAACTACCTTAAATCTCTCTTCTAGTTGCCTCTTTGGTTCTCCAACAATGATTGATTCCACTATAGGTTTTGTTGGATGGTTTGGAGGCTCCACAACAGCTATGGACCACCTATGTGAAATCACTTATTTTGAATTAGGTGTCCTTTCGAATTTTATCACAAGAGTTTTCCTTGTAGTTTCCCCTGGAAAAATCTCTTTTATACGTTTCCCTTCCAATGAGTTAGTAGATGTAGGAGTGGGCATGTTCATAGACTACCAAAAGCAGATTTTGGAATGTCTTTGTTTTTGTTTTTGATAAACCTACCTTTTCTTATATCTCTCTCCCTATTCATGCAGTGCTTATAAAATCATGCAATTCTATCATATTTCAAACCAAACAATATCATGACCAAGCAATATTACCAAAATGGAATGCTATAAACTAGTAATTCAAAAATTATAAATCCCTAACATCTTATAGTACTAATATGAGTATGGGCACCACACAAATCAAAACAAGAGTCAAACTGGAAGCATCTAATCTAAAATCAAAGAGAAAAAATCATACCAACATGACAAGGTCTTGGAGAAACCCACTAAAGTGGATGCATCGATATATTACGCAATGGAATTTCCATGGTGAGGTCATCTTTGCATCTTATCGCACCCCCTCCTTCGAGTCTTAAATGTTGTTTTAATGCAATAAACAAGAAAATAATTTGCACTTTTGGAACTATCCCTTTAGCATCTCCTTGACAATGGTGCCAAAATGTTAGTCAATTATATGATAATAATTTGGTACATTTATCATCAATATGAGTTTGTAAACTTGCAAGGTAAGGAAAAATATATGCTGATACAATTCTTTATAGTTCTTCAAAATCTATCAATTCATTAATCCACACTTTAACCAAAGAAATCTAATCTCAAACAAAAGCAATATGATCAAAACTAATATGTGATCTTAGATTGATAAAAAACCATTGTGAGTTCCCAAGGTAGAAATGCAGGTCAATCATATGTAATATCCCTTATTATGACTAACAGTACTCCGAGAGTCCCACCTCATGTACACATCTACCTCCATTCCTCAAGTAAAATAGGATCTTTTTATCTCTACCAAGATATACCCTTAATATAGGTCTCAACATATATATATAATATATATATATATAAACCCTATCATCCCTAATAATTCTAACTAATGCTTCAACTAGGGCTGGCTCATGCTTAGTGTGATGTTTATCTTAGTCGGGAGCTTAGTCTGTCTTATTGGCCCCTCATCTAGCCTCTTTATCCATAAATCTTACTTATAATCATCTTGATGTGCACCTATCCTAAGACTCTTTATCCATAAATCTTACTTATAATCATCTTGATGTGCACCTATCCTAAGAGCCCCCTGTGCTTGTGTCTTTTTTACTCTCTAAGTTATAGCCATCGACATATTTAATCAATGCTTAAAATATACCTTTGTAAATGAAATCAACAACTATAATCATGTATTCCTAATATTAATACTATCCAGCTACTAATTGTATTAGTAGAAGTTTAGGTTATCATCTCAGTGGCTAACAATACTATGAAAGTCTCTTAGTTAGCTGATATTGATTTAAACACTCATGTAATAAATCCTAATGAAATCACCACACCATTTCAATCTGAGATCTATAGTTGTTGGAAATTAAATCTACATTAAATCATCAAAATAGTATGCTACAAGAAAGTAGCGATGAGATCGTAATCTACAAGAATTAAATAAGAAAATATAAGAACTGATAATAAAACAAAGTATATTGTGTCTTCAAGAATAAAAATAAACTTTTATGTAAAAAGATAGACAACACGCATGCACACTGCCTTGTAAACTATAAATCACACTAGGGAGTAGTTTCTTAGATGAAGGAGGACATTCTTCCACTTAGAAACTCACTCGCTATTACTAATTAATTAAAATTTAGAGACAATAATTATGCCGAAGGCATTTCACCACGAAGATGCATAACCATCACGAAGATGCATAACCATCAGTGTTAGCAAGATTCCTCGCTCATAGAACGAATAGAGCGAATGGAATCCTTCCAAGTGGATGGCCGCTTTGGCCCCACAGATTTCTGACTCCCCACATCCCTCTCCACATATACACTACACCTCCTCTTCCACTACACCTCCTCTTCCATGCTTCCTTCGCTGTCAGTCGCCCTACCCTCCACTGCTCCACACTTCCTCGACCCTTCCCCTATGCCACTCTACTCCCCACCTCTGCCCTCGCTGCCCCCCCGGGCCACACCATCCCCTCGCCTTCTCGCCCTCGCTGGTGCTCCCCTCCTCCGCCTGCACTCTATGCGCGTTCACCTGCGCCTTCCTCCTCTCCCGCAGCTCCTCCTCCCGGCCACGCCATCTGCTACACTCCTCCCAGCCACGCCATCTGCTACACGCATAATGCCTCCCTTCTTCACTCGCATCATGCTGCTGGCCCACTTCTCCCATCAGACAAAAGCCAGAAAATGAATACCACTAAGTTGTAAACAAGGAAGGTTAAGCGTGTAGAAGCAAGGATAAAACCTTTCTTAACCAGTTAAGCCTGTAGATTCTAGTCTATAAATAGAAGCCATTCGCTTATTTCCACCAGACAAGTATGAAGGTTGCATTTCAAAACTGTGAAGGTTAACAGGAGGTGTCCTTGGAGCACCGGGTAGCCGAGACAGTTCGTTTACACAAAACTTGGAGACTTCTGGTAGACACATAGGTGCATAAAGAAAACCAAAAAGCTCACGCTGACACGAAGCATGTCATTCACCAAATGTATACTGGGCTCTGCGTAAAATAATATTTTAATTAACAAAGCAAAGATGACGCGATTACCTGAGCATCTCATATCTTCTTCTGGGCCGCTCTCTTATGATATATTCCAAAAGATTATTTCCTAGCTCAAAAACTCCATTGCCCTGTCGCTCCGGAAACATTGACGGGCTTCCTTATCTAAGAGACAATTGTTTGAGTCTCGGGAAGGCTACAGTCGATGCTGGCGACATGCAAAAGATATCGATTCTCTTCATTTTACAAAACATTTGCTGAAACAGACAAGGAGATCTTCAGCGATTCGACCTGTTCCGCTTCAGATTCTAGCGGAACCACATTTCTCTGTGCTCGCTGGGCATTTGTGCATGGCTTCAACGTGGCCGTGCTGCTTGGGGTAAGTTGTCTTTGTGCATGGATTCAATGTGGCTTTGATGAGTGTACTTGCCACGTGAATTAGATTCCTGGGAAAAGTATATGGATTTGTTATTAATTGCTCACTAATGTTACATACTACAAATGCAACGAGCTGAGAGCATCTATTTGTGATTAATATGTAAATAATAGACTCATTCTTGTTATTCTTTCAATTTCTTTTAACAGGGGGCTTAACAAATTCTAATACTGGGGTCTGCAAATTACACGGAGGCTTCACTCAATAAACCGTTATCATAACACGTTCGTTCGTAGCATATGAAACAATACCCTTAATTTCACTAAATATTGGAAAATACCTTCCAAAATCGTTTTTTTAACCTCCTCCCAATATGCCTTCCCAATTAAAAAAAACCTTATTTTCACTAGATATTGTATGTATCAATTTTTTTATTAACATGTTTTATACCCCTTTATATTTTTACCTAGTATATTGATATGATACCCCTCTTATGACCCCACATGTATTCTACAATGCACCTTGCTTCTTTCTATGTATATTGTGGATGCACATTACTTCACCCACAATGCAATTACTCAACCACATATCATTATGATTTCCAACATCTAATGGTCTAATGAAAATATAGGAGATCACTTCTTGTATGTCACTAGAGCCAATGCACATAGTACAACATTTAGATTGCATGGTGTAGTTCCCCAATTGCTGTCTAAGCTTGTTGTGGGCTAGGTATCCAAGTCCCAAGGGCCTGTAACAAGCTCTAGGAGGTTGAATAAACCTCCCAAGGCCTGTAATAGGCATGAGTGGTTGGGTATTCAAGCCCCCAAGGCCTATCGAGGGCCTATAACAGGCCCTAGAGGTTTAGAGCCTCCCAAGGCTATTGGTAGCAACTGGCTGAGTGTTATTGGTAACAATTGGCTGTCAATGACCACTGTCTCTCGACTATGATCGATTGGAAACCCACTTCACCACGAAACCCCTGGCCTCAAGCATGCTTCAAGACACGATTTCCCTACGTACTGGTAAGCTCGGGACTTGCCTCAGGGTGTGTGCAAGAAGATGAGGGTCACTTTAGATGCAATGCTACTTTTTCAAAACTCGTTCCTGATACATAAAACGTAACGCGTTTATGATGTTTAGCACGTGCCATGGTAAGACCCGAGCCTAACATGTCATTGGACATGTAGGCTAGGTAACAATAACGCGTACGCGTTATATAACTACAAAACGCGTACGCGTTATGTAAATCTAAAAAACAATTTAAATACACAGTCCCGACGATTGCCGACCACCCGCGGCACTCACGCATCAGAAACGCGAATTTGACCCTAGACGAAGACGGTTTGTGGCCCACTCAAGTATTGGTGTTGCTCGATTTAGCTGGAGGGGACAAATTCACCGGTAGATTGTCATCCAATCAGGTAATTCATTCACCCATACTCTTTTTTTTATCATTTTTAACCTAAATTATTATTTTTTTTTGTTTAAAAAAACCTAGTTTTTTAATATTGATAAAATTGGGAATAACCCAATCTTTCATTAAATTCACATCTCCCTCAACCAAGATGAATGAATAATTAAAATGAATCGTTTTTAAAAAACTCAAAAATTCGTAATCCAACCTAAAATTGAAAAAAATAGAACTCGGACCCCCTTTCTACAATGTATCCATCTAAGTCACCCAACACGAGGACACGGGACACGAGTGTCCCCGCCGCCAGCCACAACTCACTAAATATAATGAAAATGAGTGCACTCATGTCTTTTCATTAGCTGGCAAGGTTTCGTATCATGTGAAAATGTTTTGTATCATGTGAAAAGATAATGATACTCTGAACTTATGAGGCACCAATTGGAGAGACTGCGACTACTGCTGTGGAATCAGGTGTGGCAACTGCTGGCAGTTTGGCCCCCACTTGCAGTCGTTCTCAAGAGATAGGTACATCTGCACCATGCATGTTTACATCAAATCCAAATACATACAATTATCATATAATGCTGAAACGATTGAAAGGAAATTTATAACAACTGATACAGATAACGCAATACACCCCATCTCGTAGCTGGTTTTCATAATACCATCCAGCCTGGAAACCCTTTTTGCTGTGGAATAAAACAATCCGAACGAGAATCGAACCCCTGACGAACAGTGGAAAATTTAAAAAGCAAAAGAAGAGAAATTGCTAGAAATGGAGACGAAAGAAAGGTTAGAAAAGAAACAACAACAAATTACTTCACTTCTGATTTCTCAGATGCCTCTGCTTCTCATGTAACACTCTCCTACCGGTAGATATCAGGAGGCCAATGCCGGGAAAATGTGCCGATGAGTTCGCCAGGAGGATATTTTGGCCTACTACAACTTTAATATATTGAGTGGATTGATAACCTTCACAATTATATAAGAGATTGTACCTATGACTAGGAGGAGAGTTAACAATGCAACAAAATCACGTAATCGAATTTTGTGCATAAAATGAACATAAGACTCCCACCAAATTTCACTGAATCTACGTATTAACAAAAGAACTCATCGTTTCACGGGATTCCACCCCATCAATCCTTTTAACAGTAATGGCCATAACAGTTGCTACAACCCTAGCGCGAGAAAAATCAATCGAGCTACGCATGACAATACTTGAAACCAGACCTTTTGAACTCCCTATTACGTCATAGGAATCAATACTACTTTCTCCACAACATGTGGCACCCTTAATATCTTCCATCACCGCAATTTACATTTGATAAAAAACTTGTTTCCAAATAGTAATTACCCCATTCTTTGCTCTAAAAAGGCCTCGGTTAACCTAGAATCCAATCCATGCAACATGAACACATCCATATATACACATAGAATAAATATTAATAAATTTCTCATAGCCCTTCAATAGTGTTCAATATCTCATAGCCCTTCATAGTGAAATGGGACCCCACCCTTCAAATTCGATCCCTGGTCCCCACTAGACACGATGACCCCCGAAATTATGACACGTAGGACACGGTGACCCCCGGAATTAATATATTTTTAAAATATATTAAAATTTAAAAATATAGACATATAGATCATCCAATAAAATTTAACATTTACAATTACAAATATTCAATAGAAATTACATTTACAATTACAAATATGAAATATTCAATAGAAATTAGATCATTCACAAATCACAACACATTTGTCATTCACAATCACAAAACACAATGAGACATTGAGACACATAGATGCAAACTCATCACTGCCCTGATCCTCCTCCTCCATGCCTGAATCAACAAACTCATCACTGTCTTGATCCTCCTCCTCCTCCTCTCTGCCAATCTGACTAACTTACTTTTTAATTGTCAAATGTTTAATTTTAAGTTTTAAATGTATGTAAGTGAATGCCATTAAATTGCTTATGTGAGTTTGATTTAATACATGTTCAATTTTGAAGAGACGTCATTATATACCATGTATATGTTTCTAATGATTTTCGTATTAATGTCTTTATTGCAGTGGCGGCTATGGATACCAATGCCGAAATATTGATTGAGCTTGCCCAATTGAGGGGCATAAGTGAAGCTTTTAGTGGTGGCGACAGGATTCGCCATTCACTTGCATCAACCTTGGATGCAATTGTGGACACAATTTCACAATCTACCAATGTCCTATATGATATTGTATCTTACAGAGAAAGAAAAAGACAACAATATGCTGATGGACTAGATTACAATGTAGTAAAAAAGTTGAAAATATCCAAAGAGCTTATATTTGCATTGTTTAGGGACCCTCGGACGGGGGAAATCCCAAATGCAAGCAAGCCGCATATCTCCATTGAGTGGTGCACGTTTCAACCATTTGTTGATAACTGGATGGACAGATGGTACATGGTTTTTGATATGCCACCACACAACAACAGGGAAATTCCCTTATATTTCCTTCGAAAGATGTACACAGAGTTCGTGTTGCATAAACACGTTAACTATTTTGACATCTTACTGTTTCAGGGGATCGGTGGGGGGATGCCCCAAAACCGACCCAATGCCAGGCTTCGAGACCAGGATCGCCCTATCCCTGCACCTCGCAGGCAGTTGCCTGGGCCAGATGTCCCACCAGCACATCGCATTATTCCGCAGACACGGGATGCATTTTTGAGTTTGGCACGGGCGGTTGTTCGCCATGGCACGATGGTTCAACATATGGGTGAGGAAGGGACATCTGTCCCTGGTGTGGTACATACACCAGCTCGTCACCATGCTGGACCATCAGCTAGTGCAGGACCATCAGGACCATCCACTAGTGCAGGACCATCGACTATTCCCCATCCTAGTACTGATCCTCACGAGTGCACATCATGTGGTCGTCCCTGCTATGGTATTGCCTCAGATGTTTCCTTCAGTGGGTTTTTGAGAGAGGTATGTTGATGGTTAATTGTAATAAATTCTTCATTTATTTTCGTCTTTGTACACATATATATAGTTTGAGCTAATATATTATGTTTGTGAACTTGCAGTTGATGCTTTATGCCGGCAGTGACGCCCCAGAGCCGGATGTTCCAGACTCTACAGGGGGGCATGATGCTACCCATTCGGTAGGCCCATCTTATATACCACCTATTGCCGTATCTCACACCGAGGTAAACATTTTAAAATTTAAGTTTTTTAATACTTGTTAATTTGTTAATTTCCACATACTTTACATTTTAGTTCATTAATGCTATCTACGGTCTAATATTTACAATTATTAAACTTGCAGATGGCAGATCCTTCACTGGGGCAAGGTAATGTGGAGGTAGTACCCATGGTCATACCGTCCCCTGAAACATCTGGGCTCCAGGTAAACAATTAAAAATGACATTTTTTAAATACATGTTTGTTTGTTGAATCATGCATGTCTAACTACATGAACACTTGCTGACTGTAGGCACCATCCGAGACATCTGGCCCATTGCCTGGATTTGTATCTCCCTCCAGGCCATTCGTGAACAAGGGTCGTGTGTATGTGAGGCGTTCTACTCCTAGAAAGACTCCAGCTGCCCACGACCATGGGATTACTCACACCACGATAATGTATATCCTTCGATGATATTTGTTGTTTAACTTGAAATCCAGTGCATAAATCATTTTTGTTAATGTTTGAATTGCATGTTTACTGCATCAGAAACCCGAGTTGTCTACTGAGAACCTCGCATCGATGGTTGATGCAACAGTTAGTGCCGCATCTGCAGTGGCGACTGATCACACACAGGTATGTAACTATTTCAACATTATCTTTACATAGTTTATTATTGTTGGACCTATTTTTTATTCATGCATTTCTAACTATTTCAACATTTTTTCATTGTAGCCACCACCAGCAGGAGCAGTGCCTGGCCCCCCTGGTTCGACCATCCTGGATGTTCAACCGATGGCTCCATCTGCTACACAAGCAACGCAATCTCTTTTGTCAGTTGAGGTGAGATGTCCTTCAGTGACCAAATGTTTCATGCACTTTCCATGCACCAGTTGATAATTGTTGAGCTAATGTATTAGTGTACATAGTTAGTTGAATTTAACAATTGATATTTAATTTGCAGGATCCAGGGATGCACATTGATCCTAGGGATGTGCCTAGAGGATCAACGTCGGGAAAGAACAAGAGAAAGCTTGAGTTTTGATAGTTTTGGATAGTTTTGGACACATGTGCTTTTGGATACTTTTGTATATATATGTACTTTTCGATACATTCAGTTTTGGAGACATGTACATTGACTTTATTGTGCATGTACTTTTGGAGACATGTACATTGTCTTCATTGGATACATGTACTTTTCGATACTTTTGGATATACATGTACTTTTGGAGACATGCACTTTTGGAGACTTTTGGATATACATGTACTTTTGGAGACATGCACTTTTGGATATATATGTACTTTTGGATACATGTACTTGTGTCAATCTAATGTGTTGATTTGTGTGGATTATCTATTACTCATGAATGCACTATGTCAAAAGAACAAACTATTATATTCAAAGGTTTCAACGAATTCACTACATGCATGCACTAATTGGTATCTAATTAAAATTTGTGATTTTGGATGATCATTACAAGTTATGTCAAAGTTCTTGCTCGTGTAATTTAATCAAACTAAATGCAATACAATGTTTTCAAGGTTTCAACGAACTCACTCATGCACACCCATTGCCATCAACTACCAATGAAAGTCTAACATTATGAGGTTCTTCTTTAAAAATGGGTAATATTTCCTTGATGATCGTAAATTGAGAACCATTTGTAGCCACTCATATAATACCATCTTCACTTATCTTTGTACATGATAATCCATATAATGTGCTATGTTTTTTAACCTAAACAATCATCAAAAACCTAGAATTATAGGGATATGACAAAGAACCTTATGGGGCACCTTATATATTAACCTTGTGTATACATTAGGATCTTTGTCATACCATTGTTTGAAATGTCATTCAATACCTTCAATTTTATCAACATCAAATTAGTAGACAAAGTGACTCATCTTTGATCTCTTGTATAGGCCTTTGTGTGCCTTATCAATAAGATGTACATCATGAATATTATCATAGGTCTCATACATAGGTGCATCCTCATCCATGCAAACAAAGGTGTCATGGATCAACCTATTATCCCTTTATTCTCAATAATATTAGTATCATTATCTTCCATAGGATCAAATTCAACTCCATCACCCCCATTATTGCTACTCTAAATTGCAACCTTAAGAGTTTTGATCATGTGTTTTTGTCTCTTTAGGAGTTTTGAAATATTATACTCTTTCCAAAATAATATGGAAGTTCAAATATTTAAAAGTGGCTTAAATTATAAAATGGGCGGAAATTCACCAAGTGTCCCTGAACGGCATTTTCCTGCGACTTGCAACTCGACATAACTCGGAAACCGGACGTCGGACCGACGAACCGTCGACTCCGTTGGTCTCCTCGAGTGCGATTACCTCTAGGGGCCCTCTCCCTCGTCTCCCCATGGCCCAGCGGCTTCATTGTGCATTCATTTCGTAAACTAGGGTTTTGCTCAGTTTAATTGCATGCAATCTCGCATTGGTGGGTCAACTCTGCAAAAACCTCCCCCGAGCCAGTGTTGGCAGTGTTCCCACGTCGGCATTTCCCACACACACTTGCGGGAGCCAACGGCACGCAATCTTCCAGCTCTGTTTGCTTTTTGGCTCCCGGACGGAAATTCACCAAGTGTCCCTGAACGACATTTTCATGCGACTTGCAACTCGACATAACTCGGAAACTGGACGTCAGACCGACGAACCGTCGACTCCGTTGGTCTCCTGGCGTGCGATTACCTCTAGGGGGCCCTCTCCCTCGTCTCCCCATGGCCCAGTGGCTTCATTGTGCATTCATTTCGTAAACTAGGGTTTTGCTCAGTGTAATTGCATGCAATCTCGCATTGGTGGGTCAACTCTGCAAAAACCTCCCCCGAGCCAGTGTTGGCAGTGTTCCCACGTCGGCATTTCCCACACACACTTGCGGGAGCCAACGACACGCAATCTTTCGGCTCCGTTTGCTTTTTGGCTCCCGGACGGAAATTCACCAAGTGTCCCTGAACGACATTTTCATGCGACTTGCAACTCGACATAACTCGGAAACCGGACGTTGGACCGATGAACCGTCGACGCCGTTGGTCTCCTGGCATGCGATTACCTCTAGGGGGCCCTCTCCCTCGTCTCCCCATGGCCCAGTGGCTTCATTGTGCATTCATTTCGTAAACTAGGGTTTTGCTCAGTGTAATTGCATGCAATCTCGCATTGGTGGGTCAACTCTGCAAAAACCTCCCCCGAGCCAGTGTTGGCAGTGTTCCCACGTCGGCATTTCCCACACACACTTGCGGGAGCCAACGGCACGCAATCTTCCGGCTCCGTTTTCTTTTTGGCTCCCGGACGGAAATTCACCAAGTGTCCCTGAACGGCATTTTCATGCGACTTGCAACTCGACATAACTCGGAAACCGGACGTCGGAACGACGAACCGTCGACTCCGTTGGTCTCCTGGCGTGCGATTACCTCTAGGGGGCCCTCTCCCTCGTCTCCCCATGGCCCAGTGGCTTCATTGTGCATTCATTTCGTAAACTAGGGTTTTGCTCAGTGTAATTGCATGCAATCTCGCATTGGTGGGTCAACTTTGCAAAAACCTCCCCCGAGACAGTGTTGGCAGTGTTCCCACGTCGGCATTTCCCACACACACTTGCGGGAGCCAACGGCATGCAATCTTCCGGCTCCGTTTGTTTTTTGGCTCCCGGACGGAAATTCACCAAGTGTCCATGAACGACATTTTCATGCGACTTGCAACTTGACATAACTCGGAAATCGAACGTCGGACCGACGAACCGTCGACTCCGTTGGTCTCCTGGCGTGCGATTACCTCTAGGGGGCCCTCTCCCTCGTCTCCCCATGGCCCAGTGGCTTCATTGTGCATTCATTTCGTAAACTAGGGTTTTGCTCAGTGTAATTGCATGCAATCTCGCATTGGTGGGTTAAACTTGCTCACCTTGCAAACATCATCCATCAAACAGAAATGTGATGGAGTTGAGATCAATGGATTGCTTGTCACAATAGGCATTCATAAGTTTGCGTAATTGAATACTCCTCTTAATCCCTAAAAAATACTTCATTCCCATCCTGCAGATCCCAAACAATGTCAAAGGTAAGAAGGATTTCCATATAATCCAAATATATGTTTTTTTTCAAATATATTTTACATGGAAACATAGCAAAATGGAACAAGAAGACGAGAAGAGGACTCAATAAGGAAAGGACATGTGCAAAGATATTTTTGGGAGGTGGTTGATGTAGATCAATCACATAGAATAATGCATGGAATTTGTGGATTTCATTTAGTTTGAAACTCAAACAATGTTATAGTAGAAATATGGACAAGAAAATTCTATCACTCCCCATTATTCTAGGTATAAATATTGAATTATCCTAGTTGGATGAGGACTAATCAACCATTTCACCACATTATGATCATGTCTCAAATCTTGTACAACCAAGTTTAGGGAATATGAGATTAAATTTTATCAACTAGCATGAATACATTACATTTTGTCTATTTAGTGGACTCACACGTTGGAACTGATGTTTTTTAAAATGAACATATATGCAATGGTTTCCCTGAAAGATAATGAATGGGGCACTCACTATTTGTTGGCATGTTCCTTAAAGGCGAACCAAACCCTCATGTATCACTAATAGATGACAATGGTGATCAACTTGTAATCAGTTTGATGGTTATTAAAGGATAATATCTAACACTGGATGACCAAACATGGAAGAAGGTTGGTTATGTATTTCAAACTACAAACAATGCCAAGGAAGCACCCATCAAAGGTATGATACTTCAAGCCTCATTGTGAACATGAAAAGTTAATGGAGATCATTAGTAATAGACATGATCCAAATGGTCTACTTAAATGACCATAGGTAAGTAGATAAGTAAGATTGCCTAACATGGTCACTCTTGTGTTATATTCCAAGGTATATGGGTTGTTTGTTATTTTTGTTAATTTTTCAATTCATTTATGTAGATTACTCATATTAAATTGTTCATAATGAATTAGTCTAATAATGGTGTCCTTGTATGTGTCCAGATTATCCAAAGAATCATAAGCACATGAAATCCCATCAATAAGAACAATGGTCTTTTTCAACACCACCAAAGAAAAAATCAGAAAAATGAAATGACCTACTTCAAAAATTATTTTATTACTTATTGTGCATGGTCCATCAAACAAAAGGTAAACAAACACAATTATATGGCCTACAATGTAGGTCTTTTGATGCTCTATTTCACAAGGTTTTAACAAACACACTTTTTGTGATCATCATTAAAGTCTACAATTTCTTTCAATGAATGTGCCAAATTGACCTAACAACATAGAAATTGAAAACCACATCCATTGAAAGGAATAATTCAGTTTTTTTTGTCATGAATTAATTTACTATCATGGATCTATGGCTCTCGGCAGTGTTCCGACGTCGGCATTGCCCACACACACTTGCGGGAGCCAACGGCATGCAATCTTCCTGCTTCGTTTGCTTTTTGGCTCCCGGACGGAAATTCACCAAGTGTCCCTGAACGGCATTTTCATGCGACTTGCAACTCGACATAGCTCGGAAACCAGACGTCGGACCGACGAACCGTTGACTCCGTTGGTCTCCTGACGTGCAATTACCTCTAGGGGGCCCTCTCCCTCGTCTCCCCATGGCCCAGTGGCTTCATTGTGCATTCATTTCGTAAACTAGGGTTTTGCTCAGTGTGGGAGTGTGCAATTTTTGCAGACAGAGGTCAACTTTGGAAAATCATCCACCGGGCGAGTATGGCTAGTGTTCCTAGCCTGAACCTGTCTAGACACACCTGCAGGACTCCCCGGAACCCGGTTTTGTTGCATGGTTGGAGTTCTATGCCCCCGGTAGGTATCCAGCAGGTGTCCCTGAAGGCCTTCTGGTAGTGAGACGGGATGAGCCATAGAATGAAGACCGTGGCTCGGATCGACGAACCGTCGACTCCGTTGGATTCAGCACACCGGGATAGTGCCAGGGGTGCCCCTCCCCTCCTACCCGGTGGCCCATGTGTCACCTTGCAGGTCCATCTTGGAAACTATGGTTTTGCTCAGTGTGGGAGTGTGCAATTTTTGCACACGGGGGTCAACTTTGGAAAATCATCCACCAGGCGGGTATGGAAACTAGGGTTTTGCAGGTCCATGATGATGATGATGGTGATGATGATGAAGATGTTGATGATGATGGCTTGGTCTAAGGTGGTGCTCTCAACTAGCTAATTCATTATGAAATATTTAACAAGACATGAATTAAATTTAATATAAGTGTATTGTTTAATATAGTGAGCATGAATTGAATTAATTTTGTTGGGTGAAGCCAATAACCAACATGATGAACATAATATAATTTTAGGGTTTACTGATCATATGTAAAAAATGGCATATTCATAAACTTGACATACAAGATAACTTTTGGCATATTTATAAACAACGTAAACGTAAATTTGGCATATCAAGAACGCAAAATTGACATATTCATATGAAACATACATGTGAAAATTGAGCATATATCAATATTCAATTACAAATAGTATAAATAGTATAGTATTAAAAGTATGTAACGTACCTCATCATGCTAGATCCCACCTATTATCATACAACCAAGCCCTCTGGATCATCTCTTATACTGATGGTCTCCATTAGTCTCTCGTGCTCTGTATCCGGTAAGAAGTAGCGTACCTTCGATGTATTTCGACTAGGCATTGTTCGTACCTGAAGGTTTGTGCCAATGATTAAGTTGGTAAAGTGATACACACTTGCACCTGGTTTGTAATCCCTGTAAACATATCCACCCTTCTTTCTTCCATTGCTGTCCCGTGTCAAGTATTCACCTTTAACAACCATAGACCCAGTTGGAAAGTGGTTGTTTTCATCGTCAGTCATGGACACAATGAGGGTTTTCTTTCCATCTATACAGCGTGCCAACCAGTATTCATCACCCCATTCAGTATCTTTTGAGGCAACCACTGCGTATATGTGCCCTGCATTATATGATTGTAGGTATATGATCAAAATATTTTTCGTGCGATACAAGGCCATTAATGTGCATTTGAAGACTACGTAAACAAACAAAAAATGTTAAGGAAATGCATCATACCGGGTTGTACAAGGTCTGAGACATGATCAAAATCTGCAGAAATAGATGATTGGTCTTCTTCCAACGAAGTTAACTCAACAATTGCACGCTGATCAAGTGGAAGTGATATGAGATCCCATCCATCAACCCAATCCAATGATTCACACCCATCCCAGTCACCATCACAACAAGGCGGGCAAAAACAAGCGAGTTTTCTGGTCCAAATTTCAAATACTGGGTTATCATAGCTTCGAACTGAATGAAAGCCATGAGTCCCAGGCACAGTCTTGCATTCCCATGCATGTGAACGATCTATGTCTACCACCTCCCAAAAAAATCTCTCCACATGTCTCTTTCTTGTGGATTCTACTCGCATAGTTGATTCCTCTCCCATTACTGACGTGCACCACCTGACTATAGCTTGAGCATTTAGAATAGTAGATTCTGTAGATACTTTCAATTCCTCTCTTCGTAGGGATGTTTTGACACATGCTCCGGCTCCATCATGCTCTCCTTTACCATGCCCAGTCTCAAAATAGTTCCACATATGTGGCACTTTGTAGTTTTTATGCAATGAACACAACCACTGAAATATGCGTGCATTTTTGAACTGACCAGCACACCCATCAGACCAAATCCAGTGTCGGTCCATCTGTATGTTCCTTCCCTTCAAGTGATCATAGAACATGATGAAGCAATGACGTACATAGTGGAATTCGTGGCACCTATCATCACTTATGTAGAAGTGATATTCCTTCAGAATTTCTCTTTGCTCTTCAGTGCTATTTGGGCCATGCCTATATGTGATATGGACCATCAAGGAAACCTGCTCAGAGTGATAATACTGACTTTGGATCTCATTTTGAGGTTGCAGAGTGTAGTTCTCGGCAAAATCAACAACTGAAAGTATAGTACCAAGGGGAAATGTATCTCTGCATATTCTAAACTTCTCATCCTACCATCGTGCCACGTGGACATGCTGAACATATTGATGTGTATTTTCAATAAATTCCTTGATGAAGTCACTAACTTGTACCTGGTGACACAAAATGATCTCAATGTCAGTTTTTTGTTGTAAGGATTGAAATGTAACCGTTACAACATAATTTTATAGATATAAATGCATACCTGAGATGTCACCAATTGTATTTTTTTGCTTTCTTTCCCTGGGACTATTTCATAGTTGATATATTTGAAACTTTTCATGTCTGTAACCATTTTCCCAAATTCACTGTCTCCATTCTCGTGCATACATTGGCTCAATAATACCATTCCAGCACAGTTGGAGCATGTTCCATCCAAACAAGATTTTGCATAGTATGTTTGCCCCTCGGGCCTATTGCACATGATGCTATGAATGAATTCTCTTGATGAAGTCGGTGGTATTGTCATGGAGCAATCCTGCACAATGTTAGTATGCAACACACGATGAATGTACAAAAATGTTTCATAGTAATATTCATATTCTACATGGTATCTACAACAACAAGTGTTACGAAGAGTATTTATTCTAACATACCATGGCTTACATTTCTCAAAAGATCTTTGCCCCAAGTTCAATTGTCTATGCTCAATATTAAATTTCTCGTAAAGCTCTGTCTGTGTTATATCAAGAAGATGCTTAGTATGTGGTTCACGATCCTTTGAACCCCTTCTTAGTTTTAGTACATCCTTTCGGTTTGAAGAAGGCCTTGTGTGATCATGCCAAAAACTGTGCACTAGTCCCTTTACTGCATCAACTAGCTTCATGTCACGACGTAGCAACCGACCAACAAAGGCCCAAAAATCTGTCTGATCGATTGTGTCAAGATGTTCTCTTCTAATAGAATACCTACGGAGGGTTTTTACATTCAAATTAACTAGTTCGGATGTAGGCCTGAGAATACGAAGGGCCCTAGTGTTCTTATCTGCAATTGATTGTGACAACACACGACGAGCAGCATTGCGGTCCTTTGAACGTGTGTTCTTACCAATTTTACCAAATGCATCTACTATGATTTTAACTATATGAGAACTTGGTTCAGAATTCTTTATCATCTTTATCCCTAACTTTTTCCTAACAACATTCATGCTCCTAGATTTTAACAATGATAAAAATAATCTACATTTATCTCCATCACATTTAGAAACAAAATATTTATCAAGTATCTGTTGAGTTTGATAAGCAATACTACGTTTAGATAGCGTACCTTCAATGGAATTCATAAGTCTTTCATCAACTTGTATACGCTTCGGAGTTCTTCGACGTGTGCTTGCTAATGGAGGTAAGGGGGTTGGAATTGTACCATGTAGCGCATCACCAAGACGCTCTGGCGTTTCAGTAGTAGCTTGGTGTCCTTCATTCTCTTCCTGGTAGTTGGATGGTGGAAATCCAACATCCTCATCCATGGTCTGTGGAAGTCCAACATCCCCTTGTGGAAGTCCAACATCCTCATCGATGGTGTGGATAACATTCTCTTCTTCAACAGTGGACAAAATGTCCAACGCCTCTCTGACTTCATCGCTTGTATAACCACATCCAGATAGCAAATTGGGTGTTTCTTCGTGAGCTTCATCTTGAGATGGTAACTTATCACTTTGACTTGAAGTGGGAATTGAAACATCCCCTAATGAGCACCTACGTTTTGCTTCTTGATTACTTCCATGGGGTGCTTGTTCAACAACTATTGTGGAAATTGAAGGTCCCTCTTGTCGTGGATTAATAGAATGAACCATGGTATCCTCTACAATTGGATTTGGATTAGTTTCCAAAGAAAGCCTCCGATTCATCATGTATATTCTTTTCTTTTCTTTCTCTTCTTCAATGACTTCTTGAGATCTCTTCTTCCTTGTTGATTTGTTTATTCGGTTACGTGCATTCCCCATCACCACAATGATCAATTCAATATAGTTTGTTTTTGTTGCTCCTCAATTACAAGCTCTTCAATAATAAGCAAATGGAAGTTCTTCCTTGTTGGTCTTGAAGCTTGATATCTTATCTTGTGTGCTCCTCAAATATAAACAAAATGAATCTTTCAAAGGCCTTATCTTTGGTGTTCTTCAATTGGAGATTCTTCAATCTTGCTAATTATTTTCTTCAAATATGGCCATATAACCCAACACCACAGTGAGCAACCATGAAAGATGTCCTCAATGCTGCACCTGCATAAAAAAAAATGATGGAGTTGGTGTAGAATGTGAAAATTTTCAGACGCGGGCTCGTGCTGTTCGAAAAATCGCGGGATTATTGCTTCGTTCGGACAGAGTGAAGTTGCTCTCGGACAGCAACAGGCCATTATTTCTGGAGTTGCAAAACGCGTACGCGTTATATAAATACAAAACGCGTGCGCGATATGTAGTGAAAAAACGCGAACGCGATATAGTCAAGCACAATAAATAGGTTAGGTGCACGGCTAGGGAAACGAACAAAATCAAAGAAAACTAATAATTTATATGATTGCATACAAAACAAATGTTTTGTATGGTTTAATACCCCCTAGCTCTCTCGCAATAATCCCTAGATACCCCCTATCTCTTTCTAAATATCTGTCCCTCATTCTCCCTACATGTTTCTTTCATGTTTCTTTCTCTCCCTTCAGCCATGTCTCTACCACCCCACTCTCCATCTCTCCACCTTCTCTTTATCTTCGTCATTATCCCTCCCTATAGCACTCTCTCCCTTCTTCTCCCTTAATCACTAACCCTATACGCCTTTATCCCTCCCCCCTGCCCTCTCTGTCTTACCTTGTTCCTAGAGCCCCTCCCCCATAAAGGCCTTTAGACCCTCTTCTAAACATTAATCCCTAAGTGCATAAGTGCACAAGATGATGAGGAGGAGGAGGGTGATGACAATGAAGATGATCATGATGTAGATGAAGATGATAAAGATGATGAGGAGGAGGAGGGTGATGACAATGAAGATGATCATGATGCAGATGAAGATGATAAAGATGATAATGTTGATG
This sequence comes from Larix kaempferi, assembly GCA_027924585.1. Classification (NCBI taxonomy): domain Eukaryota; kingdom Viridiplantae; phylum Streptophyta; class Pinopsida; order Pinales; family Pinaceae; genus Larix; species Larix kaempferi. Next base: position 561,874 of record BSBM01000422.1, on the reverse strand, counting down.
AAGATGATGGTGATGATGATGAAGATGTTGACAATGATGGTGATGAAGATGTTGATGATGATGGTGATGATGATGATGATGAAGATGATGGTGACATGATGGAGATGTTGATCTGATGAGGTAGATGATGATGATGATGGTGATGATGGTGATGATGATGAAGATGTTGATGAGGACGATGATGGAGATGAAGATGATGATGATGATGATGGAGATGTTGTGTTGATGGGGAACCTAGAGATGACAATGATGATGAAGATGGTGATGGTGGTGGTGATGACGATGAAGATTTTGATGATGATGCTGATGGCGATGATGATGAAGATGTTGACGATGATGGTGATGGTGATGTTTAGATGATGATCATGATGATGTTCAGAAGATCATGATGGTGATGATGGTGATGATGATGGAGAAAATGACAATGATGGATATGTTGATGAGGAACTTGTAGATGCCAATGATGATGATGATGGAGATGTTGATGAGGAACCTACAGATGCCAATGATGATGGTGATGACAATGAAGATGTTGATGATGATGGTGCTGGTAATGATGATGATGATGATGATGATGATGAAGATGATGGTGACATGATGGAGATGTTGATCTGATGAGGAAGATGATGATGATGATGATGGTGATGATGATGAAGATGTTGATGATGATGATGACGGTGATGAAGATGATGATGATGAAGAAGATGACGATGATGGAGATGTGTTGATGGGGAACCTAGAGATGACAATGATGATGAAGATGGTGACGGTGATGACGATGAAGATTTTGATGATGATGCTGATGGCGATGATGATGAAGATGTTGACGATGATGGTGATGGTGATGTTTAGATGATGATCATGATGATGTTCAGAAGATCATGATGGTGATGATGGTGATGATGATGGAGAAAATGACGATGATGGATATGTTGATGAGGAACCTGCAGATGCCAATGATGACGATGATGGAGATGTTGATGAGGAACCTACAGATGCCAATGATGATGGTGATGACGATGAAGATGTTGATGATGATGGTGTTGGTAATGATGATGATGATGATGATGATGATGATGATGATGATGATGATGAAGATGAAGATGATGGTGACATGATGGAGATGTTGATCTGATGAGGAAGATGATGATGATGATGATGGTGATGATGATGAAGATGTTGATGACGATGATGATGGTGATGAAGATGATGATGATGAAGAAGATGATGATGATGATGGTGATGAAGATGATGATGATGAAGAAGATGACGATGATGGAGATGTGTTGATGGGGAACCTAGAGATGACAATGATGATGAAGATGGTGATGGTGATGACGATGAAGATTTTGATGATGATGCTGATGCTGATGCTGCTGCTGCTGCTGCTGATGATGATGATGATAAAGATGTTGACAATGATGGTGATGGTGATGTTCAGATGGTGATGATGATGATGATGGAGATGTTGATGAGGAAGGGGGAGATGACAATGATGATGAAGATGTTTATGGTCATGAAGATGATGATGATGGTGATGGTGATGATGATGGAGATGTTGAAGATGATGGAGATGGCGATGAAGATGATGATGATGATGATGATGGTGAAGATGATGAAGAAGATGATGATGATGTAGATGTTGACCTGATGACGATGAAGATGATGATTATGGTGATGATGATGAAGATGTTGATGCTGATGATGATGGTGATGAAGATGATGATGATGGAGAAGATGATAATGATGGATATGTTGATGAGGAACCTACAAATGCCAATGATGATGATGATGATGGTGATGACAATGAAGATGTTGATGATGATGGTGATGGTAATGATGATGAAGATGATGATGATGATGGTGATGGTGATGGTGATGTTTAGATGATGATGAAGAAGATGATGGTGACATGATGGATATGTTGATCTGATTCAAGGAAGATGATGATGATGATGATGATGATGGTGATGATGATGAAGATGTTGATGATGATGATGATGGTGATGAAGATGATGATGATGAAGAAGATGATGATGATGGAGATGTTGATGTTGATGGGGAACCTAGAAATGACAATGATGATGAATATGGTGATGGTGATGGTGATGGTGATGACGATGAAGATTTTGATGATGATGGTGATGGTGATGATGATGAAGATGTTGATGATGATGGTGATGGTGATGTTTAGATGATGATCATGATGATGATAATGATGATGGAGATGTTGATTTGATGAGGAATATGATGATGATGATGATGATGGTGATGATGATGAAGATGTTGATGATGACGATGATGGTCATGAAGATGATGATGATGAAGAATATGATGCTGATGGAGAATATGATGCTCACAACTCCCTCTAGTCTCTCTCTCCCCAACCATCAATCTCTCTCTCTCTCTCAAACACACACACATACACACACATTATGTCACTTTCCATTCTCAAACCCATCCCCCCTCCATCCATATCTATATCCAACTTTATCCCTCCATCCCTCACCCTACCTTCTCTCCCTCCCTCTCTCATCGCCTGTCTCTCACCTTCTATCCCTCCCTCATCTTTCCCTCAACCTATCCCAATCTCTCCATCACTCCCTCTCTCTCCATCGCCACCACTCTCTGCATGTCTCCCACCAACACTTTCTGTCCCTCCCTTCCTATCTCTTATTTCGTTCTATCCCCATCTATCTCTCACTCCCTCCAAATCCATTCCTCCCCATTGTCCCTCTCCCTCCCTCGCTCTATGTCTCTCCCCCCCTTGTATTCTTTATTTCTCTCTCACATCCCCCTTGCCTCCATCCATTCCCCCTTGTCACTCAAGTCTCACTTTCAACTTCTAACCCTATACCTCTTCAGAACCTATTCTACTCCTAATAGTGCTCTCAAGCTCCACTTCCCTTCACCCCCTGTAGCCCATCATGTTCTCATTCCCTTCATCTCTCCCCACTCAAGCTTCCAACATCCTTCTAAGCCCTTGACCCTTTCCCACCCCTATTAAATATTAACCATAGATTCCCTTGACCCTTCCCCACCCCTTCTCAAATATTAAACAAAAATTCCCTTGACTTCCACACCCCCTCTTTCTCAAATATTAAACATGTATTTTATGATTTGAATAACGCGAGCGCGTTTTGTAACTATATAACGCGTACGTGTTATGTAGTTATATAACGCGTACGCGTTAAGTATTGATATAACGCGCACGCGTTATTTAGTTATATAACGCGTACGCGTTATTTAAATCTAAAAGCGCGGCAATATTTTTGAATTTAAACAGGCCGAGTCACATGCTCACATGTCAACAATAATCCTATGTGTATGCTTTGGAGTTTGCTTCGGTAATTCCAAACCTGTGCTATGTTAATGAAAAACCAAAGCTAATTGGGTATTTCTTCCAGTTTCTGGAGAAGCCTGTGCTTAGTCACTCGTTACAATATGCTACATAGAGTCATTTTTGACGAAATCTTAGACACAAATAGCATTTTTTCTGCAGATTCCAAATATGTAACTTTTATTTTGAAATATTAATTTTTCCTATTTTCTTTCAATTTCTTTTCTGTCCTACCTCCTTAACTCGTGAAACACATTGTTAGTGTTTCTTCCATAACTTTTTCAATTCTCAATCATTTCAAAAAAAAATTGTATGGTGCACAAGAGGACACTAACCTCCACGTTCTATGAAAAACCCATTTCAAGATTTTTGCATTAAGACCTTCAAAGGCTCTACCCACAAAAGAGGTACTATTTTTGAGGTTTGATCACTTAGACAATTATAAAAAAATTATAAAATTACTAATTTAATTTTCGAAAAATAATGGCGCACAAGTGCTATGTGTTCTCTACATGCATGCCGATTTTTGTAGCTTGATTCCATCATTTAGGCCCTCAAAGGCTCTACGCACAAAAACATATACCTTATCATTTGCCTGAAAAATAAAAAGTGTCTGTTAGGAAAAATGAAACTTGACATAGCTATGCAAATTTTCAATACATAAAAGTTATATATTCAGAAACATGATTCAATTTCCTACATTTCATCTTTTTTACTCAATGCAAGATATTTTCCGTAAGTAAATCAAAAAATCCAAGTAAGTTGAGGGATGCCTGCTTTTTCAGTTTTCTATTGCATCTAACGTGCCAAAAGTGACCCTCATTAGCTTGCACTGACCCCTCAACCCGATTTCTCATCCGGCCGTGATCCCACATTTGGCGGATATTTGTCATCCTGCCCATATAAAAAAGACCCCAAAGTATTTTTGTATTGTTACATTAAGTAAAAAAAACCTTTGCCCCTTAATATATAAGCAATATAATTTTTAGATTTTCATGAATATTTAATACTGCAATATGAATGAACGTGATATTATATTGCCTTCTAGTGAAGCCCTCGTGGCAAATTATTATACAGAAAAGCTATCCCATATGCTTTGGGATTTGTCTCCTCAATTAATTAATATATAGTATGATTATTATTTCTTTCCAGTGAGCGACTCCCGAGGTTGAGAGAACGCTTTCCAGTGAGTGACTCAGATGACTATATACATCAGTTGAAGATAGATTCATTTAAATGTGTGGAAACATATGTAGAACTACCGATTTGAAAGGATAGATTCATATAAATTTGTGGAAACAAAAACTCCTCATTGGAATGGCAGAGCCAAAAGACATGGTGTTCACTTTATTTATATACGATCAACCTATTGACTACAAATATATAATTCGTCGATTTTAAATGGTCGATTCTTGTATGCAACTAAGAATGGTTTTGTATGCAAGGAAAACAATAATTAGTATATGATAGAATTTAATTCTAATCTGAATGTTAAAAAGTTAGTAAAAGTCCATGCTAATTCTTTGATGTTGCATGTCCCAAAGTTTTAGAGTTTGCACTAAAAACTGAAAGTTGCCTTCACATGTCTACCACAAGTTCACACCTGTCGATTAAGCTACAAGCATTTCTGCAACTTGGACACTGCCTATGTTCCTGCTACGAGGTAAACTGAGTCTTGATTTCGCTCTCGGAAGGATGATGCTACCATAATTTTGCTTCAGATTTTTTGAGAGCATGACAATCATTTTCTTGTAGCTTTCTATTAAAGAATGTAATTTTTTAGTTTATAGCTTTATTCACCTAGGTAAGCAATTTACTTTAAAATCCTTTTATTGCAATCCAATAAGCACATTTTTTAGTTAGATGGAACAAAGGATTTACCACCCATTACCGACCTTTTACCATTTTGTCTTTTGCATTGATAAGATTCCGACACTTGAATTTTTGACGTAGGGTTTTAGGAATTTGGGTTTCTCATTGCTTCTTGCTAGGAAATATAGTAGAATTGGCATGGAAAAGTCTCATGCTCTAAAGTAGAACCGTCAAGAAAAAATGAATCAAGTGGATGCATTAGTAAACGTTAATTTGATTGTTGATTATTATTGTGGTCCTTTGGCATAGACAGTGTTCATCTGCTAAAGCTTGAAACGTAAATATATACAAGGGAAGAGAGCTAAACTGAGAGTGCTTACTATGAATTCTCTCCATTCTTTGGGATGGATAGTGGCCATCTATGCAATCTTCAAATGTAAAATGTTTGTTTTTAAGTTTAGAAAATGACATCTTCAATCAACAAGGGACACCAACATTCTCACTCTTAGCGTAACTGATACCAAGTGGTCGGATTTGCATTCTCTGATGCCTGGACAAGCTCCAAACACTTCAAATAAACAACACCAATGGAGGATTCGCAACCTTATTTCCAATCCACATGTTGCATCTCAATACATGCATAATAGATTCAATATATTCCTTAAAGAGGTTCTTCAAAAAGGGCTTTCTACAAAAGACTACTGGTGCAGGTTGGTAACAAATCATATTCTCATCAAAGTTTCCTATATTCATAACCTCAAATGTACCTTCCTAGTATTTATAATTTCCATGTAGGTATGAATGGCAACATAGGGTCTCTATGCATATACATGGATTCTTATGGCTTGAAAATGCACCCAATATGGACACGTTAGATTGGGAGGATGCTACCAAGGTCAAAGATGCAAAAAAATACTTTGACAAATATGTTACTACATGGAATCCTCGACCCAACCATTCTACAACACCATGCTTCCAACCCTCTACTACAAATGATCCATACACCATTGGATCACATTACATACTTGCAGCTAACCACTTGCTTGATTATGAAGACCTTGTTAATTGTGTTCAAAGGCACACAAAATGTCCAGAATCTTCTTGCCTCCGGAAAAAAGGATCATCTCTTCAATGTTGCTACGGATTCCCCTTTGATCTACAACCTACTTATTCTTTGTTCATTGATGCAAATGGCCACAAAACATATAACCCTGCAAGGAACGATGCCCTCCTAAACATTCACAACCCTACCATGCTCTCAATTTGGAGAGTTAATGTTGATTGCCAACCTATTCTCTCTAGACATGTTGTCCTCAAATACATTTCAAAATATGCAGCAAAGGCAGAGCCCAAATCATAAAGCTACAATGCAATTCTTTCTCGTCTTGCACATGCAACTCCAAATGATAGCCCCATCCTTCAACCAATTAGACGATTCCTGTCAGAAACTGTTGCAGATCGTGACATTGGTGCACAAGAGACTTGCCACATGCTGATAGAAGATTTGAGGTGGAAATGATAAAAGGTAGGAGATGCATTACTTTGGTGGGAAAGTTTTCGCTAGAGACACTAACAATAAGGCTTCCTATCATGATGTGGGTAGAGCTCAAAAAATGTTGTTGAGGAAGTTCATTCAATTGGATATGAATGAGAGATAAAGATTGGTCAATAATATCCTCAAAAGAAATAAGGTATAAAAATACAACAAAGTTTGAAATCCATTGTTGTTCAAATTGTGGAGAGAGGATGCTTTGTGACCAACATGAGATGTAATTTCTAAGCTAAAAAAATAAAATGAGAACTTAACTAACAAGAAAGAGGAATAGACCACATGTATTGAACCTTCGTGAGCAAGGATACAATTTAGCCAATGAATTTTTTTTTTGGGAGTTTGTGGCAAAAAATAAGCAATTCATGGGGAAACAAGGAAAAAGACAAAGGGGAAGACTAAGAGAAGCCCGCTTAGAGGTCCAAATCTAATCAATTGAGACCTTCATGCTAGGTTAGAAGAGAAAAAAATATTATTAAGAGTTTAGGAGGGACACTAAAAGGGAAATTCTTTTGTGTTTGTGAGTTCACAATACACGTGTGTAGGGGTTCCTACTTCATATTAGTTCGAGTTCATGTATATACAGTGTAAAATACAATCTATATACTCCTCCTACTTGCATGTCAAGGTCATGCTATTATACTACTCATTAAAAATTTAATACATTTATAATAACATTATTTGTCACTCTAATCTAAATTAGAGTCCAATTAGTACATTAAGTGTGTTTTGTGTGGATTATTTTGTAATGTTTTACACCATTGATACAATCACCAATTTTGCATGCCCATACTTCAAAATAAACTTTGGTCAAACTTCTTCATGACTCCAAATGTGATTGATTTAGTGAATCTTTGAACTCGTTAGTGACAACAGGTGGTAAATTACACATAAACATGAACTAAGATAGAATTGTTTTGCTAATCTTCTAATCACTTTGATCTAGGATGAAAGTAAATTTTTCATTGGTAATAAATGGTCATTAATCGAGTGAGAAAGTAATTATAATACCATACCTATAACCTAGACGTGGGATGAAAGTCACTTTGATCTAGGATGAAAGTAAATTTTCATTGGTAGTAAATGGGCATCACATGACGATGTTTTATCATTACTTCAAAAATTATTATAATATGTTACTATAATTTAAAATATAATTTAAATAAAAATACAAAGTCATTTTAATTTTTATAAGTTAAGAAAGTCTTAATTATAGATTTTCATTTTAATTTTTGTAAGTTAAGAAAGCCTTAGTCATAAACTTTTCTTATAAAGAGATTAAATTATATATTTATAAAAAATTTAACATGATTAGAATAAAAATTGCAAATTAAAAACCAAGAAACTTAATCTAAATAATTCAAAAATCTTCATTATACAATAATTACAAATATTCATATTTATCTAAGGTTTTTAGTTTTAAAATAAAATAAATAATTTATTACATAAAATTTATTTATTATCTTTTAGTTTAAAGGGTTAAGTCTAGAATTGCAATAATGTAGAATTTAGATGCCCAATCAAATAATCATTTCATAAATCATGGTAAATTTGTGTTTTTGACATGAATTATTTTAGATTAATGAAATTGTAAATATCATATTTCAAGATTATACAATGAATAAGGGTATTAAAAGGTATTGAAATCCATTTTTACATTTAGAAATAATAATTTCTTCAATCTGAAATATTTTTTCTTAACAATTTTAATAATAATAAATAAATAAAAATATAAATCATAAAAAAAAATTAAAGTTTTTCATGAACTTTTTATAATAAACAAATAAAATCTAAATCAAAATAATATTATAAACTTGATTTATTCCTAATTTTGGAATTAAGTTAAATTTAAAGTTTTTCGTAACTTTTTTTATAATAAACAAATAAAATCTAAATTGAAATAATATTAAACTTGACTTATTCCAAAATTTTGGAAATAATTAAAAATTAACGTATCCACTTTAAAGTACTTGACCTCTTCTTTCATTTTATTACAATAGATGTAGTTTGTGATGAATTATAATTATATTTATTATTACATTTTATAGAGTATTATTAATTTATTAGTATTTATTTTCTTTGAATTAAAAATTTGATGTTATTTTTTAGAGGTTGGATAAAATGTTTTTTAATATATATTTTTTAAGTATCTAAATTGAAATAATATTAAACTTGACTTATTCCAAAATTTTGGAAATAATTAAAAATTAACGTATCACTTTAAAGTACTTAACCTCTTCTTTCATTTTATTACAATAGATGTAGTTTGTGATGAATTATAATTATATTTATTATTATATTTTATAAAGTATTATTAATTTATTAGTATTTATTTTTTTGAATTCAAAATTTGATGTTATTTTTTAAAGGTTGGATAAAATGTTTTTTAATATATATTTTTTTAAGTTTAGAAAATGACATTTGAAGCGAGCTCCTCTTATACAAAACTTTTCGTATCCTTTTTGATGACATTGGATTTACAGTATTTGCCATAACTTTTAATTGGCTTCGCATTAAAGACACATACACTGCATAACATGTTGATTGTTTGTCAGAAGCCCTCAATACACCTCTGTCTAATGCCTCTCCTTTTGCTCCAAACCACTTTCCTTTACCCCCTACCATGGATGAATGTGAACTCCTTTCTCAACTCCGCCCTGGAAACAACCTCTACATCAATGACCTTGACATACTTGGGCATCGTGCCTTTGACAAAGAACACAATTGGACAGAAAACCATATTCCTTCACACATGCATGCAACAACTATATCAGTCATTGACCTCACTCAAATCTCCCCCCAAATACAACCAGACACCTCTTCATCTTCCTATTCTCCTATGTCGTTGTCTCCCACACAACGCATGGCCTTTGATCTTGTCCTCGCACACTCCACAAATGCTACAAGCCCTCCCCCACTAAAAATGGTCATTCAAGGCACTGCAGGAACCGGAAAGTCTTACTTAATTTCTTGCCTTAAATCTGCACTCCAACATGCCTCTGGCGACAAACCTTCCCCCTTGCTCCTCCTTGCTCCAACTGGTATTGCTTCCTTTAACATAGATGCACTTACAATACATTCTGCCCTTCGCATACCCATTGTTGAGATGCACCCTCTTGAAGGCCATTCCCTTTCAAGCTTCCAAGAACAATTCTGTCATATCCGATACATCATCATTGATGAAATGAGTTTCGTTGGCCGAAAAATGTTAACCCGTATAGATGACCATTTACGTGAATCCTTTCCTTCCCAACGTACAACCCTCTTTGGTGGTTGCTCCATCATCTTTCTTGGTGATTTTGGACAGTTTCCCCCTGTATGTTAGGACGTCACGAGGTAATGCTCTCTAGCATACTTTTGACACTTTTATCACTCTTTCAACCATCTTTCGACAACAAGGCAACACCCCTTCCCAAGTTTCCTTTCGTCAAATCCTACTCAATCTTCGAAATGCAACACCGACTCTTGAATATTGGACCCTTCTCATGTCAAGAACAACCTCCTCCCTTTCAAAAGAAGAGAACAATACATTTGAGCAATGCACACATTTGTACGCAACTAATAGCTCTGTTGCATTGCACAACAAACAAATGCTAAAACTCCTTAACATGCTAGTTGCACATTGCCTTGCAGAGAAAAATAAACAACATCTTCAAACCTCAATCGATGATAAGCAACTTCCATTCAAGGTTCTACTAGTAGTTGGTCAGCGGATCATGTTGACAGCCAACTTATGTGTCTCATCAGTCCTTGTTAACGGCTCACTTGGAAAAGTTATTGCAATTGTGTACAACTCCAACGATCAACCACCTACCTTGCCATCTTATGTTGTAATCCAATTTCTCCACTACAAAGGCCCCCCATGGGATTCTTCCAATCCAAATTTTGTCCCCATCAGTCCTATAACAAGGGGTTCACAAAGGCAAGTACCACTTCGAATGGCATGGGGCTTAACAATCCATAAAGCACAAGGGATGACCCTACAAAATGAAACCATAGATATTGGCAACATTGACCGACAAGGCCTTACATTCACTGCAATATCCAGAGTTAAATCTTTGTCAGGCCTCCGCATATCTCCACCTTTTTTGGTATTCTAGATATTGTCGAATGCAAGACAACCCCTATGTGCCACACAGGATACAAGAGGAGACTTTACTTGCTTCAAAATCTTTGCAACCACCTGTTCCATATACTTACATTCCTGCTCCTTAGCACCTATACTTGCCATAGCTATTAATTTACTACCTTCTCCTTTAAATCAATACAACTTGTATATTTTTCTTTAGATCCTGTATTCCTATTGTTATCGTCATTGAATATTTTCCTACAGGATACAAGCAAATACAAAGAAACATTTCCTTCTTGGATATTTAATTTCATATATACATTTTTGTTGTACTACCTTACCTTATTTACTTCAATGTGTTGTCATACCATTTTTCAAAAGCAAACACAACACAACATTTCATCATGTGTTAGTCTTTTTTCCAACAAATATAAAATGTCCCAATATATATACTTCAATATGCTACCATTCATTGTTTCATTATGTAATCTTTACTTTTATTGCGTTCAGCGGCTATGCTGTAATGTAGTGTTGTAATTGGAAAAGACTTGATCTTACCCATTGCTTTTAGTGAGCCATTTTTATTTATGATACATTTATTCATTTGATCCAAATGTGTTCCAGAAGCATTGGTCTTTTAAATAGTTTTCTTCATATGAAGAAGGAGAAGTTCGTTAAACAAATTGTAATTTGTGGCAAAGAATATTGATCATTCTAGTGTGTGGTCTAACTCAATCAAGTCATTGCCCAGTGTGTGGTGCAAACCATTGTGAATCTTGACCATTTTAATAATTAATTTATGTACATTTCACTCACTTTAACACTCATGTCTTACCATGTTCACTTAGAAAAAAGAATATGGCCATCTCATTCACACACAAAGGTAGAGAATATATTTAAAATCATTTATAGAGATAAATGTTGATATGGATGTCACAATCCTTATAGATTTTTCATCTCCCAAAATTGTTATAATATATATATATACACATACACACACACACACACATTGATGTTCATATGTTGGTTGGTGTAAATATATGGGCTGTATTGCAATATATCTACTTGAAGTTTATACTTTTATAAGAAAGGGAGGTTAGACATGTAAGGAGTATTAAATTACAAAACAATTATACATATCACATTTTTTTTGTAGATAATATTATGATTTTAGGTGTAGGTATAAAGATTTCATATTGCTTGTTCAAAAACATGAATGCTCATCAATACAATGCAGCAAAACCCATCATTATCCTTTTTCTTTCTCATGTTTTGCAAGCATGTTGTAGTAACAAGGTTTTTCCTTTTTATATATGTTTTATAGTTGCTAAGTTCAAATTACCCAATGTATATATACCACAAGTTTCATTAAACAAAAGTAAATACATATAAGAAAAGAGGACCTACAAACAAACTTCCTCCTCCTTTAAAAAAGCAACAACTCTCTAATTCAATTATGATTTGGAAAATATTTTTCGACTGCCAATCGCCGATCGCCGATTACGATGTTTTAGACATTATTTCCCGTTCACCGACCTCCGACCGCCGACCATCGTTGGCGATGATCATTTACCTACGTTTCAGATAAATCAAGTGGCTCACTACTCTTCTATATACCCATAAATAGCTCTCTACCATAGCACACAAAAGGTAGGAACAATACACATTAACTTAGTCTGTCCACATCACTTATCCAAAGTAAAAACAATACACAATAACTTACTGCTAGAAATTTTGTCACTTACCTATATTTTAGAGAAACTAATGGCCCATTGCATTCTCTTTTCATTTTTTTTTCATAAACAAATTCTCAAATATTTTAGAAGCTATAATTGGAAAAAAAAATATTCATTGTTCACAATGTATGGGATTTGTAATCCATTTAAATGCTAAAGGCACATGTTCTTACTTTTCTTTGTAATGATGGTGTATCAAAAAAATTATGTGGTAGGTTATGGGGATATCTTATTTATATGCCTGGGCCCATGTGCTCCTCTGTCTGTATAATGTTTGTGTTTCAATAGCATCTTGGTATACCCATAGTATTAATTTTTATTTTGTAATGCTTGTGTTTTCATAGAAATTTGTACTTTTCCTCAGATATTAAATGGCTTTGCTATGAAAGAATATTTATGTTTAGTATACTGCGAAACAAGCATTTTCATATATTCATTTCCTTCTGTCTACCAATCTATTATCCCTGCTGACTTAGGCAGATAATTTTCACCGCAAATATCCATGTTCATCATCCATGGTCATGATGCATGGTCACATTTCTATGATGCTGGTTCAATATCTTTTTTTAGCTCCCATGAGTAATAGAGTACTCCAACTGTCCATCTCTTTTACACGCTTAACTAAACCAGAGGGTAAGTTAAGTAACTTCACCATCATCCTAAGTTAACTAACTGCACATGAGATTCTCATCTCATGTGAAGAAAATAATGTTAGTGTGCAACAAAACACACACATACATTTAATATTCGTGAGTTGGATTTAGTATTGGAGAAATATCACATTCTTGCCAAAAATATGCGATAGATATCAAGCATGCTTGACGCATGCTCATTTTGCAACTCTCCAAAAAGATGCAACAGTTATCAAATTATCCACTTTCATATACTTAATATTGGTAGAGATGCATTTTAGTTCTAGAAGCATAACACACAATTTTGTTGTAAGCTGTAACATAACACACAGAAATTCAACTTTAAACTGCTTAACATAACACACACTTTATAGATGTCTTCCAAGCAAATTGTTGTGCCACTGCATTTCTCTCCAATACAACCTAAATTAATAGACACTGAATAAATAAGAGTGCAAGCCACAACCCATAAGATTGAATTCCAAATCTTATGGCATTGCCTTCGAGCATGACATGACATGTAGCACCGAATCCATCCCCAACTAGCCCAAAAAGCCAAACATGGTTAAGGGCAGTTTCCTACAAAAGAGAACACCTTGCAAGCATTCCAAGTGAAGCTAAGTGTCAGTTTGCAGTGAACCAGAACAAAGACATTTTGCGAGATTTATAGGTAGCTATCCAGGGATATAACTACAACCAGCTACTCCAAACCCATAAGAGGCTGTTGAATTCAAGATGAGGATATGCTATTAATGCCTCTCTACATTAAATGAAAATGAATCCTAATGATCAATGATTTAAGCTTTACGAGTTCCTGATTCTCGTTTGTGCCGATCATGATCAGTACAAACTCACCAAAACGCAGCGACGCGTCGACAGTCAAGCAACTTTGTGCCGATATAGTGATTCAGGTTGTCCAATACAACCTGAATTAATTCCAATTGAATAAATAAGAGTGATTAGGAGTGCAAGCAAAAAATAGTTAGAACAACAACAAAAGTTTACGCAATTCAGCAATGCAAACACTTAAGTGTAGGCCAAATTGTATTTGGCATTCAATCTTCTCAACTTGCTTTTTCTATGTTATGTAAAGAAGATTCTAGCATAGACATTTATATAACACTAATAGAACTTGCCAAGGGCCATTTGCCTTGCCTTGCACACCATACCTATGCCAAACAACATCAACTTTCAATTGTTGTTTAACCACTTCTTAGTTGCTCAATCTTCAATATTATATCCCTTATACACATGTCAAGTTCCTCACTATTCACCCTTTATGTTTTCACATCAGGTATGATTAAAAAATCCAACAAGAAGAAGGGAAAGCAGATTGAGCCTAACGTAGAAACAACTCCAATTATACCAATTGAAACAATGTTTGAAGACACCAAAACCATCCCAAGGGCCACTCCAGAATTCAAATGGGGTGACCTGTACACAGCTATCAGAGATGGAAAAATACCAGATGCAAACCTCGAGGAATCAATGGTTTACCAAAACATCAAGAGGTCTTCCCTTCACAAGGCAGCAACCTGGCCAGAATTGTTTCCTTGCTCAGAGGTGATTGGGTGGATTCTGCCCCATGTAGATACAACCACCAGAATCATTTCAAACGCCAATGGAGAAGGACTCGGCTCCTTTCAACTAGGACACCTTTCAACTGCATACAAGCTACCTTCCTCCAAAGTTATGCTTATTGATGATTGGGTAAGGCATGCCAATATACATAATTTTGAATGTGCAAAGAAGATGATGGCACCATACAAGCAACTAAGACCCAAAGGTAGCGGGGAATATGACATCCAACACTTAAGGACCCCCTATCGAATCATAGTCGTAATGTTGAACATAATTTTCGGCCTACCAAACAGAAACAACTAGAAACTCAGTTGGGTTCCATTGATCTACCACGTTTCCACACATGGTACATTCTTCAATTGGGCAGATATAATATCAGATAGTATGGCGTCCAACATTGCTACAGCTCAAACCGGCCTTTCACAACATAAAGCATAATTTTTCATGTCTCCTTACCTCATTGATTGTATATTAATCAAGAATCCTTTCCCTAAGTTGGGATGTACTTGGCAATGGACTAAGACTCCCCTTCATGTAGCATACCAAATAACTTGGGCTCATTGATATCAAGGGTATTACAAACTACTATGCGAAGAACTAATCATGCCCCTTTATTGGTTGCTCTTCAATAAAGAACCAAATTGTTTTTCAGACAATGCCGTGGCTGTAATAGGTGAGTACGACGACTACTACTTCTCATTAGAAGGCACATACATAAGGATGTATGGGGGCACTAAACCTCCTTATCTACTGCCCAATTATGCTATAGCTTTCACTGTGCATAAAGAATCCATAAGACAAGTCTTCATCAATGGAATTGGTGACTTTCTCCATCTAAAAAAAGCATCTTACCCACCTCTACCATTCAAAATTGGTGCATACAAGTTCCAAAAAATTAGAGTTGTTGAAGCCTTCATTTCTGACTTGGAAGCTTTTCACTTCGGGACTATACTTTTTGTAAGAAACGACAACAAAGGTAAAGTGGCTAAACATTGTGCTTCTTGCAAAATCACTTTTGAATACTCAGATCATTTCCTGGCAGATGAGGAAATATATAAAAGGGTCAACAATGCGAAAGAGCTGCACAAAAAAATAAAGGGAAACCATGCACGTACTTCTATCAAAATTACAACCCAAGAAAATTAAGCAGAAATACATATACAAAGGGAAGAATCGACAGAGAAACAAAAGAAAGAGGAAGCAGAAATACATAGCCAAAGTGAACAGGCCAAAAGGGTACAAGAAAAACAAGATAAAGAGGAAGCAGAAACATTAGCAATCGAACAGCATTAGAGAGAGGAAATGGAAAAATTGCAAAACGAAGAAGCCTGTCGTGAAAGAGAAACTAAAGAAAATGAAGCTCTGGAAGAACATATCAGCAAAGAAGCGCAAGAAAAGATCCAACCAGCTATGCACAATGAGCCAACAAGTCCACAAGTCAATAGTCCAGAACCCATGGACACAAACATGTTAACACGGGGGATTCATTCAATAAACTGCTATCATAGCACGTTTGTTCGTGGCATATGAAACAATACCCCTAATTTCACTAAATATTGGAAAATCCCTTCCAAAATTGTTTTTTTTAACCCCCTCCCAATATGCCTTCCCAATTTAAAAAAACCCCTATTTTCACTAGATATTGTATGTATAAATTTTGTGATTAACATTTTTTATACCCCTTTATATTTCTACCTAGTATATTGATATGATACCCCTCTTATGACCCCACATGCATTCTACAATGCACCTTGCTTCTTTCGATGTATGTTGTGGATGCACATTACTTCACCCATAATGCAATTACTCAACTACATATAATTATGATTTGCAACCTCTAATGGTCTAATGAAGAGATAGGAGATCACCTCTTGTATGTCACTAGAGCCAATGCACATAGTAAAACATTTAAATTGCATGTTGTAGTTCCCCAATCATTGACTAAGCCTGTTGTGGGCTAGGTATCCAAGACCCCAGGGCCTGTAAAAATCTCTAGGAGGCTGAATAAACCTCCCAAGGCTTGTAATAGGCACGAGTGGTTGGGTATTCAAGCGTCCAAGGCCTATCGAGGGCCTATAATAGGCCTTGGAGGCTTAGAGCCTCCCAAGGCCTATAAAAGGCCTATAAGAGGCCCTGGAGGCTTAGAGCCTCCCAAGGCTATGGGTAACAACTGGCTGTCAATGGCCACTGTCTCTTGACTATGATCGACTGTAAACCCTCTTCACCACGAAACCCCTGGCCTCAAGCATGCCTCAAGACGTGATTTCCCTGCATACTAGTAAGACCAATCCTTGCCTCAACTTGATTTCTCATCCAACTGTGATCCCGCCATCTCCATTTGGTGGATATTTGTCAGCTCGCCCATATAAAAAAGACCCCAAAGTATTTTTGTATTGTTACATTAAATAAAAAAACCCTTTGCCCCTTAATATATAAGCAATATAATTTTTAGGTTTTCATGATTATTTAATACCCCAATTGAATGAACGTGGTATTATATTGCCTTCTATTGAAGCCCCCATGCATACTAAGCACACTAACTGGAGGCCACTTGCCATTTCCAGAGCTTTAGCTTACGTTGGTTACCCCATCCAAAGAACATATAGTGGCCCGATTGGACATGATTTTTTTTATTCAAAGAGAAATACCATAACACAACGGTCATAAAAAAGAATTAAAATGACCGCTCAACTATATATTGTCACCATCACAGAAAACACACTTGTAGAAGGCACCCAAAAGGACCCCAAATTCATAGCCTATGTGAATGTCGTAGCTGCACAAGTAAGTGCTGACAATGTCGACAAGCTGCTTACCACTATTGAGCGAAACAAAGAAAAAATTTTGAAACTCAAAGCCACCTTGGTAAAGGAACGTGGAGAGACCATTGCGTTAAACACAAAATTACATGCCACATTATTTGAGAAAGACAATTTACTAGCTGTGTACACCAACCTTAACACAGAAAATGAAGCATTGATTGTTCAGTTAATGATAATGGAAGGGGAGACAAATGATTTTCAAGCAAAGCTTACAGACTTTGAAACACATGCATCAGTGGCAAATGACAAGGCCAATGAATTGAAGACTCAAGTAGATAAGTTGTTGAGAGATAAGGAATCACTCATGGAACCGTTCTAGGCACAAGCATGCAAGCTTCAAGAGCAAGTCTCAAACTGTCAAAAAACACTCTTTCAACAAATCTACAATATCAAACAATTCATGGCAAGGATGCAGGAAATTGCTGCAAGCTCAATAGAAATGCATCAACATTTGATTACTACTGGCAACAAGCTTAACAAATAGTTAACTTGGAGAGAAAATAACCCAGCATTTCCTCCTCACCTCCCTCAAAAAACACTAGCGACCCTGAAGCTGTATATTGCTCTCCTTGAATTTTGCAGGAAATCCACTAATCGACTAAATGCCGAGATTGATAAAACTCTTGAAAAGTGCAAAAACTTCTATGAGGAAATCCATCAGGTTCACCGTAAATGTCGTCTCCCTATGGCATCCAATATCGATGAGCTCCCCCCCAAGGATCAACAGATGGAAAAACTCCAGGAAGTGTTGCAATCAAACCTGGACTACATCAAGAAAATTGATGCTCTAACAAAAGAAGACATCGACTTCTAGGTGAGGCAAACATCTACACATCTCATTTTCCTTGAGGATACCTGTAAGGCTGCACCAAGAGAAGTTGAAAATAAAGAAACATAAATGTCTTATCCCAAAGTGTCTCTAAAACTATTAAAGCCTGACGAATATAATATCATAACTGAAGAAGCTACTGCATGGGCATACTATATTTCCAATTTAGAAGCGTCCAACTAATTTTAATTGTAAATATCATTTGTATCTTCTCATATGTACAACACTCAAATGAAAACTTTGCCTACTATTCTCATTTTTGCAATTTCACCAGATAACAAACTCTTCCAAGGCTATATAGTGTTGAACCAACCCTTTTTGTTGTTCATCTATTCTTCTTTGTCAATGAAAACAAATTTCCCTTCTTGAGAAGCTATTGTAGAAATGTTTATATGTAATGTGTACTTTTCAATGGATATTATTGGGATTCCTTTTCTCTAAAAAACCTAAATGCTTGTTCATATTTTTGTAACAGTGCTATATTTTACTACTTTTTTAGTTCAATGCTCTTTAGTTTCCTTGTTGGCAATGGCTTTTCAAGCTAAGCTCATAATGGATTATCCCAAACAGTAGTGATATAAATATTAATCTCAACTGATTTGTAAACTGTGTACTCTCTTTTACATTCTCAAAATCAAAGCAACCAAGCAAAGCGACCTCTCCTCATCTACCTCCACGTTGAATAAATACAACCTTTATATTGAGAGCTACAACCACTCCTATTGTGTTGTAAGTCTACATTTTATTGTGCTTTGTTGTGAACTATCTATATTGTCAGAAGACGTGTGAATCCTTGATGTGGTGAGAGTCATTGATGACCAGTTACTTTCCTTGGTTTATTAGTGATTTTCAAAAGATTAATTCATATAGTGACAGGTCTGTTCGCCTTTACATGGTTGAGAAGCATGTAAAGTTTTTATTGTGGACTTGAAATCCTCAATGAGAAGAAAGAAACATATCTAGGTTTCCCACTATATCTTCCATTCTTGAAGCAAGCATAATGAAGATTCACCACTCATAGTTTGTTGTAAGTCTGCATTTTTATTGTGCTTTGTTGTGAACTATCTATATTGTCAGAAGACGTGTGAATCCTTGATGCGGTGAGAGTCATTAATAACCAGTTACTTCCCTGGTTTATTAGTAATTGTCATAAGATTAGTTCATGTAGTGACAGGTCTGTTCGCCTTTACATGGTTGAGAAGGATGTAAAGTTTTTATTGTGGACTTGAAATCCTCAATGAGAAGAAAAAAAAATATTTGGGTTTCCCACTGTATCTTCCATTCTTGAAGAAAGCATATAACGAAGATTCATTTACAACTTAGATTGTGGCACTATCAAGAGCTAGTCCATGAAAGAGTTCTATACTTATACTTGTATATGGAGATTCCTAAATTTATTGCTACAACACATGGCATGAAAACAAACATTTATTTACAAGTAGTTTGTGCAGTTTAGGAGCTATTATAATCATTGTTTTCATTGATATTATTGCAGAAATATTTTTTCAAATTGCTTATATATTCTAGATATAGTAGTAATCTATAGTGTTGAGATTACTACTACAGATATTGTGAGAAAAGAAATTGTAGTTGGCTCACCGTGTTGATGAACTTAACATTATTTTTTGTTATGGGTTGAGTGCCTGTGTCTTTGTAATTTGAGATTGTTACAAACTTTGCTTTTTTCCTACCAGTATCCTTCGTTGCCTGTGCCTATGTTTTTGTTCCTTCTAACTTTCCTCTTTTCCTACCGGCGTTCATTTTTTCCCCTCAAGGGGCAAATGCTCATTAAATACATTTCAAATCGTGATTCTATTAATGATCGAACGTAATTACAAAAGTCTCAGTCTCCTTCCCAGTATGATCTCTATGTATATTGTTGAACCCCTCATCAGCAGATCGATCATAATTTATACATTTCACATTGTACAAATGAAATTTACATGAATAAAACTATAGGAATGCCTTACAATATGGTTGCAAGAATAACATTACCACATCACAATGCAAATCTACATCAATACCAACTTTAGAATGAAAGGTTACATTAACAATTATGTTGGATAACCATAATGAAAAGTAAGATCTATTCTTCATCATAGGATTTCATGACCGAAGGAATGAAATATATATTTTCTATTTGTGTTGCAGAAATGGTGGATAAGACCACAATCTCCAATTGGTGATCTCCTTATGATGATTGCGGCTAATCTAGACAACATGACACCATCTGGACACAATTCTACATAGGATCCATATTTCCCTTTCACTTCATGATGATCAGAGGCATTCCCAACAACAAGGTCATTGCCGAAATTGGAGGCATTACTCGAAATAGTAGTGGTTACTGGAATTGTAGATGTTACTGGACAGAGAATTTTTTATCGGAACCTGCTGCAAGATTTGATGCTATAACTTCATGAACCAAAACAATTTAACATTCAATTTTATCCAAAATAAATGAAGATAATATGAGTATAGGATGGATTTTGTACCTCCAAATCAAT
Organism: Larix kaempferi; assembly: GCA_027924585.1. Taxonomy (NCBI): domain Eukaryota; kingdom Viridiplantae; phylum Streptophyta; class Pinopsida; order Pinales; family Pinaceae; genus Larix; species Larix kaempferi. Next base: position 540,997 of record BSBM01000422.1, on the reverse strand, counting down.
GTGGTATTTCATAGGAAAAACATGTCCCAGATTAGGCCATTAGAGGTAATATAATAAGGTGATTTAGGGGGGAAATAGTCAAAATAGTAGTTTATAGATACTCCCAAAATTGTCAAAATAAAGACTCGACACTGCTTTTGTTAGCTTGTCCACCACCACCATGGTTGACTCATGTTGCTTCCCTTCAATTAATAGTCTTGTAATAAAATCCATAGATATCTCTTCCCACTTCAACTCAGGGATGGGTATTGGCTGCAATATTCATGTTGGGTGTTGGTGCTCAACTTTCACTTGTTGGAACTTCTGACATATAGCTATGTACCGCATGATGTCTCTCTTCGTTTGCAGCCAAAAATATTTATTTTTGGCTGTTGTGACAGTCTTATGACAACTTGGGTGACCTCAGTAAGGAATCTAATGAATTTCATCCATTACTAGATTCTTCAATTCTTCTTTTTTCTGGAATGTACAGTCATCCCCGAAACAAAAAAAAAAATCCCATCTTCATTCAACTGATATCCCTCATACTTATTGCATGGTTCATCTTGTCTAATTCCTATACTCACTTGCGCATACTTCTAATCTTCGGTTGAGACCTTGCTGACTCATTCTTTAAGGTCAGTGTTGCACAATCTCATGGTGACGACATGAAACTTCCTGTTGAGCATATCAACAACTTTGTTCTATTTACCTTTGGAAATATTGATCTCAAGATCGAATTCAGTTAGAAATTCTAACCACCTAGCATGTCAAGCATTTAGATTCAGCTAATCAAACAAATACTTCAAGCTCATATGATCAATTTGCAACTCAAATTTCCATCCAAGAAGGTAGTGCCTCCACATATTCAATGCGTGCATTATGGTTGCTATCTCCAATTTATGCCTCGCATAATTTTTCTTATGATACTTTAAATTTCTAGACTCATAACATATCACATGTCCTTCTTGCATAAGTACTCCTCCTGGTCCTTCAATGCAAACATCTGTGCATACCACAGAATATTTATATGGATCTGCAATCTTCAATATAGAAGCATTTTTTAGACCATGTGAACTTCACATTCTTTCTCTGTAGTGACGTGACCACATGCACCACCTTGGAGAAACCCTTGATGAATCTCCTGTAACATCCTACTAAATCCATGAAATATCTAACCCTGTCACATTCTTAGGCATATACCATTTCACTATAGTGCCAATTTTCTCGGGATCTACTGAAATGACATGACCCAAATACTGGATTTTATTTTGATAAAATTTACATTTTCTTAGATTGGCATACAACTTATGCACCCTAAGCACCTATAGTACCATTCTTAGATAGTCTTCATGCTCTTCCTCATTCTTGGAATAGATGAGGATGTCATATAGAAATACCAAGATGCACTTATCCAAATACTGGTTGAACACACTTTTTTATGAGGCACACAAAAGTAGTTGGAGCATTAGTGAGACTGAATGGCACAACTGAGAATTCATAGTGGCCTAACCAAGTTCTAACATTTGTATTATGGATTTCCTCTTCTCGGATTCGGACCTGATGGTAACCTGACCTTAATTCAATCTTGGAAAATATTATGGATCCATGATTTGATCAAAGAGATCATGTATCCTAGGCAATGGACACCGGGAAATTGCAGAACAAAATAACACAAGGCATTGTATCGATAACTATAATAAATTTCCTCCGTAGGACAACTAACACAGGTTATTGAGAATTTATTTTCGGTTGGATTCTACTTAGAATCTACCAATTACATAACCAAGTAAATAATGTGAGTGTATGTGAAAAATACTAAATCTAATTTTTATAGGCCCTCAAGCTTGGTTATCTACTAAGTACATAACCAAGTAAATAATGCAAGTAGATCTGGGAAAAATCCTAAATAGAAGTTATATAGGCCCTTGAGCTTGTAAAAAATGGGTCAAATCTTTAAATTTTTCAAGAGGAAATCCACTCTTGTTTTTTAGAAGTTATGTTGTCTATGTTGTTTATGAATTTCCAATTAAAGTGCAATACATTGGTAGAGCCTTTTTGTATTCTTGCATTTGTTCAAATTTAAATTCAAGATAGAAGAATTTCATTCATATTCAGGTCTTGCAAGGCGTGGTGAAATTCATGGAGCAATTTAACATTCTATTTATAAGCTTATTCTTGTTTATTAGACATTTAATGTTGAACATCCACTCATGGCCAAATTATTCTGATGTTCCACAAAAAAAGACTAGTTGCTAATCAACTCAATGATCTTTTGTTTCTCAGATACTAAAAGATCAAATCCATCTAAAAGAAATGTCTTACAATATCAAACTTGTCTGAAAGAGTATAGAGATTGAATGTTAAGTGTTTGGTTGTAACATGTTGGTGACTTTGGCCTTGCATGGTGGAAACCCAATGGTGATCTTGCTATCAAAACTTGAGTTATTGGCACCTTTGGGTAAATTATTAGTGGTATTTATATGATGCAGTCTACCATGATGGAAATTAGAAGTAGTTTTTATTGGCATTTGAATTGATCATCTGAAACATATTCTTTTTTTATGAAGGTATTTTCCCCCCAAATATGCCTAGAGTGGGAAAATTACAACGAACGTAGATGTGTATTCCTTTGGGGTAGTGTGAATAGATCTAGTCATAGGATGCAAAGCTGAGGATATCAATTGACCCAGGGGAGAACAATGCCTCACATAATGGGCTAGTTGCTCTATTCATACTATTTTCCCATTTAACCTAAAATAATCAAGGTTGGGATACGCTAAAATTAGTAGTGAGAGAGGTTATTTTTAGTGTTGTTTGCAAATGGAAAATCCAACCATGGTATGGTTGCATAATACTATTCAAAGGATATCTTCTGTTTCACATGAGAGAAACACAATTTCAAAGATCTTTCTTTTCTTCATAAGTTCACTGTAAATATCCAAAGCAATGGAGTGAAGTTTCTATAGTTTCAATGGTAGATCATCTACATTACAAATGTAGAAGGTTGGTGGTTTGGTTCCACCATGCCCTACCATAAATCAATACAATACAAGATATTGTACTTTATTTTAAAGACAATAATCTTTATTTGATTTTTCTCAAATGATTAGAAGTTTTTTATATATTGTCTCTAGAGAGACACACGTAATATCATCTCTGAAGAGACAAATATTTGTATTTATTGTCTCTAGAGAGACACCCGCTTAAAGACAATATTTGAGACAATACTCATTTTTTTTGTCTCAACTTGAGACAATATGGTCATTGATAAAGACGATATGGTTTATAATTGATGTATTCTATATTTGTATCTATAGAGACAATAGTTTAAGACAATAATATAAGACACTCACTTAGAGACATTATTTAAGACCATATACAACTTTTTTTTTCTCAAGTTTACACAAATTACACCAATATTGCCTCAAAACCCCCTTCTATGTAGTAGTAAGTCATTTGTCTAACTTTGTTTGAACTACATTGTTCAATCAAGAGTCTCCATCAATGATCTCACCGGGAATTACAATATGCACATCTCAAGTTTACACAAATTGTATGATTTTCATACAATTGGGGATGGCTACTTGTCAAAATCAATTAAAATGATGGCTGCTATATGAAAAATGTACTCCTGGAAGTGTTGTATTATTGCATAGATAAGGCGCATTTCTACAGCCCTGGTGAGGGAAGTGTTAGTCTAACCCATAAAAATAAAAAATAAAACTTAAGACTTAAAAAATTATATAATTTAATGGTAAAAGGTTTGCAGATTTGATCCCTCTCAAATAGTGGAAACTATAATTCATACAATGTCTCTCAAATCATCATAAATTACTCACAATGCTCTCTTCAATCAATGGCTCATGGAAACACAAAACCATCTTCTTAAATGGTGGCTAGGTGGCATTCTATGTTTCTACATATGCTGAGTGACTTCTTAACTTCTAATTTCTTTAATTTAACCCACGGCTTGACTTGGTAGTTACAATAAATTGTGTGATAGCTCCCTTGGCAACTCATCAATGACTCTTAAAAACTCACTACTCTAACATGGATTCTCTAATCCAACGGTTATTGCACTTGTTGGAAGATGCATAGATTCCTCCTCATTCGCTATGCGGTTTCCTTGTTCGTGATCGATACACCTTCACGATTTGTACGAATTTTGTTTACAAATTTGGTTCAGTTTTTATATTTTTTTTAATCGTGGTTTACCAGCCTTATTGGCTACATCCATGGAAAGAACATATACTTGTTGTTCAAGGTATCTCTAATGTCCATCATAACATTATCCGCAAGCTAGATTTAAACTTATAGAGAATGTTACAACCAATTCTCCCAACCACTCAATTTAAACTATGTTTACAACATATCTCTACTTTCTTTTATAATTTGACTTTTAGATTTTTTTTTTTAATTTGACTTTTTAAATTTTAATATGTTCATCACTTTAAGAAGTCATGTCAAACTTCAGTCACTGACATCACATTAATAGTTCCGAATTTGGGAGACCTTACTTTTCTTTATTTTGGGAGAAGCAATGCAAGCGACAGAGTAACTTTGCTGAAGTAACTTGAATCGACTTATAACTAGGTTTTGTAGAATATATTGTGTTTGATCTTGAAAGAAGTATATTAAATCTTTTAATAGTAGACTTAACTATGACTATGTAACAATATCATTCTTTTAACATAATTATATGGATAGCGGTTAATATTTTCCAATTTGGGGTTGGCAGGAAGATGATAAAAAATTAGTTTAGAGGTTACAAAATATATATATGTATATATATTTCAGGAGGTATAGATAATTGACATTTTTTGGCATTTCACTTGTGATTGAAGAACATAGATAATGTTGAAACAAAATGACTTCAAAAAAACAAATAAAAAATTAGTTTAGAGGTTACAAAATATATATATGTCTATATATTTCAGGAGGTATAGATAATTGACATTTTTTGGCATTTCACTTGTGATTGAAGAACATAGATAATGTTGAAACAAAATGACTTCAAAAAAACAAATAGATCCTTTGACAAAATGTATTAACTATATTTTTCTTTTAAAATATTTTACATTACCTTGTCTAAAGGGTAGCCCAAGGCCCTCACCAGAATGGACCCAGGGCCTTTATACTCCCCCACCATAGGTGCCATTGCACCACTCCGTCTCATCTTTATAATTCATCACTATAAGTTCAGTTGCATTACTCAATCTCACTTTTATACTCCTCCACCATAGGTGTCGTTGCACCACTCCATCTTGCCTTTATACTCTACCGTAAGTACAGTTGCATCACTCAATCTCACCTTTATACTCCCCCACCATAGATGTCGTTGCATCACTCCATCTCACCTTTATATTCCCTTTCCATAAGTGCCATTGCACCACTCCATCTCGCCTTTATACTACCTATACGTGATAGTGTAACAGACTGATCATAGAAAACCCAAACCTATCGAGCCATCTTCACCACCGCCATTGTTTTGGCGATTTCTTTAGAGAAAGCTGCTTCGGTGTTCCCTTTCCAAGCACCTTGTTTGGTGTTTGTATTCCAGGCACGAGCTTTGATGGTGTTAGGTTTTCAGACACTTCTGATATTCGTTTTTTATGCACCGACTTTCGTGGTGTTGCATTTTCCAGCAATCCGTTTGTTGTTAGCTTCTCAATAACACCGATAGATTTTGGTTTTGTCATTACAGTAACACCATTTGCTTTTCCATTTTCACTTTCATGCACATGGTTTGGCTCTGGCTTTCCTTTCTCCGGCGAACCAAGCGAACCAATTGATCTTGGCTTTCCATTTTCTAACGAGCCATTGGATCTTGATTTCCCATTTTCTAGGACCTGTGATCTCACTTGCAAAGGTTGGCGTTTTCTGGATTCAACAAGGATTCCACTTTCTAATGAGCCATTGGATCTTGATTTCCCATTTTCTAGGACCTGTGATCTCACTTGCAAAGGTTGGCGTTTTCTGGATTCAACAAGGATTCCACTTTCTAATGAGCCATTGGATCTTGATTTCCCATTTTCTAGGACCTGTGATCTCACTTGCAAAGGTTGGCGTTTTTTGGATTCAACAAGGATTCCATTTTCTAATGAGCCATTGGATCTTGATTTCCCATTTTCTTGGACCAGTGAACCCACTTGCAAAGGTTGATCTTTTCTGGATTCAACAAGGATTCCATTTTCTAATGAGCCATTGGATCTTGATTTCCCATTTTCTAGGACCTGTGATCTCACTTGCAAAGGTTGGCGTTTCCTTGATTCAACAAGGATTCCATTTTCTAATGAGCCATTGGATCTTGATTTCCCATTTTCTAGGACCAGTGACCTCACTTGCAAAGGTTGACCTTTGGAAGCAAGATCCTTGTTGAGAGAATGCAGAGCAGTCTCCAATTCTTCAACTCTCTGGTTTTGTGCTTCTAGCAAACGCCCAGTTCTGTCCACTTCCTCTTGTAAGATTTCATTCCGTTGTTTAAGAGAATGTTCTGTTACCTTGTTCTGCCTAATTAAATCCAAACGCTGTTCGACTTCTTCATTAACCTGTTGCTCAAGACTGTTAATTTCCATATCCATTGTTGCAATTTTGGAAAGCAAAGATTGTACTCTCTCTTCATTTCTTGAAGACTCAGAGTTTAAAACCTGCATTTCGTCTTCCATACAAACCAGTGTAGTATTATACTCATTCTCCCTGGTTTTCAAGAGATCCACTTCAATGATTAAATCAATAATCTTTTTGCTTATTGATACATTTTTACTACCCATCAACTCAAGGTTTCTTTGCAGCTCTGCAACACTGTTCTCCAAATTTCTCTTTTCCTCATTCCACAAATGCCCATCTTGTTCAATTTTTCTTAGCAAATTTTGAATCCTTTTCTTGGATTCATTCAACTCGGATTGAAAACTATTCTTTTCTGTTCTACATTTATGTAGAATTCTCTCATTTTGCTTCATCTCGTCTTCCAAGTGAACCAGTTTGGCATTATGCTCATTCAGCTTGGCTTTCAAGGACTCTACTTCACTGTTTAGCTCTCTATTTTTCTGAACCAGTAATCCCCTTTCACTAGGAAATGGATCAAGCTTTGTTTGCAGCTCTGCAACATTGCTTTCCAAATTTTCTTTTTCAGAAACCCACAAATGTTTATGTTCAAGTAATTCCTGTGCCCTTGCTTTCAATTTTTTCAACCTGGATTGCATTTCAATCGTTTCTACCCTAGATTGAACTAAGGACCTTTCTTTTTGCATAGACATCTCTTGTATTTGTTTCTTATAAGCAACCAATGAAGACAAAAACTTCTCTTTATCAGTGTTCCATGCTTGCTCTGCCATTTGGGTGCCATTGTCGATCTCCTCAGTCTCCTGTCTTGCTGCTACAATCTGTGATAAAAGCTCATATTTTTCCAATTTCCAATCTTTTTGAGCTGCCTCTAATTCTGCAGATATCACCTGAATTTCACCATTCAACTGCAAAACAGTACCTTCTAGAATTTCTTTTTCAGAAACTATCGCTCTGCAGTCTTTGTCTTTCTCAAAAATTTCCTTTTTAAATCTTTCCTCAGCGCCTTGCAACTGTTTAGAAATATCAACCCGGCAGTCGTCGGCTCTACTTTGACATTGTTCTCTGAATTGTTTCTCGACTTCCTTCAAGCGGTCATTGAGTTTTTCCCCGGCTTTCGCTTGTTCTGTGAGTTTCCAATGCAGATTATACATCTTTAACATGAATTTTCTTTCAAGATTGCAAATGTGGGCTTCCATTTGAGTGAGCTTTTCTAACCATGAAATTATCTTCTGGCTGCCTTTGCCTTCCCCCATCTTGTTTGAAGAAAAATATGTAAACTGAATGTTGGATCGTTTTCTTCTCTTCTGGCAAATCCGATGGAAGATAGGTACAACCTTTTTTCTCGCCACCATTATTCCAAATACGATTTCTTCGTTGATTTGCTTACTGTAAATTGACTTTCTCGCGACCGCGAAGATCAGTGCTCGTAAATTTTTCGATGGTCAACGCTTATTTATTCGCTCTATTAATAAATAAATAGTCATTCATTTGGATAAACCGGATTTTTAAATACCGACTTGGTTGATTGACTTCATTGTGTAAAAATTAATGGCGTTTAATATGGGATACTTACATCGTATTGTATTCCGTAGACTAGAAGAAATTTTGCTGATTGCAATGTTGGATTTAGTGATGTTAGATTACTCACTGTAATCTAGGAATATTGAGAGAGGAGTGTGTGTTGATAGTTAATTGCATTGAGAGGAGTGGGTGTAAAAAACATATGAAAAGTAATTTAAAATATTTATGTCTGTCTATAAAATAAAATATTGAAACCCAAATTTATCAAGTAAGAGAGGGATTTTAAAATTAAAAAAAAATATATCTAAAGAAATTGGATCACTTTAAATGCTTCATAGATCTAAGTTTAAGATGAATATATGTTGATTAATTTCATTCCTATCATAAATACAATCATAATCCTAAATGTGTAATTCTACCCAATATTGTTGGAGTGACATGTCTTCTTGGCCATGTTAATTTTTGGATAGTTCTTCCTCTCTTTTCAGTGTGAACTTTCTTTCTCAAGTGTCTCCCTATTTGCATGCAGGTGTTACGAACGTGGCATTGGATGGTATTTATAGTGCACACAAGCCACTGAGGTGGTTGTGCACACCTTGTTGAGGTGTGCATGTATCAATTTAGTGCACCAAAAATTGTAGAGGTTTTATGGGTACAAGTGTTTTATGGGTATAAGTGCACGGCCCTTCAAGCTTGTGAGCAAGGACAATGACAAGTTTTTAGGGGTGTTGCCCTTTAGAACTCTACACAGTGTTGTACATCGGATTCTTAAAGTGGTGCACACAATTAAGGGGTGTTGAGGTGTCCTAGATGGAGGAGGTTTGTATAGAGGATGAACATTTTTTGGCATTAGATTCATGTGGTTAAGTTAGAATCAGAAAAACATTTTCAAACTTAATGTGTAACATTATATAGCACTTCTCCCAAAACAAACCAAAGTAAGGTCTTTAAACTCTGGTAGATTGGCACCATTCATGTGACGACATTGAGACGACATTGATTGAATATTTTATAGAAAATTAATTACAAACTTCATTGGAATATGTGCACCTCTTACCAAATATATGGAGAAGGGTACTTTTTAGTGGACAATAGCCACTCGAAAGGGTTTTGAATTGTTGAAAAGTAAGTTAAGTATAGCGTCGACCATGCCTATTTTTAATGGAGCATTTCAAGTTCTTTGTGATATGCAATAAACATAAATATAGATATTAAAATATTAACAATACGAAATAATAATATTAATTATGCTAAATGAAAGGTCAAATGACACACTTCTTACTTTTTAATTAAACAATGCATATAAGTACATTGCCACAAGGTTCATTGTAATCATCATCTTATGAGTTCATATCAATCATTTATTTTCAATATATATTCTTATATATTTTGATATCAGAAACATTGATTTGGATAGTGTGGGTTAGTTATGTTACCCCTCAAATTTTTGTTCCATGTAGAATTATCTCACAATGTTATCCATATGTCTTGTACAACTTACTACTACATGCAATTTGGCCAATTGGAGTTCCTCCTAGTCTCCTTCACTATAACTATCACATTTACACCTTCACCCAATTCTTTGGTGGACTTGAAATCCCATTAAATGGAGTGTTTCGGAGGCCCTTGTTCAACTTTTTACTTTTTCCCATATAATGGACCTTTCTACATCAAATGTTAAGGATGATTTGGGAAATTTTTCATTTATTTTCATATTATTTTGAATAGCTGTCTTCCTATGATTAGTGGATCTTTTTCTTTCTAAAGTGTTCATTTTTACATTAGTTATTTACTTAATTAAATTACCTCTTGCTCTCACCTTACACTTGATTTTAATTAAGTGCTTTAGAATTAGTGTTAATTAATTTGAACTCCTCTCATTGATCTTTCATAGAGTTATAAGTTGATCTAGTCACTATGCTCCACAGTCACGATTATGCCCCCTATACCTCTTAGAATTTCTCAACGACTTTGAGATTTACTTCCCACCCGTAGGATTCATGTTCATCTTGCTATCCCACCTCAATGTGTGGGAATCGAACATTATCATCCTTCTCCCTCACCTAGTTCCCTGTTGGGATCATCAGATTTAAGCTCCTCTTAGCCCAAATCACAACCTTCATCTATCAACACTTCTCCATTAGGAAACACAACAACCAATATGTCTAGAATTTCTCCATCCAAATCTCCCAATGACCACTACAACAAAACCTTGCCATTAGCATCCTTTTTAGCTTCCATTTACTTTTTTAGTGATTCTTTTTTTAGTTTTAATGAAAAGTCAGCGCTATTTCAAAGGATGGCCCTAAAGTCGACATTATTTCCTGCATCAACTTTAGCACCAATTTAGTGTCAGATTTAGAGACAAATTTAGCACTAGGTTTAGATTAGTGCCAAATTTAGAGTCAGATTCATTGACAAATTTATAGTCAGAATTAGTGCTAGGTTTAGAGCCAAATTTAGAGCCAAATTTAGTGCCAAATTTCACAAGTGACAAAATAAAAGTGAGTGAGACTTTTCAAAAAGAAAACTAAGTAATATCAAAGGTTAAAAGTAAGCCACTTGTCTCAATCGTCATGAGTGGGAGGGAATTTTAATTATTTTAATTAAAATCACTAACTTTCCCTCATAAAATCCCTTCAAAACCAACTATTTCATTATTTATTCATTTCCTCTCTTTCTTTATTCTCTTCGACACCCTTCTCCTTTATCCCTTAAGGTTTCCTCTCTTCAAGTCTCATCCTCATGGAGGATAGTGTTTTGGTTTCATGGAGGAACCTCCATGAGGAAGATAATGGATTATCCTTATGTTTTCATCCTTCCTTCCTCTTTTATTTTTCTTTTCCTTTATTGATTTACTAATGTTTACTGTTGTTTTGTTTTTTCAAGTTTATGGCTTCGTGTATGGAGGAGAAGGTTTCATCAAAGACCCTCCATAATTAAGGTAACCATTTCTCCCTTCTCTTCTCCTCCTTCCTATTTCACTTTAATTTTAATTAATTTATTTTCTAATGTTTATTATTATTTTGTTGTTGTAAGTTTAGGTTTCCATGCATGGAGGATGGGGTTTCATGGTGGAACCTCCATAAGGAAGATAATAGATTCTCCCTTCCCTTCTCAATTTTCATTTAGCTTTTTCTTTATTGATTTTCTAATGTTTATTGTGTTAGAAAAATAAGATCACAAAGCAATGACAATAAATAGAAATGCAAATATAATCACACAGACACATTACAAGAGAGACACCAATATATCGTGGTTCACCCAAGATGGGCTACGTCCACACTGAAATTTTCAGTCCTTAGTATTATACCATCCAGCAAATGAAGGGATACAACCTGCAGCACATCCGCTGCACTTCCTCTTCATTGTCTCACAGTCTTTCTTCATGATCTCAGATATCTTTGCAATGCATAATACCTAATACATCAACCCTATCCATATTACAAAGTCTTTCTTATAAAGGGGAAATACTAAGGGAAAATACCACGGGTTACCCAAAACCATGGGCCTGTAATTTGTTGCACTCCCCCGGACCCCCTGAGGCACATGCCGGGATCATAACCAAACCTAGGGTACAACACGGCTGAAAAAACATCATCTATGATACTGGAAGATCAGGCTCCACAACCAACATATTGTTGTTTTGTTGTTGAATATTTAATGGAGAAAGAAAAAGAAAAATGACATTTTGGGGGTTTTATTTAATGTAGATATCTAGTCCATGGGTATGGCTTAAGTAAAACCCTTGCATAATGTAAGGAGATATGGGTTCAAATCCTGGCACCCATCTATTTCTTATTACTTTTATAATTGTATTCACTTGTATGCATGCATAGTTTAGGATAATATCAATTCAGATATACACTTTTAAAGGTACATTTATATGTGAATGTAGCTCAAGTAGAGTTGTTTCCTTTTGGAAGGTGATCTAGGTTTAAATCCCATCACTCCCTTAATATTTTCCATTTCTATTTTCATTTTTTACCATTTTCCACTTTTGTTTTCATAAGTTATAATTTACACTAGGTTAGTTTAGTTTCAGTTCAAATTTGCACTTTCAATCCTAGTTTTTTGTGGGAATGTAGCTCAAGTAGCGTTGTTGCCTCTTGGCAAGTGTTCACGGTTCAAATTCTAGCATTTCCTTACCATTTTTTCATTTCTTTTTTTCAAATTTTTCATTTCTAATTCCATATATTTAATTGACAGACAGTTGACACTAAATTAGGAGCCAATCTTGGCACTAAATCTTGTGCAAATTTTGACAATAAACATAGATCTAAACTTGTTGCTAAATATGGTGCTAAATATGGCACTAATTTAGGTGCTTTAAAATATTGCAAGCTCACACCACATTGAACACCAAATTTTCCATCTCAACTAGAAAAAAAGATACACTAAAAAAGGACGCTATATTAGGTGTCAATTGCATGTTTTGTTGTAGCTATATCTAATACCTATGGTGGTGAGAGTTCTAAAGTGGGGAAACCACATGTGCCCCATTTTCCATGTGATTCCTTGCACTCATCCTTGTAAGAGGGAATGGGTATATCTTAATAATTTCCTCTTAATTCATCCCATGTCCATCATCCTTTGTGTAGTGAAATTATGTGTAGTAGTGATTCTACCACATATGTGGCTCCACTAGCACATAATCCTTATTATCCTTTTCTTATCTTTGTTATGCCCTCCAGTCCAACAATTCCCCATTCCTCAACATGAATATCCCTTTTTTATGCAAGGGAATATTTATTCTTAAAAAAACATGCCCAACCAACCTGAACCCAACAATTTGAAAATGTGCAACATAATACCAATAAGAAGAACAATAAGGCGAATAACAAAGGGAATATCCAAAAATAGGAAGGTGGAGTCCTAACCCCTAATCGTCTTACTAACATTGGAGATAATCCAAACCCTATAAATTAAAATCACAATAAAATCCTCAAACAAGGTAAGAATCCTTTAACTATGGACTAACCATCCATTTTCTTGTTATGGATATTATGGGAATTATACCCACCATTTTCCACACCTTACTAGAGCTTGTAAATTATGGGATGAGACCAATAAGTGAGAGTTTATAACTACCCTCCAGGTCAACCCATTACTTAATCTACCCATCCTCCTACCACCCAACCTATGTTATTACAAAACCCCTTCCACCAAAAAGGTTAGTAGCCACTCAGTTGGCGCTTCCTCACCCCAATCGACTATCTATGATAGTCAATCATGGAAATCCTTCTTTTTGAAACATATTCATGACCTAGGTTATCATTAATATTCAAACTTGATGTAATCAATATGGTATGACAACTGAACCTGTCATTTATGAAAAATACAAGGATTCACCTTTTCCAAAAGGACGTTTTCATCTACTATGAATCAATATTGACCCTAATCCAAAGGTAATCAATTTAATCCCCTTATGTCACACAACACATAACCCAAATAATAGTGTTTCTCATAACTATAATATTGTGTATGACTTAGTTGAATCCACTGTGGCCATTCCACTTGAAAGTTCTACAAAATTGTCTTGTGTAATGTAAGCCCCTTATGTTTGCTTTGGGAATCGTTGATCCTCCTGATGCTTTTTTTATCACTTCCAATTCATATAGAGTGAAACCCCACATTCATTCTTTAGTGTCCTTTTAGGTTCCTGTCACAATCAAGAATTTCATTATCCATTATTGTGTTATTGACGAAGGGGCCTCCACATGTATTATGTAGACACACATCTAGAAGAATCTTAAATCCCCCTAATTGAATCCATCCCCAATGATGTTACATACATATGATGGCTGACCTTCTTAGAGGAAAGGCCTCCTCCAAAATGTTCCCATCGAATTAGCAAGAAAAACCATCCTATTCGTCATTGAAGCTGTGGACACCCAATTATACTACAATGTCCAACGTGGTCATAGTTATATGTATCCTATGAAAATAATTAGTTATATTATTTTTCATTTTACAATGTTCCCCATCATGGGAATATTGGCATGCTTGATTAGTTCACTTAACATGATACCAATTATACTTCAAATCCAAAGAGCATTTTACCCACCATCAAAGGAAGCATCTCTATGCCCTAGTTAATTAGAGTCATTCCCATAATATTCCAAGACTGCATTAATTAGAACATTTTCTGGAGCTCCCTTTTCTTATCAATGAACATGGTATTTTAGGTTTGTGCACCATGGCCTCTAAAACTACTTATACCCAACAAAATAATTCAGTAAATCATGCCTCCATAGCAAGGTACCCATGGATGGGAACTCATATTCATGAAGGACCTTTCCTCTTTTCCCCTCTAGGGACTGTTGGAACCGCTATTATGGCTACCCTTAACTTTCTAGGGCTCACTTTAGAGCTCCCACTTTGGTATATCACACCACCAAACCCCCATCCTACTCATCAAGTGGTGTTAACCCCTATTCAACTAATCAATACTTTTAATGACCCACCTAATGTGGTTACTAAAGAAGCCACAACTTCCAACCAACCCCCCAATCAAAGTACAAGGTTGGCAGAAAATCCAATAATACAACAATTTGAATTACCCAAATATGGCTATCATTTAGGGAAAATCACTCGATGGATCATTATATTTTAGAAGTATGATCTCAAATTTTCTACTCACAAGAGTAATAAATCTTTGTCATTGATTGAACTTATTTCAAACCTCCCTATTAGTGCAACTAATCCACCTATCAATGACAGTTTGCAAGATGATTTTTTTACCCTCTCTTATGATGCTCCTTGGTATAGGGATGTCCTTGTTTATTTACCCACTCAAAATTTTACTCCTCGTGTTTCTCAAAATGATTGATTGTGGATCAATCACGAAGATCCTTGTTACCTTCTTATTGGAAATATTTAATATCAAAGAGGAGTCAACACCATCTCAAATGGTGTTGAACTTATAAGTTAGGAATCACCATAGTAAGGGGGAAAACAATTCTTCAATGGATATCATAGTGGGGCATGCGGAGTCTCAATGACTATCACCATCAAATCCATGTCGACATACAAAAACATTTCCACCATAGTGGCAATCATGCCATCAATCAATTTGGGAAGAGCCCATCCACCATTTGAAATTTTAGAATAATTTGCATTACCCTATTACCCATACGAGAATGGATAAGTTGAGGCCATCAATAAAGTCATTAAAACCATGCTCGAGGGGATGACCAATAATCACAAGTACAATTAGAATATCATGCTCTTTCCCGCCTTATGGACCTATCAGACATCTACCAAAATTTCCATTGGGTTTACTCCATTCCACCTTGTCCATGCAGTGGAGTCAATTTTACATCTTAAGTGTCAAATATCCTCCTTGCATTCAACAATCAAAATTTTATCAAACAAATCTATTCTGGAACAAAGGATTATGTCCTTGGAACAAGATTTTGAGGGTCATCATGTTTTTTTACAAAATATTGAACTAACTAATCAATTCTTTGAATCTAATTGTGATCATCGTGACCACCATTGATCATTTCCATGAAGGAAACCTAGTCCTTGTTATGATCACATTCATTATAAATTTGGTCCCAGAGAGATCAAAGCTTTATGGAAAGGCCCTTACATCATCCGAGAGTGTTTGGGAAGGGGGGAATACATTCTTGTTGGTCTATATGGCCAAATTCTCAAGAACCCTTGCAATGGATTATACATGAATTTTACCCATAAAACCAACACCTTTCCATGTGTTGGACTGTAGTTTTTTTTTTAATTGTCCCCTCTGTATGAGCCTTATGAATTTTCTTCTTTTCCTTTTCGAATGGAACGCTACCACCAATGTTAGGTCAGTTATGCTAATTTTACAAATCAATACATTCAAAATTTCACCTTGGTAGCTTGGGCCATATATTCCTTGTCACATTCCCCCATCCATGTTAGTGGTGTGTGTGTTTGTCAAATTTTCCACCAATAATCAAGAGGAATACGATGTGGTGATTGATATTCTCATTGATGACCCTAAATTATGCATTTGCACCTTCGTATCTATCTTGATTTTCAACTGCTTGTTACACATTTTAATAATTATTATTAAATATCCAATCCTTTCCTATTTACCAAGGAGTCTCAATATTTTTTAATATAATACGAGAAATCAGATTCTATATTGATATATCATTTATTAAAAATAAATAAAATAAGCCATACATGCATATAACCATAATCATCATCACATCCATGTGTACAGAAGCAACCACAACATATATAACATTGCACCACATATAAGTCTCATTTATATAAAACCATATGTATATCAACCAAAAAATATGGAGTTCTTATAAAAAGATTCCAATGCTCTATCAAAATATCCCATGTCAAATAATGGGGCTAGTTCCATTGACTACTTGATCATCCTCATATGAGTATTTTCCCATATTGCTAAATTTGTCATCACAATATTGGCATGCAATATGGGGAACATCCCCTCTCACATATCACATATGGATTGGGATTCTATGACAACCCTATGCATGATTGATTGTCACTCTCCTGACACCTGGATGTAGATAGAAATTAGCGACTTGTCCAAATGGCGCTTACCATCATCTGTTACTCCAACCAACAATTGGTCAATATCCCAATGGATCCCTACCAAGACTACATGTTCTTTTCATTGATTCCTCTAAGCTAGAGAGGGTAGCATCAACATCCCCAACCTATCATTGTTGTCTATGGTCTCCTTTAGGGGGGGAAATCCAACATTTACACACATGTGAGAGGATATTCGATAATAGTATGTATCATATAAAGAATTCTAGCTATGATATATGCTAGTATGTAAACATAACTTAAAAAATTAACCAAATTCATACGAACCCTTAGGCCCCAAATCATGGCCCAGATATCATGGGAGATTTGGGTGTCCTTTATAATCCATCCCATCATATGGGTAATATTTAATCACCATGGGGAGATAATGCCACTAAGTAAATAAATCATGTTGGGAGAATTTTTCAATGGTATCACCCCCACTCCTTAGCATTAGGTCCCACCATCACCGCATCTGGAGCTCCACTAGCCTTTCATCCCAAATAAGATGACAAGGGCCATAGTGTCATCACCCTATCAAATAATAAGCCACATATAAATTAGATAAAGGTGAAGTCTATTTTGTGTACTCTAATGCATTGGGATAGATTTCACTCCACTATAGTGAAGGACATATGGGCCCACTTAAAATATATTGTGCCTCCTAGAAATTGCTCAGCGTTAATCATCTGACCACTTGTAATCCTATGGGGTACCCCAAGACCCATCACTCAAACAACTCCTACCACAACTACAAGATTCTCCAGGAGATCTATATCATCCATGTGAATGGTGGAGTCATGAAGCACCATTCTCTCAACATAGTGGGTCTCTACAAAGTCCTCCATAGATAGATCCTATGGTTAGCCTAGATGTACAACTACATATCCTACTACTCCATACATAGGTGGACCTATCATGAAATACACATATGGAAGGATTAGATCTATCATTTCGCCTTTCACAATGAAAACCCATGTGTCCACATCCTTGTACTAAATGATATTTGTTAGCAAAAAAATCACTTTCCTGCATCAATGGGTTGTGAAGGAACTTGAGAATCCCATATTGTGGAATCCCCCCCCCATAAAGGTGGATCATTCATGATCTCTCCTTAAAGAGTTGAGAAGTCTTTCTCTTGTCATTCCAACCTCATTTTTGTATTTTGTCCAAAAAAACAAATTGGTCAATGCATGTTTTTTCTATAAGAAAGTGTGAGGAAACATCACATTTTTTGGATAAAAAATTGTGACAATGGTGCACAAATATTTTAGAAAAAATGCAAACACTTTTCAAGTTTTTTCTGCAATAGTTGCAATGCTTTGTCATAATATTTTTTGCATCAAACCTATCATGCAATTTTTTTGGATTGCAAAGCGAAAAATTCCATGAAAACCATGATGGTTGATGACTTTATTCTAAGGTATCCATGATCCAAAGAAGCTATAAACTAAAAAGTGGAATGGACGTAAATGAGGAGTAGGGAGAAACTACTAACTTGCAACTAATAGAATAAAAAACCGATAGTAATGTGGCCAAGGAGTTCTCTTCATCTACATGGTTTAATCTGGTAGATGGATTCATGGCCACATTACTATTGATTTAATCTGGATTCTTGGCCAATGGTTTAATCTGGTATATGGATTCTTTTTATATGGAGGTCAATGACAAGTTTGTATGAAGGTACAAAACGAGGCATGGAAGATGACGAGCATGAAAAAGTGAGAGGATGTAGCAACAGATGGTGATTGTAAAGTCACCATGAAACACATGAACAAAAAAGTTTTATTATTATAATGGAGTTGAAAAATTGTATTACATGTAAATGGGCATACGATTGCAAGACCTAGTTAGGCATGTGTACCCTTGGTCACTCACCAGTAAAGTCATGTAGACCTAAGTGATAAGGGGGCATGTGATATTCCTTGTTAAAAAATTTCAGGTGGGTTTCTCATTACTCCAAGTCAAGTTTAAAGGGGGGATTGTTAGGTTAAACTTGACTTGGTAAATGAGTCACTGAGATAATAATGGTTTGGGCCAAATAAAATGGTATTTGGTGGCCAATAGTATTTGGTGTCCCATCGTATTTGGTGTCCAATGGTATTTGGTGTCCCGTGGTATTTGATGGCCCATGGTATTGGCCCATGGTATTGCATGTAATGAATCCTATAAATGGGTTGGCATACTCCATTGCAATGTGTCCTTGAGGTGAGAGTGGCTAACTCGCTTGGCTCGGTTGGTCGGTTTTAGCCAAGGACAATGAAGCTTCATTGTTGTTGGTTTTTCCCTTTGGGTTTTTCCAAGGTATATTGTTGTCTCTTAATTGTGTTTCTATGTGATTGTGATTATTATTGTTCTCTCATTATTATGTATGCCCATTTAAATCCTAAGAATTTTGTGCACCATCGACATCATTGAATTCCTTGTTCTATGTTTTTCCCAATCTCACCATCATTATCTTGTGATTGAAAATTATTTTGGGAACCCCCTATTTCATGTTAATACCATCCCAATGCATGTAGTTAGGCCTAATTTATATTTTATATGATCTGTGAATTATTGATTTTTATTCCAAATACACATTTATGATTTGGTATTGTTTCTATGTATGCAGGTACAGGTTGTGTTGCGATCATATTATTTCTCTACATGTGAACATTCCTATAGGTATACTTCTTCAAAACAAAATATTGGTGATTTTCCTTTGAGGAAATGTTATGAATTGAACCTATTTGATGACCCCTATTTATTCCTATAGGACACCCCGGTCTCTTTTTCAGAAACTGGCCTAGTGCAACCACTCTTACATTTTTCATTTCCCAACAATAGATCCTTACCCCATGGGTTACCACTCATTAGAACCCCAAGATCATCTTGGTACCCATGTCTCTATTCCTCCATAGGGGTGGGATTCTATGCATTTGATGACCTTGAATTTATCATCTTATGCTTCTCCAACTCACTTGTTGACTAACCCCCTAGCTCCTACATCAAGGTATTGTTTGTTTCATGTTATAGATAACAATTCGACCACCTCATCCATACTATAAAAGATAAATTCTATTGTTTCCATTTGTCTACCCCCAATGATATAACCAATAGTGTCCTATCCCTAATCTCTTCCAGTTTCTATCACATGTACCATTGATTCATTTGATTTATCTTCAAACATTTAACTCCTAGTTTCTGATATTATTTCTTGAGTACCTCTCTTACTCAAGAACCATATATGATCTTGGGGTTCATAGCATGAACATAAACCATATATGATCTCTCATGGAAACATCCGTACTCACAATTATCCAGATCATTTTGTGATGAGTCACCCATTGAACCCTCCTAATTTCAACCTCAACATATCCTTTTGACCTCAACACCCCGTACCTTCCTTGAGTATTTCTCATTTATTTTATTTCCCCTAGTTATCCCTTTGTAAATGTCCTCTAATTTCGTCACAAATGTTATAGGTCAAATCTGCACTTCTCCGTCCGTGATCACATTGCCCTGTCGATCACACAAAAGGACACTATGGATGGAAGAGATGGATTGACCTTGGATGATTTACTGCTGAGATCACACCTCTTCAACTGAAAATTATATTTTTTCTGCATATTTCACAAAAGATGCGCTACTCTTACAAATAGCATCTAGCGTACTGTGCGATGGTTCTACTGAAGCCAACCCGCGCACTTATCTCAAAAGTAGTATGCGCTAGTCCTGGAGAGCACTAGCTGCACTCTAAGCGCAAGTTGTCTAGTGTGATACCTGTGCACATTTTAAGATGAAATGGAAAAAAAAATATTAAGATTACGAATTGGGATTAGTTGAGGTTGGTACTGTAACTTCCCCCAACCTCCCAATTCAACTACCTCATGAATATAACTTCCTACCTTGGCCATAAATACAAGGGGAAGCCATGAGGAAAGGGCCAAGGAAGAAGAAGCTATTGTTATGCTGAAGGAATTTCTAAGTCATTGTGAGGAGCAGGAGCCCAGAACTCGGTTGCAGAAGTGCATTGGAACAGATCAGGTATAAACTGTATTTGGTTGCATTTCTTTGGCAATAAAAGATCGAGATATCCTTCCCATCCCAATGGAATGTTGTTTCTATTGAATATCTTATTGTAATTAATGTTATATTGCTTTCAATTTCATTATATATTTATAGTCAAGATACGCTGAGGAAGGTTGATTTATTTTGCAAGTACATTACTGTGGAGATTGGGCAAAAGCTAGGACCAGTCGTCAGAAATGTTAGGATATACTCCATCCTAGTCCTAACATCATTTTCATTATTTGCATTTTCAGTCATGCGTGCACTTTTAAGGTTTGCATGCATTATTTAGGGTTTTCATGCATCCCAGTCATCAGTCCCAGCACCTAGCCCTCAGTTAGCTATCCCCCAGAGCTTCCTTCCACTCAGTTTCAGCCCTCCTAGAGCTTAGTGTGCCCTCCTTTCACCTACTGCATGAGAAAGGCGCCCTTCCTTACCTACCATTTAGTTATCTTCAGTTCTCTCCTTGATTTAAGGCTTGACTGACTCTCAACTGATTGTATCACTCCGATGGACCTCCAGTGAGACTTGACTTCCCATTCTGACTTCAATTATCTCCTCATGCACCCTCCACTGAGCCTCCTTCATTCAGTTAGTTCCAGTTACACCTACCACACTCAGTTAGACTCAGTTTGACTGATGGTTGACAGTTACTTGAGCATTGATGACTCCACTATTGATGAGATAAACTACTAGTGGTGCTCTGATGACACTCCAGTGATCTTTTGATCACTCCATGAAGGATAATTCGAATTGCCACCTTGGCATTCGAATCCTCATGCATTGTACTATTTATTTTTCCATATTGTGATTAATTAATTAGTGTGTGTGAAGTATTTTTGCTTCTATCCGAGTTCTACTATATTATTATTATGTTGCTCATTACACTGCATTGACCACTCTTCTTCTATCTTCCTGCTTAATCATAATTACTCTTGTGAGGTATACATCATCTCTTAGATCTGCTCTGAGGATTTTCACATGGTATCAGAGCATGTTGAGAGTATTGTTTATCTCCATTCCTGAGAGTTTTTTGCAGGTTATTATCAAGATTTCAAGTGTAGTAGTTGCAGCGGTTTCTGCATTTTTGCAGCAGTAGCAGTTGCAGATATTCTCTATTGTTTTTGTAGGTCTTCTACAGCTTCAATGTATTCAGAAGAAATCCCTCCTCTTTCTTCATTCAACTATGGTGAATGGAAACCAAAAATGATAGCATATTTGAAGAGCCATGATCTCTTTGATTGTTATTTTGAAAGAGAGTTCGAATCCTCTGAAGAGAAGATTGACTAGTTGAATAAAGGTGACATGGCCTTTGGAAGGATGATGCTTGCTATGCCTGATTACATAATGTACCAAATCATTGATGATGTTGAAACTCCAAAAGAGCTATGGGCCCACCTGGATGAAAGATTCGGCAAACAGAATGAAGGATTTGGTCCAAACCCCTTCAAGAGCAAGCAAAGTGATGCATTCACCCTCCTTGATGATCTCATTGATCATGAACTAGTATCAAACACATCTCATATTGAAGTTGTCCACAAAGAAGAAGAACTTGAAGATTCTACACTCATGCTCCAAATTTCTTCTCTTTCTGTGCCGACTCACACTCTAGATATTGTAGAAGGTCCTAAATCCTCTCTTGCACCAGAGTCTATTGGTCTGCATCATGATCTATTGAATGTTTCGGAGGTCAAATCAGCGATTGGAGGTAATGCATTCACTCTCCTCAAGCAATCACCTCTTATTTACTACTATATGATCATTATTCCATGCTTTCAGAAGGTTATTGAAGAATATGGCCATTGCCATTCGCTTGGGATAATTTCTCATGCACATCATGGTTTTGATCTCACCCATGTTGGTTCAAAGGAGATATCAAGAAACCATTACCATTCGCTTGGGATAACTTCTCATGCATTTACTGGTTTTGATCTCACCTCTTATGGTTCAAAGGAGATCTCAAGAAACCATGATTCAAGTCTTGGATCTAATTTGGATTCTAAGCAATCACTACTTGGGATAATTTCTCATGCATATGATAGTTTTGGTCTCACCCATGCTGGTTCAAAGGAGATCTCAAGAAACTATTCTTCAAGTCTTGAATCTGATTTGGATTTCAAGCAATCATTATTATTTGATGGTTCTTTTTGGCATAATCTCACCCATGATGGTTCGAAGGAGAAGACAAAAGACTATCTTCACATTCATAGATTTGATCCTACCTTAGCTGATTCGAATCACAGGTTCAAGGATCATCCTCATACTTTTGGATTTGTTCTCATCACATTCGATTTGAAGAGCAAGTACAAGCACATGCTTTCTGAGCATGATCCACTTCTTCCCAAGAAGAAGATACCTCTAGACATATGACCAAGCATCACACCTGCTTGAGTTTGGAGCATTTATTTTTGTGTGTGCCTTACAGTCTATTTTGAGGGGGGGTATTTTTCCCATGAGGTTTTCCCCATTTCCTCGGTTTATTGATTGTTATTATTCATTGTATTGGGTGACCTTTGGTCTTAGTTACCAGGGCCCAGGATGGATTAAGGGGGGTGTTAGGATATTCCTATACTCCATCCTAGTCCTAGTAGCATTTTTATTATTTGCATTTTCAGTCATGCATGCACTTTTAGGGTTTCCATGCATTATTTAGGGTTTGCATGCATCCCAGTCATCAGTCCTAGCACCTAGCCCTCAGTTAGCTAGCCCCCGGAGCTTCCTTCCACTCAGTTTCAACCCTCCTAGAGCTTAGTGTGCCCTCCTTTCACCTACTGCATGAGAAAGGCACCCTTCCTTACCTACCATTCAGTTATATTCAGTTCTCTCCTTGATTTTGGGCTTGAATGACTCTCAACTGACTGTATCACTCCGATGGACCTCCAGTGAGACTTGACTGCCCATTCTAACTTCAGTTAGCTCCTCATGCACCCTCCACTGAGCCTCCTTCATTCAGTTAGTTCCAGTTACACCTACCACACTCAGTTAGACTCAGTTTGACTGATGGTTGACAATTACTTGAGCATTGATGACTCCACTGATGATGAGATAGACTACTAGTTGTGATCTGATGACACTCCAGTGATCTTTTGATCACTCCATGAAGGCTAATTCGAATTGCCACCTTGGAATTCGAATCCTCATGCATTGTACTATTTATTTGTCCATATTGTGATTAATTAATTAGTGTGTGTGAAGTATTTTTTCTTCTATCCGAGTTCTACTGTATTATTATTCTGTTGCTCATTACACTGCATTGACCACTCTTCTTCTATCTTCCTGCTTAATCATAATTACTCTTGTGAGGTATACATCATCTCTTAGATCAGCTGTGAGGATTTTCACATGGTATCAGAGCATGTTGAGAGTATTGTTTATCTCCATTCCTGAGAGTTTTTTGCAGGTTATTATTAATATTTCGAGTGTAGCAGTTTCTACATTTTTGCAGCAGTAGCAGTTGCAGATATTCTCTATTGTTTTTCAGGTCTTCTACAGCTTCAATATATTCAGAAGAAATCCCTCCTCTTTCTTCATTCAACTATGATGAATGGAAACCAAAAATGATAGCATATTTGAAGAGCCATGATCTCTTTGATTGTTATTTTGAAAGAGAGTTCGAATCCTCTGAAGAGAAGATTGACTGGTTGAATAAAGGTGACATGGCCTTTGGAAGGATTATGCTTGCTATTCCTGATTACATAATGTACCAAATCATTGACGATGTTGAAACTCCAAAAGATCTATGGGCCACCTGGATGAAAGATTCGGCAAACAAAATGAAGGATTTGGTCCAAACCCCTTCAAGAGCAAGCAAAGTGATGCATTCACCCTCCTTGATGATCTCATTGATCATGAACCAGTATCAAACACATCTCATATTGAAGTTGTCCACAAAGAAGAAGAACTTGTAGATTCTACACTCATGCTCCAAATTTCTTCTCTTTCTGTGCTAGCTCACACTCTAGATATTGCAGAAGGTCCTAAATCCTCTCTTGCACCAGAGTCTGTTGGTCTGCATCATGATGTATTGAATGTTTTGGAGGTCAAATCAGTGATTGGAGGTAATGCATTCGCTCTCCTCAAGCAATCACCTCTTATTTACTACTATATGATCATTATTCCATCCTTTCGGAAGGTTATTGAAGAATATGGCCATTGCCATTCGCTTGGGATAATTTCTCATGCACATCATGGTTTTGATCTCACCCCTGTTGGTTCAAAGGAGATCTCAAGAAACCATTGCCATTCGCTTGGGATAACTTCTCATGCATTTACTGGTTTTTATCTCTTAGTTATCTTCAGTTATCTTTAGTTCTCTCCTTGATTTTAGGCTTGACTGACTCTCAATTGACTGTATCACTCCGATGGACCTCCAGTGAGACTTGACTGCCCATTCTGACTTCAGTTAGCTCCTCATGCGCCCTCCACTGAGCTTCCTTCATTCAGTTAGTTCTAGTTACACCTACCACACTTAGTTAGACTCAGTTTGATTGATGGTTGACAGTTACTTGAGCATTGATGACTCCACTGATGATGAGATAGAATACTAGTTGTGCTCTGATGACACTCCAGTGATATTTTGATCACTCCATGAAGGTTAATTCAAATTGCCACCTTGGCATTCGAATCCTCATGCATTGTACTATTTATTTGTCCATATTGTGATTAATTAATTAGTGTATGTGAAGTATTTTTGCTTTTATCCGATTTCTACTGTATTATTATTCTGTTGATCATTACACTGCGTTGACCACTCTTCCTCTATCTTTCTGCTTAATCATAATTACTCTTGTGAGGTATACATCATCTCTTAGATCTGCTATGAGGATTTTCACAAGAAAAAGGTACTGATTTCAGAATCTTAATCTCATTTTTCTTATAGTAATCAATGCAAAGTAGAATGTATCTATCTTCCACCCCATGTACGTTGATAACATCCTTTCCCCTTCTATAGGGTATAATCCTTAACAACAGAATTGGCGACTCCGCTGGGTAACACCGATTTGTTCCTGCTCTGGGGACCCTATTTAGGTTTTCTTTCAGTTTTTACAGTCTATTGGCTTTCTGTGAGGTTTTTGTAGGTTACTTTGTTGTTTCCTTTTGCTTTGATTCATTTCAGTCTGATTGTGCAAAGCCATTTCTATTTCCTTTTAGTCCTAGTGCGCTTGTCTTCTGTGCATACAGAAGCGCATCTTTTGAATTGAACGCGAGTCCCTCTCAGTGATACCCGCGCACTTTTAGTTGCTTGAGCTGGTTGTTATACCAAACAACTGCGTATTTTCCCTGTAGGTCTGAGCCATTCATAGGTGGGTTTGGTTTTCAGGTTGATGGGTCTACTTTTTGCATTTTATTTGTTTTTCTAACTATTATTGAGACATCCTTGTCTTTTTTAGTCTTGTTTTAACCTCTTGAAAGTCCCCTTTAGATTGCTTCACTTACTTCAGTACTTGTTTTTAGGTGTATTTTCTGCTTTTTAGGTCTTTTGAACCTGTGGGCGAATCTCAGCTAGTCACAATAGTGCATCTTTTTCCCTAGACGCGTGTTGCAGTAATATAGACCTGCGCACTCTACGCTTGTTGTCTGTTGCAAAACCTGCACACTTTTACTGAGTTTTACCTTTCATTTTAGGGTTTGACCTCAGTTAGAAGTCTTTTGGGTGTTTTTGAAAGTTTTGATGGTCTGGATACTTTCTGAGCTTCTGTTCATGTTAGTCTGAGTTGGTTGAAGTCTTCTTGATAGATTTTCCTTTTCATTTTGTGTGGCGGTGGAGTTGCCTTGGTTTGTTTTCCTACCCTATCTATTTGGCGGATGTCTTTCTTGGGTTCTTGATGCTTAGGAGCATCCTCTTGGTTTGTATTTCCGTTGTATGCATCGGCTTTCCCTTTTTCTTTTGCATCTTGTTCCAAATTTAGAGTTTTTCACTGAAACAACTCTGTAGGTTAAGTCTTTGTTAATATTTTGATTTGATTGGTTTAAGCTATTAGGCCTTTTATCTTTACCCACACTCTTGTTAGATCTTGCTTGTTCCTTTTTCAGATTCATTTTCTTTTACAAATAGAAGAAAAGATCAAAATTGAAAATTGGTAGCTTAGTTGTAAGATTTGCCATTATTTTTCGAGGTAGGATAGATCGTTTTTGCAATTTACTATGAAAATTTAAAAAGAAAATTGAAAAAGAAAATTTTTAGGCTTAGGATTGCTTATCTTTTGTTTTGAAATATATAAACGAAAAAATAAGAGTCTTTGTGAAGTTTTTATGCATCATTTGTACATACTCTACTTTTTGTCATAACCATACCACACACTTCACTACCCTTTTTGAGTAAGAAGTAGCCTCTAAAAAGAACATTTAATAAAATTAATTAGCAACTTTTTCTTTTTAGGTTTGACACTACATCAACTATCTTAGGCTAGGGTTTCGGGGTAGATCACTTTAAACTGCCCGAAATCAGTTTGATTGCTCAATAATCATAGTAAGACAATCTCTTAGGCAAACCCACTTATATCAAAGTATCCTGGGAATGCTCAACTCAAACCGGGTTTAAGCACGAAGCCGTGTGAGACTTGAAGTGCTAAGGATACCCCCTCACTTTCCTTTCGAACATAAACCAGAGCTAATTCGCGTACGGGGGTCCACTAGTACTTTTAAGTGATTTTGGATTTCGGGCTTTGCTACCCTTCCCATGCGTCTTGGCTAGGCTAATGACTGTTCCCCTAGGTATTTTCGTATTTGTGGTATCCTTAGTATATTAACCCTAGGGCTCTTCACAGGTATAGTGGAAGTCTATTTCCACTACACCTCGGACAGACACGGAAGGTAACCCTTTGCAGTAATCCTGGGAGGGCGGTTTGGTGATTCAAACGATTGCACCTAGAGGAACTCCATTGGACGCTGTGTAACTGATCGTTGATACCATATTGGTTTGTTTTTGGCCCTCATCATCCCAGACTTGCTTCTGAGAGTATTTGCTTTGTTTTCCTGGTTTTGATCACTTTAGGACATTTTGTAGTGGTATGTTGTTTTCTCCTTAGTAATTTAGTGGCCACTAGGTTTTTATACTTAGTTTGCTTTTGATATAGTTGTGGAGGATTAACCTCTCCGTAGGCCACGAAGGTTGCAAAACCTTCCACCACTCATGGTGGACCCTCCACCGCCACCTCGATGCCGAAGGGCCGATTCTCGTAGTTCATATGAGATTACGGGCGAAACTGAACCACCTGGAGAACCACAGATAAGATTTCAGGATCAACAGGTCTTTGATAATGTTGAGGTTGAGGACTTAACTTCTCGAGATTTTAGCACTCCTTTAGACCCTCCTCTGACTGGACCAAACGGTCCAGTACTTGTAACTCTAGACTCTCTAGGCCAACCCGAGTATAGTGCGTACTGTTTTACCCCTGGTCATTCCATGACTAATCCAGGAGATGAGATAGGAGTTCCTCAAACTCCCACTGCAGCTATGGTTTCGAGAGTTCTCTCTCCTTCCTTTGAAAACACTGCGACACCTAGATCTTCCCAGACTCCTTCTGCTTCGAGCCCTTCTTTTAGTTTTAATGTTGGTACTGTCGGCATGTCGAGCTCACAAGCTTCGACATCAGCTAATGTCTCTACCCCCAATTTTGGACCAAATAATATCCCTTTGATAGGGATACCTTTAGTGACTTTTACTCAACCTCCTTTTACTCAACAGCTCCAGGGTATACCACAGTCTGCTCCTTCTACATCTTTAGTAGGATCAATCCCCACTGGATTGATGCCTATTATGGGTTCGATGATAGCACCGTCCATTACAGCTACACCTAGTTTTAACCCCTACACAGGTTATAATGTAAATCCATCTAATAGACCTGTAGGGAGCATCCCCTTCTCACTGTTTGCTGGAGGGGATGGTAACATTTTCAACCCACATTACGGAGGGGCTAACACCAAGCTACAATGGATGAGTGCCCTGGGAAGAAATCCTCTTTCTTATGGGTGGGGCAATTTTAACAATGCTTTTACCTCACAATCGATGGTTGGGGGAAACCCCAACCAGTAGTACACGAACTAGGTTTTAGGAGGTTCCCCCTACCGAATTCCTGCTCACCAAATGCCATCGGCACGACCTCGTTTACCTTTTTTGGCAACTTTGAATTTTCAAGATCTTTCAAAAATTACTAACGATCCAATGCGCCACAATCCTACATGGCCATCAGTTCCCACCAAGCTGCCTTCAGACATTCGAAAGTTTGAAGGTAAGACTAGTGAAGATCCTGGTGACCACGTCACTACATTTCATCTCCGGTGCTCTTCTAATTCATTGAACAATGATTCCATCAGATTGAGGCTCTTTCAGAGAACCTTGACTAGTGTCACAGCCAAATGGTATATTGAACTGCTTGTAGCTGCTTATGATAACTTTTGGGATCTGGAAACAGTTTTTCTGAATCACTTTCAACTTCTTGTATAGTATGATGTTGGTACAGACCTTCTGTTAACTTTTAGACATAACAAATCCACTCAGTTATCTAACCATATTCAGGAGTGGTGAAGGATAAAGAGTCTCATTAAATCCGACATCCCTCCAGAGTTCCTATTAAAGTGGTATCTTAAATCACTCCTTCCTTATATTTCTAAGGAAGTAGCAACTTCTGGGGTGTCCTTCGAAGAGGAAGCTATCCTTAGAACCCAGCCCCTTGATCTAGTATATGCTCAGTCTGGGATCGTATATGAGATTATTCCTGACGCATCGATATCTAACACATATCTAGGTAAACCCAAGCCTGGACCACATGCAAATGGCATTGTGGGTTCAGTAGATTCTACAGCATTTGAAGCTTTAACTAAGAAGGTTCATGCCTTAGTTGTCAAACAGTCTGCTGCGGAAGCAACTTCAGTTGCAACCTCCCCTTCGCAAACAGAATCTGTACAACAAGTGCAGACGAATCAAAAGGGCCCTCGGCAGCCCAACAACAATAAAAAGAAGGGCAAGAAAGGGGAGGGAACAACCAAAAGCACAAGAACACATAAAATGCTGAGAAGGGAAAAAAGGATAAAAAGAAAGTGAAGTTCCCTTGCAACTTGTGCAAGGAGGACCATTTGTTGGCAGGCGGTTTGGTAAGGAAGAATCGCAGCATCGCCGATGCTGTGACACGTCAGACACTGTTGCAGAAGGAAGAAGGCCCTGTTATTTTATGTATCTTTTGAGTCGTTTGTACCACAATAGGCGGGTTTTTGGGTCATTGGACCACATGAGATGTAATTTCAAGTTAAATATACCGTAATAGGAGGGTTTTTGGGTCATTTGGACCGTGTTAGGTTTATTTTGGGTCATTTGTCCAGGAGTCAATTAGGAAGTTGTTAGTAAGTGGAAAAACATTGTAAAGGCGGAAGCCTATTTATAGTCAAAGAGTCATATGTGTTGGATAACTTTTGGTGGAGAGCTTTAGAGCTGAGCAAAGCATGATCCTTGGATGTTGTTTATGCGCATCTTTGAGTCTGTATGTGGGATCAAGTGATACTTCTGAGATTTGGTTTTGTGGAGATGTTGTATCAGGGTTTTTTTGGAGTAATATGACATGACGGAACTGTTTGGTGAAATTCCTTGTGTACCATCTCTGTTAATGCATGTTGCGATGATTGCTTACTGCAGTTAATACTTTAATGTTATACCTGTTGCAAAGAATGTTTCTGTTGAATAATGCTATTAATACAGATGATGTTAATCTTAAATGCATAGATCTGTCTTGAAATGCTGTGATAAATATGTTAAGTAAGCAGATGCCACAACATCCTCCTTCATTAGGCGGAAACATGGTTCCGTCCACTCTCCCTTGATCGCCTTGGGTGAGACCTCATCTACTTTGTAGGTGTTGTTGGGCGGGGTAAAACCTGTTCGGGCCGGTGCTCAAGGAGATCGCAGTGAGTTGGTGTTGATGGCGATGGGAACCCCCATCGACTGGATTTGAGTCAACAAATGGTTCCGTTGCCGGGACCGTGTGCGGAGTGAAAGGAGGATATCTTGTGGCACCCGATGCAACTGGAAATCCAAGAATGGTTCGATCAGAAGTTACAGGAATTCGCCGAGGAAGAAATATGGAACACTCAACTGACAGTAGGTCAGTGGGTAGATAGATATATTCACGATGGTCCACATGAATGGTTCTTCTATGAGTTCCCAGTCCTGCTATTTGAGTGGTTGTAAAAGTTGACCTTCCAAAATAGGACCTTCTAAGGTGGTGAATCGACGACTTGGACCCCGAATTGTTTCAGGAACTACAGGAAGTCGATAATAAAGTGTCGCGGGCTGTCGAAGTGTGGTTCGATAGCATCCTAGAGGGATACATCACAGAGTTCGCGGTTGATACTCAAAAATCCTATAGCAAAGCCGAAAGATATTTTTTCCACGAACCTCGAGGCAGGTTCCTGCTGTCGCTTCAACTATCGATTAAGATGCTTATTTGTGAAAAGGGTATATTAAAGATGCATCTTGATCAGTAGACAGCCTGGTGGGCGGAAGCCGTGGGTACCGCAACTGTTGGGGGGCGGTACATGGAATGATAAGGGTTAGATGGGTGCAGGTCATGATGAGACTATGAGTGAAGCCGAGGAAGAGAGTGGTCGTACGAGGGGAGGAGCGAGGTTCCGACAGGAAAAGAGGTAGAGGATGGGAGAAGGTATTGCTGCAGTCGAACTGCAAGGCCATGAAGGAAGACCACACGAGACGAAGCGACCTTGAAGTCCTGACAAGGACGACCAGGCTATGCCCAGGATAGAGGCAGGACCAAACCCCAGCACCAACATACCCACACCTCTGCTCACTATCTCTTAGATATCAAGAAATACCACTTCGACACCACCGAGTTCATCAATACCGCAAAAGTTAATCAGTAGTAGTATAGTGAAAGGAGGAAGGAATACTATAATGGCAGGCGATGATGCTAAGTTACCATTGTTCCACGAGAGTGGGACTGACAACCCAAAACAGTATTGGTTTTTGTGTGACGCAGTCTGGACCGCAAAATAGATCACTGATGATGCCGCTAAGAAAGGATAGTTAGCGACAACTCTGTGAGGTCGTGCATTAGATTGGTTTATGAAG
This sequence comes from Larix kaempferi, assembly GCA_027924585.1. Classification (NCBI taxonomy): domain Eukaryota; kingdom Viridiplantae; phylum Streptophyta; class Pinopsida; order Pinales; family Pinaceae; genus Larix; species Larix kaempferi. The sequence continues at coordinate 509,241 of BSBM01000422.1, read as the reverse complement.
TTTGTTCTAGTCCCTCTAGGAGCCCCAGAAAAGTCACTAGATGAGATTCGAGATGGGTTGATTGTGGAATTCATAAATCCCAAGTCTGAGGCTCAATATATTATGGAATTGAAAGAAATTAAGCAGTATCCCAATGAGACAGTATGGGATTTCAACCAACGATTCAAGACACTGATGGCAAGGGTTAGTTTTGATATGATCGCCGTCCAACATAAAGAATGGTTCATCGCGGCATTACTACCACATATTCGGCTACCATTTATGCAACAAAACATCTCGATGCCTAGTGAAGCTCTGGAGATAGCAATGCAATTGGAGGCGTCGCCGATTGGAGAAAATGCAGCCGCGATGTCGCAGATACAAACACAACTTGCTAACTTGACTATACAACTGCAAGATTTGAAGAAGGGAAAGGAGCAGCGCGAAGAAGTATGGTGTACGCGATGTCGAGGAGAAGGGCATACGAAGGACAATTGCTAGGTCTTCCGCAATTATTTGGTTTCAGGAGTGCCAAATCCATTGAATGGTGGTAGTATGCCTTGGTGTCGTGTCTGCCATGTATATGGGCATAGCCATGACAATTGCCCATATATGCAGAAAATGGTCACAACCTCGAGGAATCTTTATTGCACATTTTGCAAATCAGTGGGTCACGATGACAAGGATTGCCATGCATATGGGTTGCTACAAGAGAGAATGTGTGATACATTCGATGTAAAGGATGACCAGTGTGTTGTACAACTTCTGCAACCGTAGGTAGCCCAGTCGCTACCTCAACCATCGATGCAGTTTGTACCGCAGCAGCAACAACCGCCGCAGTTCATGCTGCAATATGCTCCAATGCCAATGGATCCACATCAAGCATAGTATGTACAACAACCACAGTATGTACAGCAAGGACAAGGAATGCAATCGGCCCAAATGCATCAATAGTTCAACCAGCCACAGTATGAACAACAGGGAGGATTCTGGGGAGGACGTGGCCGAGGATTTGGTCATGGAGGAGGACGAGGTGGTCGCGGAACTGTTCAATGCTATCACAATGTGGTATGGGGACACTACCAGCGAGACTATCCATTGCTTCAGAACCAGTGTATGTTCTATTTTGTCAATGATCACACGATTGAGAATTGTCCCCATTTGATTGCGCGATGGCAGGCAGGAAATACTCCCCAGTTGCAGAACCAGCCCTAGGCACAGCAGCCTACCCAGAACCAAGTACAACAACCAGTGCAGAACCAGAATATGCGGCCAAATCAAAATCAGAATGTGAACCCACCCGAAAATCCACCATTGAACCAGGCTCAGGGGGCGAACATCACAACAATATCGACAGAGCCAAGACCGCAAGATTCTTCTGTTGTTGTGGTCACTCGCGGAAGAAATACAACTGGAGCAGACAACTCAATGATCTGGTTAGCCGGACAAAAGAAGGTAGCATTTGACATTGATGCAGAGCGGGAGACGTTTCTTCAAGCACGACGTGCATTAGAAAATGACCAAGGTAAAGCTGTTGTGTATCATGACATGCCCTCCACTTTTGATGCTACTTCGAAGGCTGGCCCATCACAGCAGTCTAGCACACTTCGAGCATTTTTGGAACATTGTTTTTCCCTGGCAAGAGATCCCGACGCTCTTGCTATGATTGAATATTTGTTGCGATGACCGAACCAGGATCGACAAGAGCTATCGGTTAATTCCATACAACGACGGGAGACGGGTAAGGAGATGCGGATGAATATTCAAATTGGTGACTACGATGTTGATCCGGTTATTCTGGACCTTGGTTCGGATGTCAACATCTTGACCAAGCAGTCTTGGCAGAAGATGGGGAGCCCCCCATTGAGTTGGTCTCCTGTACAGCTCCGGTTAGCTAATCACACTAAGGTGACACCGATTGGGAGAGCTCCACGAATGGTGGTGGATATTGAGGGAATGAAAACATATGCCAACTTTGATGTAATAGAAGTCGTCGAGGGAGGAAGCTCTTATCCTGCACTACTAGGGATTGGATGGGCTAATGATAGTGGGGCTGTAATCAACTTCAAGTGGCGGATGATGACGTTTGAAAATCACGATCTCAAAGTTATTGCTCCATTGGATCCGGCTGAAGGATGCCGTTACATAGAGCCAGTGAAGGACGACGATCCCAGTGGATGGGACCATGCATTCAATATCTCTGAAGATTATATCCATCCAACTGAAAATGGTGAGCTGGGATGGCGCAGTGACAACTATGCATCTTCCAACTCTGATGATGGGCTAGAGTATTGGCAGAACCGCTTGCACAAGGTGTCGCTCCGTAAGTGCGGGTTGGTCACATAGTCATTATGCCGTGTCGCAACTGAAATGGTTACACTACCAATATATGAAGGACTCCCTGGCTTATCTAACTTCCTGACAGAGTTCGAGGAACAATTTTTCAAACCACAACGGTTCCTGGCATTGAACAAAGCACTGAAGGCTGCTCCAGCACGCTGGTGGGTGACACACAAGGCATCAATTAATGGATGGCCGAAATGCAAAAGATTAATGATGGTATGTTTTGGCGATACCAAGGTTTACCACACTCGGAAGTATGATGGTCAGAACGATCCTGGCAGTCACTTGATGGAGTGTCAGCGGTTATGGGTATCGCGACCAAGAGACAAATGGGTCCATGATTTTATCCATACGTTCGATGAGATGCCACAATCATGGTATACTGCAGTTAAGTTATAAGGGGAAATTTCTACTTGGTTGGATCTCACAGTGTGCTTTACCCATACATTCAGTTTTGCAGACGACGATCCAGATGTCAATAATGCATTACAGCTCATCTGCAATATAATTCTGCAGGTTGTCCCGGGAGCCTATCCTACGGATCCACATGGATCGCATTTTCCATGCCGGTATCATTGAATTGGATCGCATGTTGGACACCGGTATCATTGAACCAGTTGAGGAGTCGGAATGGATTAGTCCTATGGTGGTACAAGATAAGAAGACTGGCGAGTTGCGCATCTGCGTCGACCTCAGGAAGCTAAATGATGCATGTTGGCACGATCTATTCCCAACCCCATTTACTGACGAAGTGCTCGAAGGTGTGGGTGGCCAAGAGATGTACTCTTTCATAGACGGGTTCTCTAGCTACCATTAGATCTGCATTGCCAAAGAAGATCGCCATAAGACAACTTTTGTTACTGAATGGGGCTGCTTTTAGCACACCGTGATGTCGTTTGGCTTGAAGAATGCACCTGCGATATTTTCATAGGTTGTCGTTGCCGCATTCAAAGATTTCATTCAGAAATTTTTAAAGGTATACATGGATGATTGGACGGTCTATGGTTTGGTCCATGATCATCTGGCGAATTTGCGATTGATGTTGGAGCGATGTCGGCAGCACCAGATCTCGTTGAACCTAAAGAAGTGTATTTTTTGTGCACCATTTGGCATATTGTTTGGTCATATTGTGTGTAAGCAAGGATTGTTGGTCGACCCTGCAAAGATTGCGCTTATTCTGAGTTTGACACCCCTGACTACTGTTAAGCAGTTACGGGCGACGTTGGGGCACACGAGGTATTATCGCAAGTTCATCAGGGGTTATGCTGCGATTACTGCCCCTATGGAGAAGTTGTTGAAGAAGGATGCGGTATTCCAGTGGAGTCCTGAATGTCAGGATAGCTTTGAGACACTAAAGACGAAGATGGCTTCGACACCGATATTAGTGTTTCCTGACTGGAGTAAGGAGTTGCATGTTCTTGTTGATGCCTCATCGATCGCACTGGGAGTCATGTTGGCCCAGCCCGAAGAGGGGGATCTTGATCACCCCATTGCTTTTTCCAGCCGGAAATTGTCATCTGCAGAAAGAAACTACACTACTATGGAGAGGGAAGGTCTGGCCATGGTTTATGCGTTGCAGAAGTTTCGCCATTACTTACTGGGAGGCCATTTCAAGATGTTCACAGATCATTCTGCATTAAAATACCTGATCAACAAGCTTGTGTTGGGGGGGAAGATCTATCGATGGCTAATTCTATTTCAGGAGTTCGATTTTGAAATCATTGTGAAGCCAGGGCAGTTAAATGTTGGCCCAGATCATCTCTCCCAGATTGAAATAGGGGAGGATCCCACCAGCATTGAAGATGGATTGCCTGATGCGCAATTATTTAAAATTGGCATTGCTGATGGATACTTTGAAGAAATCATTCAGTTTTTGGCGACAGGTACCGCACCAGAAGAATTCACCACTAGTCAAAAGAAGTAGCTGGTAGTCAAGGTTGCAAACTTTCAGCTAATCGCAGGAGCACTATACAAAATGGGTGCTGATGAGATATTGTGACGCTGTGTTTTCCCACATGAACAAGAGCAGATCCTTTCTGAAGCACATGCCAAAGTGGCTGTAGGGAACTTTGGTGGCCGTGCGACAGCAAGGAAGGTGCTTCGAGTGGGGCTCTGGTGGCCTACGCTGCACAATGATGCGACAGATTATGCATGGTCTTGCGACGATTGTCAGCGAACCGGGGAGCCCTCCTGACGGGATGAGATGTCATTGATTCCTCAGTTAACATTGCAGCCATTTGAAAAATGGGAAGTAGACTTTGTAGGACCTATCCATCCCCCGGGGAAGCGCACTGGTGCTAGGTATATCATGACAATGACAGATTACATGACATGATGGGCAGAAGATGCACCTGTTATTGATTGTTCCGCGGAAACAGCAGCGCGATTGCTCTTTGACCACATTGTCACTCAGTTTGGCTGCCCCAAGATATTGTTGAGCGATCAAGGCAACCACTTTCTCAATCGTACCATTAGCGCATTGATGGAGGAATTGCAGATACAACATAAGAAGAGTACACCCTATCATTCACAGGCGAATGGCACAGTGGAAGCTTTCAATAAGATACTAGAGCATGCGTTGACAAAGGTGTGTATTGTGAACCGCGATGACTGGGATCTAAAAATCCTAACAGTATTGTGGGCCTATCGCACCACATGTAAAAGGCTGACAGGGAAGACACCATTCAGGCTAGTGTATGGGAAAAAGGCAGTTATGCCTATGGAGTATATTATTCCGAGTCTCCGCATAGCGGCGGCAATTGGCGTGGATGATGCAACAGCATTAGAGGAACGTCTCACACAGCTCCTACAGTTGGAGGAAGATCGCTTCATTGTTGGTTTCCATCAGGGTGTGGAGAAGGATCGCCAAAAATCTTGGCATGATCACCATATCAAGAACAAACAGTTTCAATGGGGTGATTTGGTGTTGTTGTATGACAACAAGTTTATGAAACATCCAGGAAAATTGCAGATGCATTGGCTTGGTCCGTATCACATTAGTAGCATTACTTCAGGAGGTGCGGTATAGTTGCAGCAATTGGATGGGGTGATGCTCCCCAAATTGATTAATGGTAGCAAGTTGAAGCCCTATCGGTCGGGCTTTTTACAACGCGATGCCTGAGTCGCATCGGGAAAAAAAAAATAGAACAGAGAGAAAGGTGTAGATTGATTGGTGGTAGGATGGCACACCAACAGGGATGGAATGCGGAAGCAGGGAGGCTTCTACTGCAAGTTTGGAGAGGTCTGTGACAAGTGGCAGCATTGTGACTGGGTCAAATCAACAATAAATGCCAAAACTTAAACAGTTAATTAAGGACGCGTGTTCGAATGATGGGCATTAATGGTGGATCCGGCCGATTGGCTGATAGGATCAACGATGGATTTGCGTCATTAATACAGGATTTTGGTTGCATTAATGCATGATTTAGTGATGATTACGGAGGATTCGGATGGACGCTATAAAACTGGGTAGAATTTGGTCGGAAGGCATCGATAATTTCGTTGTTAAGTTCCTACCCAGAGCCAACGAGTATTGGCATACGCTCGGTGAGCATAGTCATGTGTTGGGCAAGGTTCAGTCGAACTTGGAAAGTGTTGCTACGTTGAAGGAGCTCTCTGTTGTAAGTGTTGGGTATGGTATGCCACGAGAGCTAGAAACGGTGGAGATTAGTAGTGAGGTAGAGTCTCCTTTCACCGGGATTGGAATTGAGGAAGAAGTTGCGTCTGCAAGAGATGTCAATCTTGAGGCCAAGGTCGCAAACATGCCAGTGGGAGCCTCAGTTGTCATCAAGAAGCATCGAGGGGGCCATCATTCTGAGTCCCCGCAGAGAAAGAGGCAATTGAGATCGTCCACTAGGGTGGTTGGCGAAGCTCAGGTGCAGGCCGGGCAGTCCAGTTTCCGCGTTGAAGAATCTTCCCCATGGGAGGGACTGTCGGTTGTTGACATCCCTGGGTATATCACTCCCAGTCGGCCAGATGTAACCCCACTTAAGATGAACCCGAAGCAGCGGTATGTCGTGAAGATGCCTACGCTCCCTGCCAGAATGGAGTGCCTTGTTGATATTGGACCGTCGTTGATGCACCTCCACTATGATGATCACAATATGGTGGCCCACCTCGACATTGCATCGGCCCCATATGTTCCCAGGTCACGCCTTACCTCGACCCCGATTGTATAGGACTGGGCACATGGATTGAAGCAATCCGGTTTGTTAGGGCTTATTAATATGCCGCATTTTGGGAGACTGGAGGAAGTCAATGTGTGCGTAAAGCAGCTACTTGCGTGCTTCCATGGCGGCTCGTTGTGGCTGGACAACGAAATTCCAGTCACTGTTGATTTAATTTCGCACATTACCCGGGTTTCCTAAGGATGGCTTCGACCCATCGCAGTTCTTCCGAGGGAAGGCGAATGACAAAAAGCGGGCGGGACAGCTCGTAAAGAAGTATGGCTTAGTAACAGATGGTCGTGTCTATCACACCAGTAGTATTAATGATCAGGCGGTACTCATCGGCACCAAGATATTATCCTGCAAAATGATCCGAGGAGGTCACCCTAACCAGTGCAACTCAGGGCTTGTCGCATGTGCAGTACAATGTGTGGAGGGCGTCCAAATGAATTGGTCCTTGTTCCTCTTGAATCAATTAGTAGTGGATGTTGCGGCCGTTCAGGCTGGTAAGGGCTCATTTTCGTATAGTTGGCTGCTACTCTTGATTGCATTTGTGGCTTGGAAGGAGCCCGACGTGTACCAGGGCATGGAAGTTGAGGCTACAAAGGAGCGACAGGGTGCACGCTATCAGAACTTATGGTATGTAGGGAACCTGAGCAACTTCGGGATTTCCAATTGATATTCTAGATCTACTGGGAGATGCTTTGCAATTCCGTCACAAAGGTACCGCGGATACCCGAAGAAACTGTGGCAAGATTTAAGACACTCATGGAGTTTGTGGTTTGGTCGCTATTTATGTGCAGGCCAGGCATGACCCCAATCGGCAATGGTTGTTGACCCCTTACAAGGTAACAGCTGAAGCATTGGAGGCTATTGTGAACGACTGGCCAGCGGAATGGCGTGAATTGGTGACGTTGGCCGAGATTGAGGCTGGTGGGCCGGCGGAGGGTCCAGACGATCGTATATCAGCATAGGAACTACCTAGTCATCATGATTCTGATCAAGAGTCCATCAAAACACCAACGACTGACGACAGTGACCGTACCTTGGAAGAGCATAGACGAAAAGGACATCAAGACCCGACAACAATTAGTGGGCTGCCCCTGACCGCCAAAGCACAATTGGGTCAATTGATACATGCAACCGCTGATGCCTCCACCACAGCAGCTCAGAAAATGATAAGGGTGACAAATGAAGGATTCCATGTGCTCACTGCTCGTGTGGACTCTGTGTATGACATGGTTTCACGGCGGGCACCAGATGATGTAGTGGCACCCCAAGTTAGCACAATCAACACTGATCCGCGAGTAAGGAATGTGGAGATTCCCTTGATTGCGATTGTGACTGAAGACGACGCTGCCAACGCTGTACTGCAGTAGCTGAAGACGGTGACCATCAATATAAATGCCTTGCCCGCGGAAGGGTTGACTACTCTATAGCAAACTACCAGCCGGGAAATGAAGATCAGTGGTATGTGTGTACGACTGGAGGCGAGTGAGGCTGATGCGCAACACACTATTGAAGAATTAACTAGCAGGGCTGCTTCAACACAATAGGATGTGGATGAACTTGAAGCACACCTTAAGGAAGAACGGGCTGAGAAGGCACGCGAAATCGAAGGCCTGAAAAAGGAACACGATTTCCTTATTGCGGAGAAGGCCTGTATCTGGGATGACAGTGTACGGGTCGACCGAGCTATTACATAAGCTTATCAGCATGTGTCGGAGCCCACTGAAGAGGTGGATGTGCTCCATCGGGTGCAGCAACTGGGGGCTGCCATTGTTCAGTTGCGGCAGGAGAATCAAGAGTTCAAGGCTCAAGTGAATCCTAGTATGCCTCAAGTTGAAGTTGATGACAGAAGAAGGGCGATCGAGGAAGTCGCAACTCAGATGGAGGAGCTGGAAAATGCCACGACAAAGCTCACAGCTGATACCATATAGTTTTGGAGCCACATTGTCCAGGACGAGCAGGTTGACCAGTTGCTCAAAGATCGACAGGATGCAGAGGGACAGTTGGCGACACTCAAGGTAGCCATGCGCACAATGCCACCAATGGAACAGGTCGCCAAGTCTCAGGACTTAAAAGCATTGCAGCAATGGGTTACCAAGGCTGATGAGCGCTAGAAGAAGCGTGCTGTGCAGTTAGAACAGTATTAGGATGTCGAGGGCCAGTTCATGAACAAGGCAGGAGGAGCGCTTCAGACAGTACAGAAGGGTCGTCAACAGGTGATGGCAAATCTCACTACGCATCCATCTGCAGAAGATGTGGTCGATAGCCAGGAGGTGGCTATGGAAGTCAAAGAAATGGTGATGAAAGTCATGCAGTAGTACGAAGATTTCAAAGTGAAGACCACAGAGTTCACCATGTCTAGTTGACGTGGCTCGAGGGTGAGCCACAAGATTGTGTTGGGGGCCTGTTAGTAGGCAGTTTGGTAAGGAAGAATCGCAGCATCGCCGATGCTATGACACGTCAGACGCGGTCGCTAAAGGAAGAAGGCCCTGTTATTTTACGTATCTTTTGAGTCGTTTGTACCGCAATAGGCGGGTTTTTGGGTCATTGGACCACATGAGATGTAATTTCAAGTTAAATATACCTCAATAGGCAGGTTTTTGGGTCATTTGGACTGTGTTAGGTTGATTTTGGTTCATTTGTCCAGGAGTCAGTTAGGAATTTGTTAGTAAGTGGACAAACATTGTAAAGGCGGAACCCTATTTATAGTCAAAGAGTCATATGTGTTGGATAAATTTTGGTGGAGAACTTTAGAGATGAGCAGAGCACAATCCTTGGATGTTGTTTATGCGCATCTTTGAGTCTGTATGTGGGATCAAGTGATACTTCTGAGATTTGGTTTTGCGGAGATGTTGTATCAGGGATTTTATGGAGTAATATGACATGATGGAACTGTTTGGTGAAATTCCTTGTGTACCTTCTCTGTTAATGCATGTTGTAATGATTTCTTACTGCAGTTAATACTTTAATGTTATTCCTGTTGTGATGAATGTTTCTATTGAATAATGCTATGAATACGTATGATGTTAATATTAAATGCATAGATCTGTCTTGAAATGCTGCTATAAATAAGTTAAGTAAGCAGATGCCGCAACATCCTCCTTCATTAGGCGGAAACATGGTTCCGTCCACTCTCCCTTGATCGCCTCGGGTGAGACCTCATCTGCTCTGTAGGTGTTGCTGGGTGGGGTAAAACCTGTCCTCGTCAGTGCTCAGGGAGATCGCGGTGGGTTGGTGTCGACGGTGATGGGAACCCCCGTCGACTGGCTTTGAGTCAACACCATTGGGCGAGCTGTTGTAGATGAGGACGTGTCTATGTGCGTAATGTCCATTTCTTGCTGGAAGGCTTTGGGCTCACCCGAATTAGCCCCCTCGAACACACTACTTACCGCCTTCGATGGAAGATCATTCCGTCCACACGGAGTCTTACCATCGTTTGATGTTGAACTTGCAGGAAAAGTAGTGTCTGTAGAGGTGTAAGTACTGGATGCTCCATCTGACTACAATTTTTTGTTAGGTAGGAGTTGGATGTATGCAATGCAAGTAGTGCCATCGACCATTTTTTGAGTTATAATGTTCCCTCATGAAGGCAAGATCATTACAGTTGATCAACTTTCGTTTTCTCGGAAGAATAACCAGACTTTTTCGTATTCAACAATTTCGTTGGTTGATCAGTCTCACCCAGTTAATGAGAGTTTAGGAGTAGGACTTTATGGGTCATTAATGGGCACTTTTTACCTGCTTGTTCTCGTTCATTTTGTTGGTTCTAAGGAGTGTTCATCATTTGAGATTTTCACGGTTTGTCCAACGACATATCCATGGATTCTTCCCACCGAATCGGAACCAGTAGTGCCCCTATCTGTTGCAGAAGTGACCTACTTAGATTCACAATATGTTGCAACAGAACATATCATGACTCCATTGGTCTCTGTCGAGTCAGATATGGACTATGCATCGGCATGGTCAGTAGACTCCATCCACTCTTTTGACTGTCTAGATACTGTTTTTCCCTATAATTAGGCCATTTTGGAAGTAATGATAGGCCTAGATCATCCTTGGGAACATATGCACCATAGGTCTTATTTTCATCCCGATTTGGACAAGATAGAGAGAGGAGAGTTTTCAATGAGACCCGGTGGTAATGTTGATTTGTCCGCTATTCCTTCTACTTCAAAAGCAGTTTATGCCAAAGGGAATATGGAAAACATATCGAGAACTATTCTGATCAACATTTCCATCAAACCTCGAGTTGTGAAAAACCTTTTCATTGGGGCAGATTGTTCTCCTGAGGAGATCACTTTGTACACCGATATGTTTAAGGAATTCTGTGACGTTTTCACCTGGTCTTACAGGGAGATTCCAAGCACCGACCCTGCCATTGTAGAGCATGTCATCACAACTTACCCAAACGCTAAGCCCGTGAGACAGAAGCTCCGTCCGGTCAATCCCAGAAAAGCAGCAGCCATTAAGGAGGAAGTTGAGAAGTTGCTCAAATCCAGATTCATCTATCCAATTACTATGACCGAATGGGTCTCAAACCCTGTTCTGGTAGATAAAAAGAAAGGAACCATTCGAGTCTGTACAGACTTCGGGGACCTAAATAAAGCTTTTCCAAAAGACAATTACCCCACACTATTTATAGATCAGATTATCGATGCATGTGTGGGCCATGAAATGTTTTCTTTCATGGATGGTTTTTCAGGATATAACCATATTCAGATAAAACCTGAAGACCAACACAAGACAGCTTTTATTTTTCCTTGGGGAACCTTTGCTTATCGGAAGATGCCATTTGGCCTGAAAAATGTTGGAGCTACCTTTCAACACGCAATGAACTTCGCTTTTCATGATATCAAGCACGTAGTGGAACCTTATCTTGATGATCTCCCAGCACGTTCTCGCAAGAAATGGGATCATCCTGATCACTTAAGACTTGTGTTTGAACGATGCAGATATTACAAGATTCGATTGAATCCTAATAAATGTGTTTTCTGCATCGAGTTCGGATGTTTACTGGGTTTTGTTGTATCCAGTCGTGGTATCGTGGTCAATCCACTTAAAGTTGAGGCTATTGTAAATCTGCCTCCTCCTCGAACCCTAAGACAACTTCATATTTTGCAGGGTATGTCTAACTTCTTATGACGTTTTATCATTAACTATGCCAAAATCACAAAAGGTTTCATGAGAATGCTCAAATAAGATACCTATTGTCTTTGGGATGAGGCTACTCAAACTTCATTTGAGGCCTTGAAAAAGGCATTATTATCAGCCCCCTTGTTGATCCCGCCAGACTATACGAAGGATTTCCTCTTATATGTGGTTGCATCCATATACACGATCGACATAGTAATTGTTCAGGAGGATGACAAACTCCAAGAGCATGTCATTTACTATTTGTCGCACACCTTAGTAGCTCCTGAGATTAAGTATTCTTATGTGGATAAGTTGGCATTAGCTGTTTTCCATGCTGTTCAGAGGTTACGTCAATATATCTTATTGCAAACTACCACAGTAATTGCGGAGGTCAACCCATTTCAATATGTTCTCACTCGACATATCATCGATGGGAAATTCAATAAATGGATTGTAATCTTACAGGAATTTGACCTAGTGTTTCAATCCGCTAAGTCAAAGAAGTCACTGGTTTTCTCCAAACTAATCTCTTAATTTCCTAGTGACATAGTACACAATGAAGAAGAGTCATCATTCCTGGATGAACATATCTTCCTTATTGCATTCTCTGACCCATGGTACGGGGATATTTTAGTATATCTCTAGACTTTGAGGTGTCCTCCTGCTTTCTCGAGAGATGAACGACGAAAATTGAAGAACCATGCAAAGAACCATCTCATGATTTTTTATACTCTTTACAGATGTGGGATAGATTCCATTTTACGTCGTTGTTTGACCTTAGAGGAAGATGAAACAGTATTGAATGATGCTCACAGTGGAGCTTGTGGGAGTCATCTTTCTGGGTTGGCAACAACCCAGAAGATACTGCGTGCTGGTTACTTTTGGCCCACGATCTTCAAAGATTGCGTGGAAACTGTGAAACGCTGTCGACCATGTCAGTTTTTCACCAAAAATATGAGAGCACACCCATATCCTCTCCATCCTGTGATTACAGCAGGCCCCTTCACCAAGTGGAGGATTGATTTCATTAATTGTAATCCAGTTTCTACTGGAGGTCATCATCACATCACTATTGTCGTCGACTACTTCACCAAGTGGGCCAAGGAAATGCCTACTATCAAAGAAGATGGGGAAACGACTGCTTACTTCGTGTTTAACTAGATCATTGCTAGGTTTGGTCTACCCAAAGAGATCATCACCAACCACGATCCACATTTTCAGAACTACATGATGATCGACTTATACATCATGTTAGGTTTTCAGCGGGGACATTCGACTTCATTTTATCCACAAGCGAATGGTCAGGTCTAAGCGGTCAACAAAACTTTGAAAACCATTTTGCAAAGTACCGTTAATGCCATTCAATCCAATTGGCACATCATGTTGTATCCATCTCTTTGGGAATACTGAGCTGATTTAAGACTACCACCGGGTTCTCTCCCTTCCAACTGGTTCATGGGATAGAAGCAGTTGTTCCGATTGAATGCAAAATTCCTTCATTGAAGTTGGTTGTCCAACTACTCCCCGACACTTCATTTTTAGAAGAACATTTTCTTCACCTAGAACATCTTGATGAGAAGTGTTGTGATGCGCTCACATCAAACGAAGCACATAAGAATTGAGTTAAAGGACAATATGATAAGTCTGTTAAGCCTAGGTTTTTTCTCGAAGGAGACCTTGTTTTGCTTTATGACCAAGACAAGGAACCCTTAGGAGCTGGCAAGTTTAAGTCAATGTGGCTCGGTCCTTACATAGTTTCTAAGGTTCTGAAGAAGGGTGCATATGAGAGGATAGATTATGAAGGTAATAAGTTGTCGGAGCGTAGAAATGGGCTCTACTTGAAGAAGTACTACGCTTAGGCCTCTGTGCTTTTTCATGTATTATGGTTGTACATTTTGTAGAGTTAGCTTTGCTTGTGGTTACGTTATGTCTTATGTGTCTATTTATTTTTGTTTCCGATGTCGACTGAATACTTTATAGGATTTGTTGATGGTGCTAGTCGCCACACCCACTAGTTGGTTGCAGCAACTTGGGTTATATACTCACCGTCTGGCCAACTAGTCTCTTCGGGAGGGGATTTTTTGGGTCCCACAATGAACAACGTCACTAAATACAACACGGTCATAGAATTACTCTGAGATTCTCTTCATCATGGCATTTCACATTTAGAGGTAAGACTCAACTTGCAGTTAGTTGTGTTTCAGTTAACGGGTGAATATCAAGTTAGAGATCATGTTTTGGTACATCAGTTCTTGCGAGTTAAGTTACTTGAGAGACATTTTGATTATATTACTTATCAACACATTTTAAGAAATTTAAATGCACTAGCTTATTCATATGCAAATTATGTTTTAGATTGGCATTTGCATCATACACATCCATAATAAACAATTCACACATGTAGATAAATCCGATATTGTATATATAAGCCATATCAAAAAATACATGAGTTTGAGTCATAAGTCTGTCACAGTGTCATATAAATATACAAAATGGGCTCAACAAGCTAAAAAATATACATATATAGGTCCTCCTCTATGGAGAAGGAGGGGCCTCTTCCGCCTCTTCCATCTCTGCCACAGCCTCTCTGTAGCAGATGACTAGCCTAAATACTATCCTCAGTAGCCAAATCCATGCTGGGGGCACGCCCACAACATTCTCCTGCATATCGAGCGACATTCACTCGATCTTGTATGTGGGGATGTCATGAGTCAGTCGACTCATCTTTCCCTCTAGGCTCACCAACATGGCATCAGCTTCCCCTACAAAGACTGTTTGCACAAAGGTACGAGGGTGTCCATTAGGACGTACGAGTCCCACATCTGAAAAAGACAATCCTTTCAGTATCTCAAACTCATCAAAAAATCATATATATAAAATGAAAAAATTAAATAATTTTTCAAAAACAAACTTACCTATCTCTCCCCAGGCTGATCCTGGAGGAAGATCCAGCTTAGGATCATGTCGGAAGTCCATACCCGCATATGGGAATTGCTCTAAAGTTGGCACTTTCTGATCCCACCATGCCCAGTAATCCTCATGACTGTAAGATAGATTGCTCTCGCCGCTACCTTGGCACTTGAAGATATCTCCCCAACATATCATAAGGGGCTCACAAGGATTGAGTGAGGGCAAGGCCATACCCAGACTCAATGCAAGTACCCTCTCAAAGAAGAAGGTACAGAGGATACTTCTGTAACCAAAGTTCTTCATTATACCGTTTTTGCACCCGGTAAGCTGAAGCTTCATAAATAACCCAACGCAAGAATTTTGTGCCCACATGCATATGGTTTTGAGAAGTTAAGTGTTGTGTAGCACTTCCTCCCATCCGGTTTGGAATACTCAAGATAAATTTCAGTGGGAAGCTCGCAATACTTGCTATAGGAACTTGACTACTGGTCTTGGTAGTACCTGCTACGCAGTAGGCATTGACATAATCTTGCACTGAAAGGGCACCCACACTTCGAGAGGCACCTTTGAGATTCACCACCTCTCCTCTTCATGAGAGACCAGTGATAAAGTATATGTCATCAATTGTGAGTTCGAGTATCTCCCCTTGGAGATTGAATAAACCGGTATTTGCATCCCAATACCTTACCATCCTCTTGAGCAGTTTAGTAGCCCGCGTCTTCTTAATGCATGAACATTTAAAGGATCATTCATAGCCTATCGGTCCATTTCCTCATGCTCCCTCTCACGCCACACAAGCAACATCTTGCAAAAATCAAGCATGGCGTTGGTCAAACGTTGTTTTTTACCCCATTTCTTATGGTGTGCGCTACTGTCTTAGATAGAAAGTGGCGTACTCAACACAGCTGTTTTGCAAGTAGACCAGTGCACTTTTTTCGAGTGCGCTAGTCTTTTCCAAAACAACCCGTGCACACGCAGAAACGTAAGTAAAACTTCAATAAAAAATTAATTTGACCACCAAAAAATAATCAATTTGCATGCAAATGAAAGAGCAGGATGAGATAACTTACTTGGAAGAGGTAGAAGAAGGTTTGATAGCCCGGTTCGATCGCAACAAGCAAAAGAAGTTTGAGGTTTGCTCTCCACACTTTGCCCTAAAAACTTGAAATGGTGAAATTTGTTTTTAAATTGAAACTATTTATGAAATTTGGTTTTAAATTTTTACCCACTTTGATAAATGTGGTATAGTTTTAATTTGTTTTTTAAAATGTTTCATTTAATTCACTAATGTGCTTTTAAGTTTTGGTGAATTAGGTGAAGTATACATTGCAGATTTTACCATATTTTTTCGTCAAAGGTGTGTCTTCTTCATTGACATGGCAGATCAGGTATGGTATTGTCCAGTATTTCATGTTATCGAGGAAACTTCTTTTGATTTTGTGATATATTACTAACGTGGTTGTCTAGAATTCTACCATCTAGCAGGTCATGATAACTTATGTTCCTAAATCTGATTAAGTTTTTTAAGCCCTTGTTTGAATTTCCAAAACAAACAAGATTGCCGAGTATAGTTGTCTTTTCAAACTTGTTAAAGGATCTGAAGCAACATCCGCTTAAGTATAAGTTTACCCCTTTTCCAGACTTTTGTAGATTATTTACGAAAAAGGAATACTCTAGTCATCTGTGGCTAGAAGAGTTCTTCTCTCATTGTTTTACACTTTTTCGGATGAGGAGACTAACTGTACGAAAAAGGACCTTTTGGAGTCTTCTTTAGGGTTTTCAGACTCTCGAAACTTGAAAACACCAACGAGCATTCACCTACTCGGGCTCGATGTGAAATCAATGAGAAGGTATAAAGAGGATTGTTTAAGTTTACCAGACTCTTTAAACAAGAAAACAACGACGAGCACATAGCAACTCGGGCTCGATACTAAAATCCACGAGTAGGTGTATGGAGTTATTGTTTAAGTTTTTCAGACTCCTCAAAAAAGAAAACACCGGAAAGCATTAACCAATCCAGGCTCGATGTTAAAATCCATGGATCAGTGTTATAGAGTATTCGTCTATCTTTTCTTCGAACTTTGTAAAAAATGAAGAAATACTATTGAGTTTGCTTTCTTGGACTCATTAAAACAACAAGAAGGATATTATTTTATAAAAAGAATAAGGGAAGAGAAGGGTATCAGACATCTTTTCAATTTCAAAGGCAATTAGATAGTCATGTCCTTGAACACAACACCTATTTGAGTCCATCATTCAGTTGGGTTTGAGTTTTTGACCTTTGGGTGAACCTGATCTCAGATTTTTTTACTCCTCCGATTGGTTATTATTCCAAACATATGGAGAATTTTCTAATGTCTCCTACATTGCAGGTTTGTATCACACTCCCATCATGTTAAAATCTCCCTAAGTCACTTTGTGTCGTGCTCACTATTCAAGGATACAGCCTGTGTTGGCCATTCTGCAGTAACCTTGACTTCATGTGTTGGCCATCCTGGTGTCAATTTGTTTCATCTTTTTACTTGTCCTACTCCAAATTAGATCAATCTTATGAGTGTTTCTCATTTTGTCTGATGGAGGATGCCTTCAGGCCTCCCTTCCAATAAATTTCTTCCCATCGACTTCAACTCATTATGCTCTGGGAATGAATTTAGAGTTTCGTATAATACCTTGGGGATTGCAGTCATCAGTGGTAGTTCCCTTCGCTGTTGGATAATGGGAATACATTAATGTCTCTTATTCAACAGGTTCTTCAAGTGTTCGAATTCAAGTCCACTTATTCACACTTGTTGGAACATACTAGCTACCTTGGGCCCCATTATCATTATTGATGGAAGCCCTCGCGTTTGTTAATGGTATACATCAATGACCGGTAATCAAACGATACCCCCCATGTTCGACTCTAGCTCATCTATTCACATGGTTAGGGTCTGTACCTTGGGTTGTTTGGATGAAGACCTTCAGACTCTAATAGCATCACCATACTCATGTTATCCCCCGAGCTGCGCAAGACTAAGCCACACTCATTTTCAGGTCTTTATGAGACATAGATCCAACTTGTTGTTATGGCTATGATCTCTTATCTTTGACATGGATCCACGCTTGTATCTCAATGGCCATGCTATATATACATATCCCAGTTATGTATCAGAGATCATGTTGTATCGCACCGAACATTTATATGATGTCAATATTGTAATTGCTTGCTGACCTTGATCGTTGTTTTCAGGTACTTTTGTGACTTCATCCTGTGGTTTCTTGCTCCTCCTCGGACTTGGAATTATAATGTATTTCGGCCATCATTTCCCTCTGACCTCACACATTAGGGGGCATCTGTTATAGGCCAAATCTTCACTTCTCCGTCCGTGATCACATTGCCCCGTCGATCACACAAAAGGACACTATGGATGGAAGAGTTGGATTGACCTTAGATGATTTACTGCTGAGATCACACCTCTTCAGCTGAAAAATTATATTTTTTCTGCATATTTCACAAAAGATGTGCTACTCTTACAAATAGCATCTAGCGTACTGTGTGTTGGTTCTACTGAAGCTAACCCACACACTTATCTCAAAAGTAGTATGCACTAGTCCTGGAGAGCACTAGCTGCGCTCTAAGCACAAGTTGTCTAGTGTGATACCTACACACGTTTTAAGATGAAATGGAAAAATATATTAATATTACGAATTGGGATTAGTTGAGGTTAGTACTGTAACTCCCCCAACCTCCCAATTCAACTTCCTCACGAATCTAACTTCCTGCATTGGCCATAAATACAAGGGGAAGCCGTGAGAAAAGAGCCAAGGAAGAAGAAGCTATTGTTATGTTGAAGGATTTTCTAAGTCATTGTGAGGAGCAAGAGCCTAGAACTCGGTTGCAGAAGTGCATTGGAACATATCAGTTATAAACTGTATTTGGTTGCATTTCTTTGGCAATAAAAGATTGAGATACCCTTCCCGTCCCAATGGAATGTTGTTTCTATTGAATATCTGATCATAATTAAAGTTAGATTGCTTTAAATTTCATTATATATTTATAGTCAAGATACGTTCAGGAAGGTTGATTTATTTTGCAGGTACATTACTGTGGAGATTGGGCGAAAGCTAGGACTAGCCATCAGAAAAAGGTACTGATTTCGGAATCTTAATCTCATTTTGCTTATAGTAATCAATTTAAAGTAGAATGTATCTATCTGCCACCCCATGTACGTTGATAGCATCCTTTCCCCTGCTATAGGGTATAATTCTTCACAACAACAAGTCACAAATATGCTTCTATATTAACCATGCCTTCATGCTCTAAACAAAGGAAGTATTGATTCCTTCACTCTTTAACCCTCAAATTCCCCTTCTGTTGCAAATATATTCCCTATCATATCCATGTGTCATCTCTTGTGGTGATAAACAAATATTTTCCAACTCAATTCACTACAACAAAACATTTTCATTATCCAGTTTAGCTTCCCTTCTTTGCTTCTAGACTTTCATTAAAAAAATTAGTAATTTTTTGTAGTTTTTATGAAAATTCAATGTTATTTCACGGGATGGCACTAAAGCCAGTGTTATTTCCTACACTGAATTTAGTTGTAGGTTTAGTTCCAGATTTAGAATTAGATTTAGAGTTAGATTTAGCATTATATTTAGAGTCAGCTTCAGTGCCTTATTTAGAGGTATAATTAGCGCTAGATTTATAGCTGAACAGGGAAAATTTTAGGGGCAAAATTTAGCCCATGGAATGATTTTTAACTTTTTTTCCAAAAAAATCACAAATTTGCATTTTTTTCTCAATTGATTTGCGCAAATTCCATGGAATGAAAATGTTTTACTCTAAAAATCACCAAAATTGTCAAGAAACTATCTAAAATCCTTAGAAATGTGAATGTTTTTATAAAAATATCGCCCAAAATTTCATGGTTGAAAATTTAAGAATTTATAAGATTCACCAAGGTTTCTACACTTTAAGAAAATAATGGATCCTTAGAATTTTCCTAGAGCCAAATTTAGTTCCAAATTTAGCACCAGATTTAGCACTAGGTTTCCTAAGTGACTAAATAAAAGCAAGGAAAACTTTTCAAAAAGAAATCTAAGTAATAACAAAGGTTAAAAATAAACCACTTGTCTCAGCCCTCATGAGTTGGAAGGAATTTCAATTATTTTAATTAAAATCCCTCATAAAATCCCCTCAAAACCTACTCTTTCACTCCTTCATCATTTCCTCTCTTTCGCTCTTTCATTCTCCACCTTGATCCTTTATCCCTTAATGTTTCCTCTCTTTGGGTTTCATCCTCATGGAGGATAAGGTTTTCGACTCATGGAGGAACCTCCACAAGGAAGATAATGGATTCTCCTTTCCTTTTCCTCCTTCCTTAATCCTTTACTTTTCTTTTCCTTTCTTGGTTTACTAATGTTTATTATTGTTTTGTTTTTTCAGGTTTGGGGTTTCATGTATGTAGGAGAAGGTTTCATCAAATAACATCCATAACTAAGTTAATGACTTCTCCATTCCCTTCTCATATTTCCCATTTCAATTTTATTTTAGTTTATTTATTTTCTAATTTCTATTGTTATTTTGTTGGTGTGGGTTTAGGGTTTCATGCATGGGGGATAGGGTTTCATGGTGGAATCTCCATAAGGAAGGTAATTGTTTCTTCCTTGCCTTCTCAATTTTCCTTTCTCTTTTTTTTTTCTTTATTGATATTCTAATGTTTATTTTTATTTTTTTCTTGTAAGTTTAATGGATAAAGAAGAAGAAAAATGATGTTTTGGGGTTTTTGTTTAATGCATAAATCAAGTTCATGGGGATGGCTTAAGGAATACTCTTGCATTAATGTAAGGAGATCCAAGTTCAAATCCTGGCACCCATCTATTTCTTATTACTTTTCCATTTGTACTCACTTGGATAATTTTTATTCAATTATGCACTCTAAAAGGGATATTTCTTTGGGAATGTATCTCAATTAGAGTTATTGCATTTTATCGAGTGATATGCGTTGAAATCCCAACATTCCCTTAAAATTTTCCATTTCTATTTTCATTTTTTAATGATTTTCCACTTCTATTTTCGTAAGTTCTAATTTGCACTAGAATAATTTAGTTTCAACTCATATTTGCACTTCCAACCCTATTTTTTTGTGGGAATGTAGCTCAAGTAGAGTTGTTTCCTCTTCACAAGTGATTTGGATTCAAATCCTCGCATTCCCTTACCATTTTTTCAATTTTTACCATTTTCCATTTCTATTCTTCAAAATTTAATTTACAGACCGTCAACACTAAATCAGGCACCGGTTCTTATTTTAAATTTGGTGCTAATTATGGTACTAAATTTGGCACTAAACTTGGCTCTAAAATTGGTGCTAAATCTGGTGCTAAACTTGGCACTAATTTAGCCATTTTAAAAAATTGCTAGTTCGTACAAATTTTAGTATGAAAATTTCCAAGTCATTTGGAAAACAATTTACACAAAAAAAGGATGCTATATTAGGAACTAAGATTGCATGTTTTGCTGTATAGAAACTAGGTCTAATACCTATGGTGGTGAGCATTCTAACCCGGGAAAAGTACATGTGCTTTATTTTCCATATGATCCCTCACACTCATCCTTGCATGTAACAACATGTATCTCATATTGTGTTCCTCTTAATTCATTCCATGTCCACCATCCTTCTTGTAGTGGAATTATGTGTAATAGTGATTCTACCACATATGTGGCTCTACTAGCATACAATCCTTATTGTCCATGTTTTATCCTTTTGTTAGCCCCTCCAATCCAACAACACCTTATTCCTTAACCTCATACTCCCTCTTTTATGCAAGGAAATATTATGCTCAATAAAACATGCACAACCAACCTACACCCAACAATCAAAATGTGCAACAAAATACCAATAAGAAGGAGAATTAGGGGAAAAAAAAGGGAATGACCAAAAATAGGAAGTTGGAGTCCTAACTACTAATAATCCTACTAACATTGGATATAATCTCAAACCTATAAATCAAGATCCAAATAAACCCCCCAAACAATGAAAGAATACTTCAACTATGGACTTATTGGTCCATGTTCCTTTTGTGGACCTTATGGGCATTATACCCACCATTTCCCACACCTTACTTGAGATTGTAAATTATGGGATTAGGCCAATAAGTGAGACATTGATAACGCTTCTAGTTCAACCCATTACTTAGTCCACCCATCCCCCTATCACCCAACCTAAGTTATTACAAAACACCTTCCACCCAAAAAGGTTAGTAGCAATTCAGCCAATGATTCATCACCCCAATCAACTATATATGTTATCAATATGGTATGCCAACTAAACCTATCATTTCTAACAAGGATGAGGATTCACCTTTACCAAAGGACATTTCATCTCCTATGAGCCAATATTGATTCTTCTCTAGAGTCCGAAGGACTCAAAATCCCCTTATATCACACAACACATAACCCAAATAATAATGTTTCCCACATCTATAATGTTGTGGATGACTTAGTTGAATCCATTGTGACCATGTCTACCTTATAAGTTCTACAAAATTGTCTCCTGCAATGTAAGTCCCTTCTGTCTTCCTTGGGAATGGTTGATCCTCCTAATTCTTGTTTGATAAATTTGAATTTAGATAGAGTGAAACCCCACATGTTTCCTTCAACATCTTTTAGGGTTCCTATCACCATCAAGAATTTCAGTATATTGTAATGTATTATTGATGAAGGAGCCTCCATGTGTATTATTTCAATGCACATCTATAAGAATCTCAAATCCCCTAAATCCATCTCCAATCATGTCATGTACAGACGATGGTTGACCTTCCTAGCCACAAGGCCTCCTCCAAAATATTTGCATCAAGTTAGCAAGAAACATTGTCCAAGTGGACATTGAAGTTGTAGATGCCTAGTTAGACTACAATTTCCTATTTGGTCGTATCTATATGTATCCTTTGAAAATAGTCACTTATATTTTTTTAATCTAATGATGTTCCTCATCAAGGGAATATTGTCATGCTTGATCGTTTCAGTTATCATGATCCCAAGTATACTTCAAATCTAGAGAAAAAATTACCCACCATCAAGGGAAGCATCTATATGCGCTCATTTATTGGAGTCGGTCTTGGAATATTCCAAGACTCCACATCAATTGGAACCTTTTCTAGAACAGACTCCCTTTCTTATCAATCAAAAGGGCAGTTCATTGTTGTGCACCATGTCTCTAAAACTACTTATACCCAACAAAACAATTCATGAAACCATGTCCCCATAATAAGGTACCCACTGATGGTAACTCATATTCATTAAGGACCTTCCCTCTCTTCCCCTCCAGGGACTATTGGGACCCCTATGATGGATACTCTTAACCTTCTATGCCTTACTTTAGAGCTCCCTCTTGGGTATCTCACACCATCAAACCCCCATCCCACTCCCCATGTGGTGTTAACCCCCATTCAACCAGCCAATACATTTAATGAACCACCTACCATGGTTAATAATTAAATCACCACTTCCACCCAACCCCCCTCATCAAAGTACAAGGTTGGGGGGAAATCCAATAATACAACAATTCAAACCACCTCAAGTATGACTATCATTAATGGAAAAATAACTCAATATATTGTTATATTTTAGATATATGATCTCAAATTTTCTACTTGTAAGAGTAATAAATATTTGTCATTGATTGAACTTATTGCAAACATCCCTAGTGGTGCATTTAATCCACCTATCAATTATAATTTGCAAGATGAAAATTTGTTTAATGTCTCTTCTGATGATCCTTGGTATAGGGAATTCCTTGTTTATTTACGCACTCAAAATTTTAGTCCTCGTGTTTCTTAATATGATCGATAGTTGATGATACTTGGTATAGGGAATTCCTTGTTTATTTGTGCACTTAAAATTTTAGTCCTCATGTTTCTTAATATGATCGATAGTTGATCCATTACCAAGCTCATTGTTGCTTCTTTATTGGATATATTCTATGTTGGTGAGGAGTCAACACCATATTATGGTGATGCCTAACTTCTAAGGGGCCAAACATGTCTTGAATGACTATCATATCGAGGCATGTAGAGGCAACCTATCCAATTAGTTCATGGCCCAAAAAAAATTCCATATCATTTATTTTTAGTCCACCTTATTTTCTAATTGAATCTAGGTGGTGAATCATTACTAAAACTACCAACTCTTTACCCTAAAGGTAAGAACATTACCTTCCCCATTACACCTTGTTGTTTTAGTTAGTCCATTCTACAAATGGACCAAAAGCTTCATGGAATGTAAACCAATGTTGAATAGTGGCCATAAATACATCGTAGTGGTTGTCGATTATTTTACTAAATGGGTCAAATCCATGTCAACATATAACACTACCACCATAGTGGAAATAATATCATCAATCAATTTAATGATCTGAAACAATTTTTCTCTAATCATGGTACTCACTTTGAAGATTCCATTTGGGAAGATCTCATCAACCATTTGAAATTTTATCATTAGTTTTCATTCCCATATTATCCGTAATGGAATGGCTAATTTTAGGCCATCAATAAAGTTCTTAAAACCATGCTCCAGGGGACAACTGATTAACACAAGTCTAGTTGGCATCTCATGCTTTGTACCACCTTATGGACCTATCGTACATCAACTAAAATTTCCACTAGGTTTAATCCATTCCTCCTTGTCAATGGAGTGGAGTCAATTTTACCTATTAAGTGTAAAATCCCCTCCTTGCATTCATCAATCAAACTTTTCTCAAACACCTCTATTATAGAACGAACAATTATCTCTTTGGAACAATATGATGAGGATCATCATGTTGCTTTACAAAATATTAGAGCAATCAGGAAATTCTCCAATCTCATTGTGATCATCATGTCCACCCTTGCTCATTTCAATTAAGGAAACCTAGTCCTTATTATGATAAAGCTCGTGATAAATTTGGTTATAAAAAGATCAAACCTGTATGGAAAGTCCCTTACATCAACAAATATTGTTTGCAAAGTAAAAAATACTTTCTTATTGGTTTAGATGGACAAATTCTCAAGAAACATCGCAATGGGTTATACTTGAAGAAATTGTATCCATAAAACCAACACATTTCCATGTGTTGTACTGTATTTATTTTATATACCCTCCCCTTTGTATGAGCCTTATGATTTTTCTTATTTTCCTTTTCAAATGGGTCATTACCACCAATGTTACGTTAGTTATGCCGATCTTTTAAATCAATACACTCAGAATATCACCTCAGTAGCTTGGGTCATATATTCCTTGTCACATTCCATCATCCATGTGAGTGGTGTGTATGTCAATGTTTCCACCAATAATCAAGAGCAATACGATGCAGTGATTGTTATTCTCATTGATTCCCTCCAATTATGCATTTGTCACATGTGTGTTCATCTTGATTCTCAACTCCTTGTTACATATTTGATTATTTATTATTAAATATGAAATCCTTGCCTATTTATAAAATATCTATCAACTAGACAATTGGTTAGATCAATATAGTTTTAATTCATTGCATTCATCCATATACCCAGGAATCTCAATAGTTTCATATATAATACTACAAATCAAGTTCTATATTGATATATCATTCATTAAGAATAAGAAAACAAACCATACATGTATATAAAACCATATATATATATATATAGATATCATGCAAAATATGAAGTGTTTACGAAAAGAGTTTGATGCTCTATCAAAATACCCCATGTCAAAAAAATGGGGCAATTCCACTAACTATTGGATCATCATCATCTAATCCATTTCCCATATTGCTATACTTGTCTTCACAATATGGGCCAACAATACAGGGGACATCCCCTCTCATCATATCTCATATGGACTAGGCTTTTACAATGATCCTATGCATGATCAGTCGTCACTATGTTGGAACCTCAATGTGTATGGAAATTAGTGACTTGTCCTAATGGTGATTACCATCATCTGTTACTCCAACTAACAACTGGTCAATATCCCAATGGATCCATACTTATACTACCTTTTCTCCTCATTGATTCCTCTAAGTTGGATGGTGTAGAATCGACATCCTCATCCCATCCTTGATGTCTATGGTGTCCCACAGGGGGACCAATCTACCATTGACACACATATGAGATGAGATTCATTAATATTAATGATCTGGATCTTGAGGGCTAAGATCCAGAAGGCTTGAATGCTAAAACAAGAGGAGAGAAAACATATAGATTTGCTATGAAATGCATATAAAGAACATATAAATGAAATACACCATGAAAATACAAGAGAGAGTTAGAGAATAAGGATTCCATTAAGATGAACCATTGCATGCAATGAGGTCAATTTTGGGAAATCTACTTGCTAATTTCAACTCTCTCCCTACTACCTTTTTTATAAGATGTCTTGTTGACAATGTCAACTTTGAATAATGAACACCATTAATTACATGTTCATCATGCTCCCTTTTACATTCAATAAAAACATGGCTTTTTATTTTCACATCTGAACTTAGACTATAATCCCCCATAAGATTCAAATCAATCCTCCCCCCTTAATAAATGATGGTCTCCATCATTTCACCAGGAAAGAAAACCACGACCATGTTATGTATCGTTCCAATATGTTTACATTTTCCAATTGACAATGAAAATAAGGGTTTTGTGTGATTTACCCATAACCGTGGGTTTGTGGATGACCCATAACTGAGCTGGCAATGACAAATATCAATATTTTCTTGGTACCGAAATGAAAATATAAATATTTCTCTTGGTACCAAATTAATGTTGGATAAATTTACATGCCCAATAAATTACATTTATTAAAATAAAATTACAATGGGATTTATCCAAAAATTAAAAAACTCATGAAAAATTCATGACTTTTGGTGCAGTTGATGTTTTGCTGCAAATTCATTCAAAAATTTGGCTATGAGAAATGAAATTAAAATCTATCAAAGACCCATTTGATCTATCAAACAGATATTTCCATCGATATATGGAACTTGTTCGGTGGTGTTCTGTGGAGTGAGAAAATGTGTGCTGAAGCTGAAGGTGTGTGTGGTCGTCTTGGAACAAATACATACAAGGATTCAATCAATGATATTTCTCAAACCAGGAAACCAAACGAAATTCCACAAAATACCTTTTTTCTGAAGAAAAAAATCATTTCCAATGAGATATGGTAGATCCTTTGAAACAATTTGTGCAATCCACAGCATCTGTTTGAAGTTTGCAGAGGTAGGTCGGCCTCCAATTCATCCATCATTGTGATTCTATGGTGGTCGTACATCTATGGTTGGGCTGAGATAGGGATGGAATGAGGTTTCCCAAGCTTCAATATGCATGGAAAAAACATTTTAATCTATGCAATGGATAGGGTATTTTTTAAGGATTCTAATATTATACTTAAGTATAGTATTCTAGGCGATTATTTTGGATTGAAAAAAAATATTTATAGATAGGTAGGAAAATGTTAAATATGAAACTTACACTTTACTACTAAAACTTGTAAATTTTGGCGAATATTCTGATAAAAAAAACATATTTGATGTAAATATAGGTGATATTAGAGACTAAAAATGACCAAATAACGAATTTATTTTTTGAAAAAGGCCCCAAAAATAGCCAATTGGAAAAAATTCCCCCCTAAAAGTTACCCTGGCAATGGCCATATAAAGATGAAAATATGCTCAATGTGAAAGTGCAAAGGGCCACAAAATATTTCAAGGGTTTGTAGAGAAACATGGGTTGTTGTATAGATCACGGAACCTTCGACTGCAGCACAGAAACCCTGCAAGATTTGTAAAATTGTTGCAAATCAATTTATGTAGTGAAATCCATGTATGATGATCCTGCAATGGGTGGATGCAGATCCAAGGGTATAAAACCTTGTAGTTCCTTTGTACCAACTGTGATTCTTATAATGTATGACCCAACAAATGGAATCCAAGAGTGACAAAAGGATGTTGGAGATTCCTATAAATCTTTGAACCCAAACTATGCTTCAAACCCTCATTCACATGGAATGGTTACCTGCTCTTATATCAATGATCCAGATATTGAGGGTTGAGATCCAAAAGGTTTGAATGCTGAGAGAGGAGAGAGAAAACATATAAATCTTCTATGAAATTCATATAAGGAACATAACAAGAAACATATAAATGAAATACACCATGGAAATATTGTCAAGAGAGAATTGGAGAAGAAGGATTCCATTAAGATGAACCATTACATGCAATGAGGCCAATTTTGGGACCTCTCCTTCCCGATATTAACTCTCTCCCTACTACCTTTTTAACAAGATGTATTGTTGGCAATTTCTACTTTGAATTACTAACTACATTAATTACATGTCCATCATGCTCCCTTTTACATTTAATAAAATTATGGCTTTTGTTATTTTCATATCCGAACTTAGAATATAAGCCCCCCTAAGATTCAGATCAATATGTCATATAAATAAATCTAGCTATGATATATGCTAGTATGTAAACACAACTTAAAAACTTAACCAAAGTCATGCATAACCTTAGGCCCCAAATCCTAGCCCGAAGATCATGGGAGATCTAGGATTACTTTATAATATGTACCATCATATGGGTAATATTTGATCACCATATGGAGATAATGCCACTGAGAAAAAAAATCATGTTAGAATACATTTCCCACTGCACCACCCCCGCACTTTAGCATTAGATCCCCCTAAACAAATCATGTTAGAATACATTTCCAATTGCGCCACCCCTGCACTTTAGCATCAGATCCCCCCATCACTAGATCTAGGGCTCCACTGGACTTGCATCCCAAACAACATGGTGGGGCCCTAGTGTCAACACCCTCTCAAGGAAGTAAAAACATATAAATTAGATAAAAGTGAATTCCCTTTAGTGTGATCTATTACACTAGGATAGATTTCACTCCAATGTAATCAAGAACATATGGGCCCAACCAAATTATGTGCCTCCTAGAACCTTCTCAACAGTCATCATTTGGACACTTGTAAACCTATGGGGTCCTCCATATCCTATCACTCCAACAAATCCTACCACCACTACATGAGTCTCTAGGATATATATATGATCCATGTGAATGGAGTCGTAGAGCACAATTCCCTCAACCTAGTCGACCTCTAGAAATTCCTTCATGGGTAGATAATGTGGTCGGACTGGATGTACATTTCCTACTACTCCATACATAGGGGTCCCTATCATAAAATACACATCTAGAAGGGTTATCTCTATCCTTTTACCTTGCACAATGGACACCCTTCTATCCACATCCCAGTACTAGATTATCTTTGTCAATAGGAAAACCACTTGCCCACATCAATGGGTTGTGAAGGAACTTAACAATACCTTAGTGTGCAAGCATACCCCCATATAGGTATATCATTATTGATCTCTCCTCAAATAGTTGAGAAGCCTCTATCTTTCCATTTAAACCTCATTCTTGCATTTTTTCCAAAACAACCAATTGGTCAATGCATTTTTTTATGTAAAAGAAGTGTGAGTAAACATCACATTTTTTGGAGAAAAAATTGTGACAATAGTGCACAAATGTTTTAGAAAAAATGAAAACACTTTGTACTTTTTTATGCAATAGTTGCGACGCTTTTTCACAGTATTTTTTCTGACAGGTTCACATGCATCAAACCTATCATACAATTTTTTGTGATGGAAAAGCATAAAAATACATGAAAACCATGATGGTAAATGACTTTCTTACGGGGTGTCCATGATCCAAATAAGCCATAAACTACAAAATGAAAATGATGTAAATGAAGAGCAGGGAGAAAATACTATCCTACAACTCACAAAATCATAAACTGATAGTCTAAATGGAAGATACAAGAGTTGTGAATCCTAGATCAGACAAGACCCTTGAATGGTGGACAATGAAAATGATTCCCTATCTCATAGGACCTGCCTCATTTATAGGGTTTCTTTGATTCTTATTTCACTGTGTACAACTTCATATAACCTCAATTTGGTGCATTGTTTGTTGGAATCTATTCAATACTGAGAGGAGGGGTGAATCAATATTAATGCAATTATGAATAGCTTTTAACTTCTTAATAGATTAATCTTGATCTTAAATTATGCATCCACCATAAATAAAACATTCATCCACATATGCGCAAAGCACAAAACACAGAACACACAGAATTTTTACGTGGAAACCCAAACGAGAGAAAACCACTGAATTCTCTTTTATTATAAAAATATTACATTCAAGAAAGAACCAAATTCCTAAGTTCTCCAGTACCAACTGGTAGGAGGCACCATCCCCCTGGTTTTGTAGGCACCAACCTAAAGGAAGCACCAACTCCCTAATTTACCAGCTTCAACTGGAAGGAGGTACCACCCCCCTGTTCCTTGCCCTATCTTGAGGCCCTGGTATACAATTAAAGATGGTTCTCTTCTATACTTATGATCATGCACACACTTCAAATCTTTTGTTGTGCATTATGTTGTGCACACCTTATGTATGATGTAATATTGTTATTATTGTCCTGCATACACCACTTGAATTCACACACAACTTGACACTTCACTTTAACTGATTTCACACTTCATATATTGTGTGTTGCTTCATTAAATTTTGCAGTTTGCACCAAGGTTCAATATTCTATTCTGCTACTGCACATCTGCAACTCAACTGATATTGTGCATTAACTAATAACCTTCTTTTCTGACTTCGCACACTAGTATTAGATGGAACTGCGCACCTTCTGATATATGTATGTTATGTCTTGGTGCAAAATCCTTTATATCATCTCTGAGAAACTGTGCATCATATATGATATATCCTTTATGTTTAGCGCACTTGTATCAGATCATCCTCATCATGACGCACATCCTTAACTATGCTTTACCTCTGTATTTGCACATCTTATAAACTACACTTAGTTCACACACATCCACTCAATCTCCGTGCATTAGATAGACTTATTTACTTCGCACATCATAATATTTTCTTCATATTTTGTCTATGTGCTTATTTCTTAGAAAAACTATGGATGTCTACATGCTATCTGCAATATTTTCATTTAGTTCTCACGCACCTAAGCATCTTCTGTAATTCAGCCTTTCTATCTTTGCGCAATCACTAGTACAAAATGAGAAATTAGTGACCAAACAAATGACTAAAATTCACATATAAACGACTATTTTTTAGTCGGAAACTAATAGTATCTTATAGCTCGACTAACTTAGTTGTATTTATTTTAGTCATTAATAGTTTCCTTATTTAGTCGTATATCTGGTCATTGATTTAGTCATTAATTATGGCAATTAATGACTAAATCAATGACCAGATATACGACTAAATAAGGAAACTATTAATGACTAAAATAAATACGACTAAGTTAGTCGAGCTATAAGCTGATACTGGAAATTAGCTACTAATAGTTGTTTATATGAGGATTTTAGTCATTGTTTTAGTCACAAATTTATCATTTGTAGTAGTTATTTATTTTTGTTAATTGGTGATTTATTTAGTAATTGATTGTGGTTAACTAGTCATTCAGTTAGTCATTAACTGTAGTTAACTGGTCATTTTTGTAGTCATTGATCATTGTTAACTGGCTATTTATTTAGCCATTGATTGTTCTTAACTAGTCATTTAATTAGTCATTGATTTTTGTATATAGGGCACGGAGGAATCGAACCACCAACATCTTGCCTTTAAGGCAAGTGCTCTTCCATTGAGCTAGCCCCCTTAAATAGAAGAATAAAATTTAATGGAGTAGGAAGCAAAATCATGTGAGTTATTCAAACATTACATAGAAAAAAAAGGATAAGTTGCTCCATGCTGAAATGCCAGGACTCTTAAGAAAACTAAATAGTAAATACAATTGATTCTTAGTTGAACACATATCAAGAAATAGAGAAACAAAAATACATAAACCAATCATAGAAGTACAATTCAATATTCCCTCAGGGGTTTAATTTCCCATAAAATGCAATCACAAGAACAATTAAGTAATATGACATAACACTATTCAAGCATGCAAAGGCCTACTAGCAAGGAAAATATTTTAACTTGAATAATTCTAGTAGAATACATAGGGAAAAATAATGAAGTTTACCCAACCACCAATAATCAATTTTATCCAATTGATACCATTATCCCATCAATAGCATTCATGTATCAAAAATATTTTCCGTAGTTTCCATCAGTCATTGTTGTTGGTAGGAAAACTTGTAACCCTCAAACAAAACTAAGGGAAATGATTATTTTTGCAAAAAAATAGTATAATTTAAGCCACTAATGGCGAGCTCTATAACTACCAATGTAAAAATGCTAATCCCATGATAGGAATGCAACGTCTATCTTCCTTTCACTCACCATTCACCTCATGGATGAGCAGAAGTATTTATTTAATAGCAATGTGCTCCACCTACTCTTTATCAATTTGTATCTTCTCAATCATAATAGAGCTATACTTGGAGTACAAATCCTTGTCACCAGCAAGGGTAGCAATTTTACAAGACATAGATGTATCTTTTGAAATGGATGTAGCTTCCAGTCCACACTATATAGATTTTAATATAGGAAAACAATATATAACAACACAAATAAGGAAACTCATCTTAATCGACAATACTATAAGGAGGATTTATATCAAGATATAAAAAGGTAGGGAATAAATATGTCAGCAATTTTTATCAAGTCAGAACAAAATACAAGAAACAGAAATACAAACCAACATGGAGTTACCACGAAAGTGTTTCTTGATTGTTGCCTTTCACCCGTGTCAAATATGCAAGCTGACACTCCAAATTCACCCAGCTTAACTGCTCCGCTAGTGTCAACGAGGATGTTCCCAACCTACAAAATTGAATAAATATCAATTGGCACAAAATCCATTTTGATATATTAGTCTGGGATAAAATTTGTTAATGCTGATCATTCTCCACTGTGAAATCCAATGATGAATTCACTAATATCTAACCACCCTTTTAAGGGTTCACACTATTCAAACTTCAAATACCTTCACATCACAATGAATATGTCCTTTCCAATGAAGATACTCCAAATCTTTGAGTGTTTCCTTCAGAATTATAGCAATGGCATACTCTTCAAAACCATATGGATAAGCTATTTTCATTATGTGCAAGCATGAACCTTCTGCCATAAAAGGAATTACTACCCAAAGGCATCGGTCAACAAAAAATGAACAATATTCCCTTATTACATTTGGATGATCTATTAAGCTCATTGTCTGAGCCTCATGACGAATTTCATCCTGCATAGAATTACCCATAAACATGATGCCATGGTTCAATTATTTTCAAAGCTCCCCATTTATAAAGCAATGTAAAATGAGAGAATGTAACATTCAATTTTCCGTTTCCTTGCAGTAGCATGACATAAAGATAGCTAGTTCTATTACATCCTTTATTCAAGCAATATGCTTTGGTTCATTTATGTTTTCCCTATATCTAGGCAACTGAACATGTCAGAAACATCAGAAATCATCAAGCGTATCACTAACAATAGGAATTAACTCTAATATAATGATGACTTCAACAATGTCCAACAACAAATTTTGAAATTGGTGACCAAATTATTCATCTAAAAAACATGCAAGATTAGTCAAGAATAGTTGTTGAATGAACATTATTTGCAATCACCTTATATGTACAGCCCGTAGGCAAACTATGCATAAGGCATATATAAAACAGTTGAACTTGGCTATTGAGCTAAGACAAGATCTTGGCCAAGACGGTTGACATGGTGGGTACATAGCATAAGATTTAATTGCTTGGATAAGACATAGAAATTATCTTATAATAAATTGTTCCTAAGTTTATATCTGTAGAAGACTACCTAGATTAGGAGAGCTCCTCGGAAATTGTCACTGCCTCAAATTCAATTAAAAGAAACCTTCTTTAGGCCCTTTCATGTTTTTCTGGTATCAAGGTTTTGGAGGCTACGTTACCAGAAAATGGATATGGATACAACAGAATTAAAAACAAATGGATGCAATACATTTGGATATGACCAATATGACAATATATATGCAAGAAACATAGAAAATAAAATTTATGGATTTTTGGAAATATAACTGAAAAGATTGGATTTCCATTAATTAGTACATCCCATGTAACCAGTGCATTAAAAAATATTGTCTTGCCACTCTAGATTTTACATTTTCATCGATGACTATCATACTATGTATCATCAAATTCATCCAAGGATTCATCTTCACCAACGTAACATTGAATTCCCACATTATTCTTATTCTCTAGGGGACCAAGAATAATGGAAGTTGAGGCATATTTGGGTCATGAAAAAATATTCACTCAAATAAGCCTAGGTGGATGCATTCTCTTCATCCAAACTAAGTCAAGTCATTGCATTCCAGGACATATCCAAACTAAGTCGAGTCATTGCATTCTTCATCCAAATTAAATTTTAACATTTCTAACCTATTGTCTTTCTTTGTCTATATTTTTTCAAGCACACTCAAACCCTAAACAGCTGCAAGTTTGATAGAGCACTGAAAAACTAAGATTTTGTGAATCCAGTACTATTCTACCATACTTTGTCCACCAAACATCTACAACGAATAAATGAAAAAAAGACTTGAATTGTAATTCCATCGAGTAGCAAATAGATAGAAAGGAAATACATTGATTTTTAAAAGTCTCAAACAATTTGAAGCTTACCTAGCGTCCTAGTGGTCCTATCTTGGACAACCACATCATAATCAAATGTTCTAGCGACCAACCTGTATATCTCCATTTGTTTGGAAATATCTGAGTGTCCATTAGGAATCAACACCATCATTTGAATACCTTGGAGGAATCCATCCATAACCTCGACATCAAAACTAAAACCATACAAGAGAACATGGGGTTGAGATAGAAACTTGCTACATGAATGGGATGATGGAAAGTATTATTATATCACCAGTTGTATGGGGTGCTATACCTCATTTTTGTAGAGTAAATCTGATCTAGATCAGTTTTGTTTGAGTAGAGCAATGATGCTCATAATATTTATGGGCTTGAGTAACGGTTGCCACTATGTATATTTCCTTATGATGGTCCTTGTTGTTTCAGTTTTACATCAAATATATTCCTAGAGGATTATTATGTGGATTATATGGATTCTATTAATTGATTGACTGATGTTGTATATTTTACTTTACACTTGTAATCTTTTGATGAGCATGGTGAGTGGGATTTCTGCATAGCGTGACATTTAGAAATAGTCTCTATTAAATATACATACCATTATTTGGCATAACCTATGGATCATTGCATGGGGCACACCCTGACTCTTGGTTTCATCTTTTGGTCTTTTCCATACTCCATCCATTTCATCCCTGTTGTTGTACATACCCATTGATGAGTTTCCACCCCTTGTATCTATTAGGTTAGGTGACATTGATGTTGTTCTTGGTGTTTAACTGCTTTACACTCTAGGTACCAGTTCTATGAATTTTGATGCATTATTATTGCAATTCCAGCGAAACTAATCTCTTAGCATGGACTGCCTGTGAAATGAAGAAAACTAGTTGTAAATAATAAAAATTCTCTCAGTCAATAATGAAGGTACCTCAACTAGACAAAACTAGTTATGGTTAAAGGCATGGTGAACAATCAATCTTACTTACTAGGTGCTTAGATAACCCAATGACGCTTTATCCAATATATACAAGCAATAACTGGAAAATGGAGTATTTGCATTGATAGGATCAACAACTCAACTACCTTACAAATTGTTTTCTTACAGTCTTATTTGGATCACAATTTGCTCCCCAAGAAAAATTTTAACAACATTTCCTTCACTCACATCTACAGGGAACACAACAGCCTAGAAGATAAGTAATTTATGTCTACAAGAAGTTAATTTGGAGTTAACAGAGCACAACGAGGAGGGCATTTTTCCTCTCACACCCAAACTGTTCATCACCTAATGTTTTTTTATCAGCTTCCTCGGACATGATGGTTTTCATTATGAGTTTATGTATAAAGTTTGGAGTGTGGCCTGATGGATTTTTTTATATATATGGCTGGGATATTTTACCGGTCTTTGTATATTTTAGATGTTATGGATAAAGTATAGGAGTAGGACTAGTTTATGTACTATTCTAAACAGTTTACTAGTCTATTATTTGGACCTGATTTTTAGGTTATGAGTTTTGAAAAAAATATAGATAGTCAAAATATTTAGATGATGGATGGAGCAATGAATGAATAATAGATTATGAGTGGAGTATTCACTCGAAGGATGGACAGAGTATTTACTCGAAAAAAAACTTCCATACAATTTAAATCCATAAATTTGAGAAATGCATATATGAAAACTTGCTTGTCCCTAGGAATTTTTTGCATACCTTCTACATTATGCACCTCGAATTTTTTGCATAGAAAATTTCACACAGGCCCAAGAGTTTACTGTTCCTCCATTCACCATTTTTTGTTTCATGCAAGACAATACCATCAATAAGTATGCACCTGAATTCTATAGACAATGCAAATTGCAAAGAATGCAATCTTTTAAAAATTCCATCATTCAGTATGTACACAGTCAATGGATCTCAACACATTCATGGCGAAAAAACTTAATATGCATTTATTTAAGGTTTCCTTAAACTTTGGCAGCACCACTTTTACAATTTCTTACACATGTTTGAGGTGCTATTGATTTAAAATCATTATCATTTGTGTTACTTGAAATTTTAGGTCATATAATGCAACTACAAGGGCTTGGCAAGCTTAATCAATAACTACCAATCTCAAACATTCATTCCAACTTTAAAGTTGCTTGGAACATAACAGACAAGCAAATAAGACATCTAAGATGTTGCTTAAATTCTTTGGGGACATAGAAAGCAACACATGACATGCTTCCCTTAGAATCAACTGTCCCATCATAGTTGTTTCTACATTTCCTAAAGTTGTGTGAGCATAAACAAATCATGTCAACTTCACAATTCTCAACCGGTTATCAAACAAATTGTGAGGTTAATCCATCTAGCCACTTCATTAGATAGATTGAATTATCCAGGAAGACATGCACACCTCAAATTTGCAATGAACTAAACAATTGGCGTGGCAATTAGATATACAACAATTACATAAATTTTGATCCATTAATGGCATCTATGTTCCTTCTAGCTAGAAATTGTTTGACCTTGGTACAACAAACAAACATTCAGAATACAATGCTTGTTACCTATTATAATTTACTCGCTAATAAGGAATTTACATCCCTAGTGATTTGCTTTGCACCACATCCAAAAATATACCATTAAAAAGAAAAAAAATATACCTTAAAATATCATGAAGAACATACGAAAGAACAAATACCACCTTCCCAAATAGTTTTCACAACACATTTTTCTTGATGTTTCCATGTTAAACAAATTTTAATAAGTGGTCTATTACAATTGTGCACAATAATTAATAGAGATTACAGAAAATATTCAAGGAGCATTAAATATAAGTGAGGATGCTCACTTTAAAGTGTTGGGTGATAGATTTCTGAGTTCAAGCTTACTATTGGTAACCATGACAGATTTCACATGTGGGTATCGTTAGGTGAGAGACCATGTTTCAAAAAGTTAGAGAATGAGCCCTGCAAGTCAATGCAATGCTACCTTTTATTTTATCGGCTCTCATAACCAACAGGGAAACACTTCTATTCTCTATCATTCATGCTTTTCCTATCTTACTTTATTTTGATAGACTATTCCTCCAGATTTTAGAGTTCTCAAAATTGGAGATATCATCTCCTACTTCTCTAGTTGGATGGAAACTCTTGATGGGACAAATGTCAAGTGGTGTATGGATGGTGATAAAGACAAATGGGCACAAAAGTATACTAATTTGGAGGATAAATGTGGATGCCAAAGGCCAATAGCTTGCATGGAGAATTCTCCATCAGAATCTGTCAGTTAGCATGAAACTAAGTATTCAACTTTGGCAAAGGTAAACAGTGTGGATACATGGAATCAGTTAAACAGGTTTTCTGGATATGTATAAGTGCTAGGAAAACTCAAATCCTCTTGTCACTTTTATTTTCATATATATGGTTTCATATATTTTGTTTCCCCATATCTATCTCGCAATGAATTCCATGGGAAGGTTTAAGGCACATGGAGAATTCTTGGCTATGAAAGCAGCCCCAGTAGTGAAATCTTAGTTCTAATAAGTGGATGTTGTCAATTCACTCAAACCAGGTGTTGATTCCAGATTTCGGCTAAGAGACTCTTGGTGACTCTACTTGGGTTGGTCCATACATTTTAACATACAATATCGCCATTGATGGATACATTTACCTTGTTCCTAGATTTCTAGATTCTATCTCTATAACTCTAATTTATCCTAGACAGATCCCCCTGCTGCCAGAGGCTGGTCTTCTTCCGCTATCCATGGAATAATGTGCCAACGTCTCCCACCCTAGAGTTCAATCCAAGTGCTAGCCTTGTGAAACACAACAAACCTAACCACCTAGATTTCCCATATATTGGCTCTACACGTTGGCTCTACCTTGTTGGAACAACCTAAAGCAAAGACAAGTTGATCTGTGGAGATCCACTATGGCCATAGATAGGTGGAATCCAGAGCTGGGGGATCAGATACTCTGCTTACTCTACTTGGGTATTATATTGCATATCTCAACTTGTTACTATACGATTTTTCCATATCTAACAAAGCTAGTTTGCTATGGAACAGGTCTAAACGAGCATATAGATGTTGAACTTGTCCTGTTAGCTGCCGATGATGCTACTAGGATTCTTTTCCACTACGTCATACAAGTTTTGTACTGCTTGTAGCTGGTAGGAGACCAAGGTAGGTAGGTGGTGCTACAATAGTACGTTGAACACTTGGCGCATATCCACGTTGTCACATACTACTCTACTCGCATGGATAAGTTTCCTTGCATAGATATATGATCTCCCATATCTACGTTTGGCCATGAAAAAGATAATATGGTGAAATCTTAGTTCGGGCTAGTTGATGTTGTTACAAACCTAGATAGATTTCCCAATTCTATATCTCTATGAATTCTAATTTCTACTACAAATAAATGGTCTTGCTCTTCTACTTGTACCTTATAAGCCTAGGTTGGCTGAAAAAACACTGCCTTTTCTCTATATAATATCTCTACTAGTAGTCTTTATACCTTATATATATCCATTTCTATGTTTACGCTTGTTTAATTTCACATGTGTTATTAAATCCCTAAATAACAAGGCTATCTGAGAGGAACTATTAGGGAGGCCACCCAATGTAACCACAATGGCCGCCCTCTTAAATTTAGGTTGGCTCTTCTCCAACTAAAGGGGGTATCCCTAGGAAGATAGGATCGCCCAAGCTATGGCAATGAGGATCATAAGGAAGATATAGCTAGGGCATAACAATTTTAGTACATATAAAAGGGGAGGTGATGGAAGGATGGAATACTATTGCCAAATCCAACTAGGGAAAATGGAGTCAAGGAAAAAACCCAAGAGGAAAAACTAAAATGAAGGATAAATGCTTCTAGGGCTACAAAAGGTGTATGCACACAATGAATACTTGATATTTAAAAGGGAGGTAGGATAAGCTAGGAGTGCCCAATCAAGCATGTTAATGAAGGTGTGCCTTCTACAATGAGGTGCTAAGCAAGCAACAAATCTTAGAAGATGATAGATGCCAACCAAACAACTCATGAACAAGAAATCAAGGGGGGATAGAGGAGATGCTTCTCACACAAAACCCTTCCTGCGTAGTATAATTATCCCTTCTAATATGGAAATTCTCAACAATGCACTATAAACCCTAAAAACATGAACAATAATTGAAAGAATGTTAGAGTAAAAAGCCACACTTCAATGGAATAAAGTCTTGTACATCACAATTGATCCATGAAAAAGATATGACTATTAGGCTCCAAAGATAAGAAATATCTCACAATCCAACCATAAAAATTAATATGGGAGTAACTCGACTTTAATAGGAGAAGAGCTTCAACTTACTCAAGAATAAAATGAATAAAGTCCACAAAAACCCTAGATCTAGCCTAGGAGGGAGTAAACAAAAACTCCCTTACTCCAACTAAAAACAATAAATATAGTGCATAAAATGTGGTCAAAAACACATGTACAGGTCTCCATCCAAGAAAGTATCCATGCAATGATGAATGGTCCTAGAAGGTGGAACGTATCCCATTAAAAGATGAATAAATATCCCACATCTCCATGAATAAGTATACAAAATATCCATGGGTTCCAAAAATTCCATGAGTCTTGTCTTAATACCAAGAAGAACACCTCCTAGAGAGGATGTCCCCTCATAATATGGTTTAAATTTGTGAATTAGGCTTGAAAGTGAGGGGTGGATCCATGAAGGTGGTTCACGATTTTTGGCAAGGGGAGTAGGAAAATTTTGCGTCGCAAACCCTTGATCGAGGTATTTTAAAGCCCTCGATCGAGCTATTGAAACCTCGATCGAGGGTTTTAAAATACCTCGATCGAGCACTTTAAAATACCTCGATCGAGGATTTTAAAATACCTCGATCGAGGGCCTATTTAAACTCTTGATCGAGCTTCTAAGACAGTGAAAAAAATAAAAATCGGCCACGACCGACCGACAGACACTGTTCCAATGACAGCAACCCATCAAATTATCTTGACCGAGGACGTGAGCTCGACCAAGGTCGTGAGACCACCCCGCCACGCCACCCACCACGCCATGCCGCCACGTCACGATGTCGGCCACTCCACCAGGTAAGTGGACCATAAACCTCCAATTTATTTTTAAAATTTAATTTAATTTCTTGTGTTTTTTGTTTGGATAAATTTGTATCAACCGCCGGTTTTATTTCTAAATCTGTGTTGGCAAGTAGAAATGCTGCCGAATTACACATTTGGAAATAAAACCGGCAACATTTAATAAATGTTGTTGGTTGCGGGTTTTTTTTCCAATAAATTTGAAAATTCATTAAAAACATGTGTAACAATTTTAAATTTATGTTCTCTGTTTTAAATTTTAAATTTAGGTTGTATTTATTTTTTCAAATTATTAGTATTTTTGTTTATATAAATCAGTAGCGTTTATGCCACCGGTTTTATTTTAAAATGTGTATTGGCAAGCAGAAATGCTGCCGATTTTTTTTCAATCCTCTCAGAATGCCGTGAGGATTGAAAAAAACATATGTATATTTCAAAATAAAACCGGCAACATAATTATTGTCGATGAAACGTTCCCGGTAGCGTTTATGCTACCGGTTTTATTTTAAAATGTGTATTGACAAGCAGAAATGTTGCCCCTTTTTTTTCAATCCTCTGAGAATGCCAGGAGGATTGAAAAAAATATATATATTTCAAAATAAAACCGGCAACATAAACGTTGCCGGTTAAACGTTCTCGTTTTTTTTCCAATATACGGTCATATAACCATGTAACAAAAACCATTAACACTATAAAAAAACATTTAAAAACCTTTGAAATTGAAATTGATTTTTTAAATTAAAATTGAAATTGGATTTTTAAATTGAAATTGAAATTGAAATTGAAATTTCAAATTAAAATTAAAATTGAAATTGAAATTTTAAATTAAAAATCGAAATTGAAATGTTAATTACACATTTCAATTGCAATTGGAATTGTAAGTGGAATTGCAATTGGAATTTCAATTGAAATTCAAAATTCAAAATTCAAATTGAAAATGAAAATGAAATTGTATTGGAAATTGATATTGAAATGAAATTTGAAATTTGAAATGAAATTGAAATTAAAAATTGAAAATTGAAATGGAAATGAAAATAAAAATTGAGAATTAAAAATGAAATTAGAATTGGAAATCGAAATTTGAAAACCTTTGAAATTGAAATTGAAATTTTAATTGCAATTTCAATTTGAATTGTAATTTGCAATTTCATTTTCAAATTGATGAAATTGCAATTGGATTTGCAATTGAAATTGAAATTGCAATTGGATTTGCAATTGAAATTGAAATTGCAATTGGATTTGCAATTGAAATTGAAATTGAAATTGCGATTGCAATTTGAATTTGATATTTAAATTGAAATTGAAATTGAAAATTGACATTTGAAATTGAAATT
Source organism: Larix kaempferi (assembly GCA_027924585.1). Classification (NCBI taxonomy): domain Eukaryota; kingdom Viridiplantae; phylum Streptophyta; class Pinopsida; order Pinales; family Pinaceae; genus Larix; species Larix kaempferi. The sequence goes on along the minus strand of BSBM01000422.1, from coordinate 467,659 downwards.
GGTATTGGAAACTGGAAATTGAAATGTAAATGGAACTGAAATTGAAATTGGAAGTGGAAATTTAAAATTTTAAAACTGCAATTTGAAATTTGACTTGTGACTTATCGGTGTTCACCGATCACAATTACAATTTGAAATTTCAAAATTGAAAATGAAAATGAAAACCAAATTGAAATTGATATTGATATTGATATTGAATTTGAAATTTGAAATGAAATTGAAATTGAAATGTAAATTGAAATCGAAATTGAGAAATGGAATTGGAATTAGAATTAGATTTGGAATTGGATTTGGAAATTGGAATAGAAATATAATTTGAAATTGAAACTTGAAATTTCAAATCGAAAACTGAAGATGAATTTGAAATTGAAATTTTATGTGAAATTGAAGATGAAATTTGAAATTGAAACATAAATTTGAAATTGACATTGAAATTTGATTTTGGAATTTGGAATTTAAAATTTAAATTGAAATTGAATTTGGAATTGAATTTGAAATTGAACTTTGAACTTTGAAATTGAAATTGAAATTTTAAATTTTAAATGTGAAATTGAAATTTGAAATTTGAAATTGAATTTGTATTGAATTTGAAATTTGAATTTGAAATAGAAAACTGAAATTGAAATTGAAATGTGATGCAGAGAGTTCTCAAGAGAGAACTTCATTGCTCCGTGCTCGATAGAGCACGAGAGGATCCGACGTCACCCAACAGGGTGGCCATCGGCAGCGCTCTTGTTCACCGAGGAGCGAGGCCACACCAACATCAACTGCCGCTAGAGGCAACATCAGGAGAGATAGTGCGTCAGTTCATCCCGAATGTACATATTGGTCCTGAGGAGGAGGAGGTGTGCCAAGACAAAGGTACATCATGTGCATATTTTTGGTTAGATACGCTTTCAGTAAATTTTTAATATATAATGTATTGAATTTCACTTACAAGTTATAATATATATTTTCACTAACATTTGTGTTTTGGTTTGGATCGCAGGTGCATCGGGGGGCTCATATGATGATGATGTTGCATGCATAACTCTTGTTGATATTACCACCCAGTGAGAGTGGGTGCAATCGTGCGTGTGCACACTTAGGGAGGATTCTCCCACTAGGCGCTCATTATTCATGATGCTATCTGCAGTTGATGATATGTTGGACCTCTATAGGGAGAGTGGTACCTCTTAGTGACATTTGGCGTCTTACATGCCAGAGGAGAAGACGGGATGTCGTGGGCCCCCATAAATGGGAAGATGTCAAAGGTGCCACAAGAGGGCATGACATAAAGTGTACTTTGTTCGACATCCCTCATGACCGCCCTATCGGTCAACCGCTTAGACTCAAGGAGTTTAACCTCGAGGCTGTAGCACCATATGTCTACGATAGATTCATCAAAGCGTGCGGCATGTTCCCCCACCATGACCAGGTCCCTTTGTACTTTTAAAAACACATATATGCAGAGTTTGTTCCAGAAATGCACCTGGACTACACCAGCATGGGATCTGAGTTCTTTGGTGCTAGTAGGGGACGTTCCTACCAACGTCCTGGGGCTCGTAGAGACCTCACTTTCGTGCCACCCCCTCCGAGGTTGGTACCTATTCCAGAGAGGGTGGTCATCAAGGAAGGGAACCTGACATAGTCATCCCATCTTGCTACAAAGGCTAGGCAGGGGATAGCAAACTCGTTGTTCACTGCCATGGGCAGTGCTTTTGTTGTTGTGCAGGGAGAGGCATCTATACCACCCCCTACACCTGTACATCTAGATATAGAGTGGTTTGACGATGACCTGCTCAATTTATTAGATGATCATGACATGTGGTCGTATCCTCGATCATCCCGAGATGCATACTTCCGGCTGTATCGTACACACTGTGCTCCGAGACAGGTATATTTTTGTACAATTATGTATATATGCTTTCATGTTACATCATATTATATGTCGTAAATTGAATGCTCAATAATACTTAAGGGGTGTATTTTATTTCTCCATGCAGGGGACCACATACATGGATGAGCTCTTTCATAGTGAGCCATCGGTTGGTCCATCCGCTCGTCCCCACCGGTGGGACACAATAGTCGAGGTAAGTTATAATTTATGTTCCAATTGAATTTGTGTTTATTAATCTCAATTTAAATCATTTATGTTTTAATTCTTAATTTGAGACATTATGTTTTAGAGCCTCACTTTGAATTTCAAATTGTACAGGGCAAAGGCAAGGCCATTGCTCAAGATGATACACATGAGGACCGCGAAGGTCCTGACCAATCAGGCCTAGAAACGGAGGTTATTTTTAATTTATGTTCCAATTCATTTCACATTTAGTAATTTAATTTTATACTTTATGTTTTAATTCTTGAATTATAACTTTTATGTTTTAATTCTTGAATTATAACTTTTATGTTTTAGTTAAATAATTATTAATAAATCTAACTTATTTGTAATGTAATGGCATCTTACACAGGCATCACTACAGGTGGGTGTCGATGTTGCAATCACTTTCTCAAATGATTGGGATATAGTTCAACCACATGGTCCTGATGAGGGCCCATATACCCATATTCTGACCCAGATGTCGGATATCACCATTGACTCGACTCAGATGACTTTCGCATCCATCCATTAAAAATTTTCATTTCTTGTTGAATATTATGCATTGGTCAAAATATAAATAACTTACAAAGTTCACAATTTTAACTTTTACAGTATGTTGAGATCGAGGCCTTCTCTCATAGTTTACCATCTCAATCCCAGGATGGGCCTACTAGAGGTGAAGGCGGTCACAGGGCCGATCAAGGGCCTCGTGGTGGTAGTGGCCAATGAGTTAATGATGTATACATTTCCATGTTTTGGATATTTTCATATTTTGGATATTTGAACATGTTTTGGATATGGAATTTTCCATATATTTCATCATATTGGTGTCTTCATGTGTATTTTGTATCTTGATTAATTGAAGTTGATCATCTTTTATTTTACATCTAGATATAGTTATTACAATTAAATTTATGTTTTGTTGTTTCAATTGCAAATTTAATGTATAGTGATTACAATATAAAAGTTCAATCTCAATTACATTACAATTCAAAATTCAAAATTTTAAATTAAATTGTGTACATTACAATTTAAAATTTAAATTACAATTTTACATAAATGTGTAATTTAAATTGAAAATTCTATGTGTAGTTACAATTTAAAAGTTCAATTTCGACTACAGTACAATTTCAAATTTCAAATTTAATGTGTAATTTCAATTGAAAATTCGATGTGTAGTTACAATTTAAAAGTTTAATTTCGACTACAAATTACAATTGCAAATTCAAAATTTAGAATTCAATTGTACATTACAATTTAAAATTAAAATTAAAATTACATTATGTTGTCTATGCATTCCAATTCAATTACAATTTACGCATTCCAATTCAATTACAATTTACAATCTAAAATTAAAATTTCAAATTTAATGTGTAATTTCAATTGAAAATTCGATGTGTAGTTACAATTTAAAAGTTCGATTTTGACTACAAATTACAATTGCAAATTCAAAATTTAGAATTCTATTGTACATTACAATTTAAAATTGAAATTACAATTACATTATGTTGTCTAGCCATTACAAGTCAATTGCAATTTACACATTCCAATTCAATTACAATTTAAAATCTAAAATTAAAATTTCAAATTTAATGTGTAATTTCAATTGAAAATTCGATGTGTAGCTACAATTTAAAGGTTCAATTTTGACTACAAATTGCAATTGCATATTCAAAATTTAGAATTCAATTGTACATTACAATTTAAAATTGAAATTACAATTACATTATGGTGTCTACGCATTACAATTCAATTACAATTTACACATTCCAATTCAATTAAAATTTAAAATTTAAAATTACATTATGGGATCTTTCTTGGATGATTTAGTTTCTATCCATCCACCTAAACTTTAAAAAAAAAATTGTTTCCTAGAACTACAATCAAATAAAATTTACCTGTTTTATAACGTTAGGTGGAACTGTATTAAATAATAATTCTTGGTTTTTAGGGATTATGACTATTTAACACATGTTTATCCTAGATATTGAGTAAGTTCATGGAGCACTGACCATACATTCAACTATATTCAAAGTATCAATGTGCTTGTCACATTGGAGCACCATGACCCAATTTAAAAAAAAAAACCTCCCATCTCGTATTTTTAATCTTGGCATTAAAGCATCAAAAAATACATGTTTATAAAACTAAATTGGTCACCTTGCAAAACAAACCCTATATAAACAAGGAAAAAACAACCTCCACAAAAATCTCCTACAAAATCTTCAACAAGACAACATGACATATATGTCAATGATGCAAATGGCATACATGTAATTCATTCATCTGGCCAATGGGTTATATGAATGCAAGTCTCCATAATACGATCATGGCCAGCTTCTGTCATCTTCCATCTCTTTGGTTCACCTCTCTTCACCTTGATTTTTGTTAGATGTATCTGAGTTGCCACCACCAAATGACTGTATTGGCATGATATATATTTAGGCATAAAATCTCTGTAAATAATATAAGCAACTTGTTTTTTCACTCTTTCAAAAAGGTGTCCCATTAGAACCAGGTCTCCAATTTGGTATGTGAACTCTCCATCCTGATAGGGTCTCACCAACCTGCTTTTAATTTGTGTGCACCGCATCAAATAGTATGCCACATTTTCTTGATTGTGGGGGCTGCAATAACATCGAATACATCACTTGTAAGATAAATTACAAATATTATTCAAATGTATATGTATATTAGTGTAAATCAAATCAATCCATGTAATATTAGTGTAATGTCATACTTTGTTACATATAAAATTTATTTGTAGTAAAAATCAATCCTAGTAAAAAATTGTTGGTTCAAGTCTATCAATCAATGGATTGATTTTTGAACCACCTCTCCCTTGTTCTAGGAAACCCTGTAATTTTAGAAACGCTCTTCTCAGAAACCTTAAGTGTTAAATTTACCAACTGATCTCTTTCTCCATAACAACTAAGAGAAAATTGCAAAGCTACTTCAACATCATAACCTTGAAATTGTCTAAAGAAGGGACACCATCCTCTAGCTTCAAACATTTCTACGGGAAGCAACGAATTCATGAAATCATTCCAACAACTATAATGAAATGAGCTCATGGAAATCTATGACCATATTGATTAGAAAAATAGGACACTTGCTCACGGTATCACACAGGAAAACAATATTGGCCACCTTTTGAATCCTTTTGAACATTCACAATTTCAAATAGATGGGGAATGCATGGAAAGTCTTACTTGAATCAAGGGAACGATTTGAATGAATCAAATAACCACATCTATTGGGTGCAATATGAGAAAATATTGTGCGAATATTGTCGGGAAATGATTTTTGTAACATGGCATGGACTTAATCTTATGAATGAATGGGGAACACTTGAAGTGAATCCATCACTACCAAATACACCATCATGATGAGTTATAAGTGAGGGAAAAGGAATATATACAAATAATGATGGTCAACATTTTAATAGGTGATAAGAACATAATGAAAGGATATGTTTGAATAACAATAGGAAGTATAGGATATAAGATTAGGAAATAGTTGGAGGTATATGGGAATATGGGAAGTAAGAGTACGAGTTAGGGATATATAAGAGTAAGGGAGGTATTTTAAGAATAGTTAAGAATATGTAGGAGTGAATTTAGGAAGGAAAGCATATAGGGCATTACATATTTTGTATTTTTTTAGGCCTTTTCAATAAATCAAAATAAGCTTTAGGGAACTTACATCCAAATATTACCAGTGAACCATACTTACAGAAATCCCATATTGCATTTGAATTCTCTTGGTTACATCTGAATGCTTCTTTATATAGAACTTATAATGGTAATAGAATGCATGTGCAAAAAGTGCTAGTGCGTAAACGTTGGTACTAGAATTTCTTTTTGCACTAATTTTGGTACTAAAGAATCGACATCTTGCACTACAAAATACTGTGAAATAAACAAGGTTGAGACTAAACTTTGTTGAACACTACTACTAGATCATGAAGTGTTGTTGCTGGATTCAAAGAATAATTTGTTGTAAACTGAAACTATGTCTCTAGAAAATTTCATTGTCACTTGTTGAAATGAAGGGATGATTCCAAAATGGAAGAATAAAAAGTAACTGCAACATCAATATATAGCTTTGGGTATCCAAACAACCAAGTCCCAAGCTCTGTAACAAGGGAGGAATTGCATCTGAGGAAAACTATTTTGTCGAAATACATAAAACTCCATCTTTTTGGAACATTCTAGTTGTCAGATTGTCTTGCACATGTCTCCTTTTTATTTGTGATGAATAAAAAACTAGAAAATATGATTGAAATATATAGGTGTGAATTCAATGAGTTCCAAAAGACTACTGCTAGTTATGAGTTGATCCACATCAATTAATTGTTTGATATGAACATATACAAGGAACATATAATTAAAATAATACTCATATTCAAGATTATAACAATTTTCCTTTCAATTCAAATATGAAAACAAATGATCCAAAGATATGTAGTTCCCTCAAATCAATCATTTGAAAATATTAAATATTAAAAATTAATGTTTGCCCGGATCATTTTAATGACAAAATTATAAAAAATGCACCATCTGACTTTCCTATACCAGCTGGTACAGGAACTTACAAATTGTCCTAATTCTGGAGTCGTCTTAAAAACCTACTTATAAAATATTCCTTGTACATAATTGACCTCAGTTAATTGAACATATCCTACAAAGAATATCTTTAAAATCGATTTGTATTTTACATACCATGACAAAGAGCCTATTTAGTTATTTATACAAGATTTTTCAATTGCTCAATAGTTTTGTGCTCGGGGAACCATTTACATTAAGGTAGGGGATTTTTTTATCTCTTATCCTTAAACAAAGAAAGCATGAGAGTATACGTGGTCTCAACAAATGAAAAACTAATAGAAAACTATTCATCAATGTCCAACTCCCTAAAGTCTCATAGTCATCCAAGTATATAGATAAGATTCATAGTTAAGCTTATTAAATTTTTGTGATAATGGGTCCCACTTCTAAGATAGTTACATCTTAGATATGATATGAATTAAATGGTTAGGTATGAAGGTCACCTTAAAGCCATTCTCCAACTATAATTTAATTGGATTCATTAATACCTTAGCCCTACCCACACATGTTGCCTCTTGGCATAACATCACATGTAATAATTCATCATAAGGACATATGTTTTGGGTTTGGTCACTACTGGTTTCATAGGTTAGTACCCACATCCCACGGGTGTCCACATCCTTGACGAATTAACCTCTTGCACATGTTTTACTCTAAAATATCTACTCCCATGTTCCTTCCAATTTAATATTTGTAATATGAATATATAGTTAAGGAATGGGGAGAAGTTTCAGATATCCCCTTAAGAGAATGGCATGACACCTTTCAATGATGAATTTAGATTACCATATCTTCATAGAATACACCATTTCCTGCGATCGTCAATAGCCCCTGTGGGTTTTCCTAGTAGTACCACAGGTTGTTACCCATTGCTAGCATGCGTCGATAGCCTCAATGGGTTAACATTTTAAACCCATTTTACATTGAATGCTCTTGTCCCATTTTTCCCACCCTTTTTAATATTTGTAGTATGAATATTTCTTTTGCAAGGGATGGATGGGGGATTAGACCCGAAAATCCCCTTAAAGGTGTCAGATGATACAGCCTGGTCGACAATAAATTTAAGTACTATATAATACATCCTTATGTGAAAGATGCTCATGATTTAGTTAATTGGAATTCACAATTTGGATAGCCATTTTTAATGTGAGATGGTGTTGGTTTATCCAGCAATACTGAGAGGGGGGGTGAATCAGTATTGCCTTATTTTTCATTTAGTTAAAACAATTAGTATTTAAACAATGTATACTATGAATCAAACAAGCAAGGACAAGGAATTTTATCGTGGAAACCTCAAAGAGAAAACCACAAAATCAAACTTATTAATAAAATGATTTCTACAAAATTATTTTTCTGCTGCAACAGAAAGGATGCTTCAACATCCCAGTTTTCTATCTACGCCAACAGATAGGATGCTACAACACCCTTGTTTTCCAGCTGCTACTGGAAGGAGGCTACAACCTCCTTGATAGGATTCGACCTGCCACTAGCACCACCCAACTTCCCCAAAATTTATAACTTCATTATTTTCTACTTGATTCATCAATTCTTGAAACACTTCATGCTGCTAGTATCTCCCTTTCTTTATGTTGATGGTGTCTCCCTTCCCTTATGTTGTTGCGTTCTGCATTGTAGAGACATATTTCTTCTAATTCGAAACTTCATTTAAATACCTCATTCATCCATAGGAACGTGCCTCTTCAAGCATCATGCCTTTTCAACATCGCATCCTTTCACTAAACAATTACATTTCAATTTAATAAATAATAGATATTTGTTTGCTTTGATAATTATATTTAATTAATTAATATCGACATCTCTTCCTCTTCTTGTGCGGGCATGTCTTCCTTCTTGCGGACATCAATGCCAATATTCAACATTCTCCCCCTTTGACATTGATGGCAACACCAAAAATAGTCTACCCCTTTGACAATAATGACAAAAGCCTCCTTTTGATAGCTCCCCTTGTCAACATGTCTCCCCTTGACAAAGTATTTTCTTCTTTTTATCTACTGTAAGGAGATTACTCCCAATTTTTTTCTAAGATACTCAATAGATTCTTTGGGTAATGGCTTAGTGAATATATCATCTATATGTTCCTTTGTATCAATATATTCCAATTTGACAACCTTTTGTGACACTTGATCTCTTAGAAAGTGATATTTTATTGGAATGTGATTAGTCTTAAAGTGCATGACAAGAATTTTTCATATGTTTATGGCACTGGTATTGTCACAGTTTATCACTATGGGATGCTCATACTTCACAAGTATGTCTTCCAATGTCTGCTTCATCCAAATGAATTGAGTACAACATAATGCAGCAGCAATATATTCAGCTTCTGTTCTAGATAGTGCAATGGAAGGTTGTTTCTTGCTTATCCATGATACCAAATAGTCTCCCAAGTAGAATGTTGCTCCACTGGTACTCTTTCAGTCATCAACACTTCCTTCCCAATATGCATCAGTGAAGGATTTTAAAGTGAATTCTTGGCCTTATGGGTACCATAAACCATACTCCATAGTACCTTTCAAATATTTGAAAATTATTTTTACAGTTGTTACATGTGTTTCTTTGGGGGATGATTGGAATATAGCAACCAATCCTACAGCTTGAATCACATCCAGTCTTGTAGCTGTCACATATAGCAGACTACCTATCATAGATCTATACATAGCATGGTCCACTTCCAAAGATTCATCATCATTGATTAACTTACAGCCAATGATCATGGGGGTACTAATAGGCTTAGAATCTTCCATCTTAAATTTTTTTAGTATCTATTTAATGTACTTGGTTTGAGAAATGAAAATCCCTTTGTTTGATTGAGTGACTTGTAATCCTAAGAAGAATTTTAGTTCTCCCAACAGAGACATTTCAAATTCTTTCTTCATATCTGAAGCAAAGTTTACATTTAGGACTTATAGATCACTTCCAAATATGATATCATCTACATAGACAACAACAATGATCATATTCTCATTTTCAAATTTTATGTAGAGATTACTATCAGTGGCCCCTCTTCTGTATCCTTGTTGTTTCAAGTAGTTGCCAAGTCTTGAAAACCATGCCCTTGGAGCTTGTTTGAGACCATAGAGTGCCCTTTTTAATTTGCAAACATAATCTCTGTTTTATGATAAGAGAAAACCTGCAGGTTGTTCAATATAGACTTCTTCTTCGAGATTTCCATTCAGAAATGCAGATTTAACATCCATTTGATATACTTTGAAATTTTTGTAACATGCAAAAGCTAAGAACTTCCTGATTGCTTCAAGTCTTGCTACAGGGGCAAATGTTTCTTTAAATTCAATACCTTCCACCTGAGCATATCCCTTGCATACTAGTCTGGCCTTGTTTCTTATTACTTTACCATCTTCATTTAACTTGTTCTTGAAAATCCACTGGGTCCCAATCACATTCTTGTCTTTAGGTCTTGGTACAATTTCCCAGTTTTGGTTATTCTCTATTTGTTCCAACTCCTCATTCACAGCTTTGATCCAATCATCAATTTTTCTAGCTTGTGCAAATGTTTTAGGCTCTAATAGCGAAATTAGTGCTTGTTCTTGATCATATATTAACCTTCTTCTTGTTTGAACTCCAGTACTTATGTCACCAATAACCTGACTTTCAGGATGATCTCTTTGAATTCTTCTTGATGGTGCTCTTGTCTCAGGTCTTGGAGAATCTTCTTTGTTATTTTCATGAGATACCTCATCTTCCTTTTCTTCCTGCTCAATTTCTTCTTCATCTTGTGAATCCTCTTTCCTTTGTGAGTCTTCATCGTCCTTATCATTATTTGTTATCTCATCATCTTGAGTTCTAATACTTCTTGGCTTCATGTCATATATTCTTACATCTGCACTCTCTATGATCTTGTGAAGTCTTTGATTGTAACATCTATATGCTTTCTTGGTGGATGAATATCCTAGAAATATTCCTTCATTGGTTCTGGAGTCAAACTTACCAAGATCATCCTCATTCCTCTTTATGTAGAACTTACTACCGAACACTCTGAAATATTTGACAGAGGCATGTCTTCCATACCATAGCTCATAAGGAGTCTTGTCATGATTTACTCTGAGTTTTCCTCTATTAAGTACAGAGACAACTGTATATACTGCTTCTCTCCAATATGCATCTAAAAGTTTTGCTTCATTAAGCATAGTTCTGGCTGCTTCTTGGACTGTCCTATTTTTTCTTTCCACGACGCCATTTTGCTGAGGATTCCTTGGAGCTGAAAATTTTCTTTTAATTCCATGGGTTTCACAAAACTCATTGAATTCGTTTGAGGTAAACTCTCCTCCATTATTTGACCTTAAACATTTGATTTTTAGATTTGTCTCATTCTCAACCATTGCTTTAAAAAATTTAAACTTCTCAAAATATTTTGATTTTTCTTTGAGGAATGTCACCCAAGTCATCCTTGTATAATCATCAATGAACAACATGAAATAGGATTCTCCTTACAAGCGTTTAGTTCTTGTTGGTCTACAAAGATCATTGTGAACTATTTTCAATGGATGTGAGGATTTATATTCCTTGATTCTGAATACTGCTTTAGTTTGTTTCCCATGTTGACAATGTTTACAAACTGAATTTTGAGGCTTCACAATCTTTGGAAAACCTCTTACAAATTCCTTCTTATTCACCTTTATAATATTGTCAAAATTCAAGTGTCCCATCCTTCTATGCCATAGCCAACATTCATCAATCAAACTCATGTGGCATTGCTCTTCATTTTCTAGGATGTATACATTACTTGAATTCCTTACAGCAATCCCAATAAGTTTTCCTGAGTTTTTCTTCCTGATTTCACATTTCTCGGAATCAAATATGCAGATGTGGCCTTGATCACATGTTTGACTCACACTGAGAAGATTAGGCTTTAAGTCTTCTACTAGAAACACATTTTCAGCTCTGATTTGATTTCTTATAGCAACTCTACCTTTTCCAGTTATCTTAAAGGACATATTGTCTCCAAAAGTAACTTTTCCCTTTTCATCTCTTTTTAGGCTTATGAACTTGTTTGGATCTCCTGTCATGTGCTTTGAACATCCACTGTCAACATGCCATATATTTTTCTTTTCTGTTGCACATAGAGCTATCATGGATTCTGTCCTCTCTATTATTTCTTTTTTCTTCTAGACCTTTCTCTTCTCTTTGTCTTGAAACCTGTTTGCAGTATTTCTTTATGTAGGAGTCATTGTTTGCTTTCTCTAGCGATATATCCATGGTTATTACATTTGTAACATTCTATATCATAGCTTTGTAGAGGTGCAAAGGAGTTATGGTTCCTTTTCTTTCTTTTGGATAATTGTTAGATGTATGAACCATTCCATATGCTTTGCAATTCAGGGCTTTATGTCCCAAATTATTACATGAGTAGCAGTGACCCAAAAAGATATGCTAATACCTGCTTGTCATTGATCTTCTAGGAACCATATTTGTCTCATGTAGGTGAGGATTAGATTTCTGACTATCCCTTGTTTTGGTTGGACTCATAAGTGCAACAACATAACTCTTTTTTTTATATCCTAACCCAGTTTTTTCACTTGATGGTCTTTGGGCACTTTGTCATCTAGAGTCTTCGAGCTCTTCTCAAATTTTGTTTTAATAGATTTATCAGAAAGTTTCTTTTTACGCTGAATAATTTCTACTTCGAGTCTTTCAAATTCTTGCATTCCTTCTTTGAGCTTCAATTATAAGTTCTCTTCAATCTTCTTAGCTTCTTGGAGTTGGATATTCAGATCTACAATGATTTGACTTGACTCCTCATCTCTTGTCTTTTGTTCCTCTTCGTGATCATCTAGTTGTGTTCTTAAACATTTAATATTCTTTTTAATTTTTCTCAATTCTTCAAGAGCGCTTATGAGTTCGGCCATTAGGTCCACCTATCCTTCCATATCTGATTCATCATCTGGAGCTTGAGTTTCTATTCCCGTGAATAGAATTTATGTTTCCTCATCTTCTTCTTCTTCATTTGCACTATCTTCCATAGCGTAAAAGATCTTCTTCTTCCCATTAAACTTCTTTTTGTTTGCTGCAGTGCTCTTCTAGAATTTATTAGAGGTTTCTCTATCATTACTATCATCTTGTTTGGGATAGGGACATTTTGATGCAAAATGCCCAATTCTTCCACAGTTAAAGCATTTCAAGTGTAGCTTTCATTCGTACTTACCAGTACCTTTCTCAAGTTTCCTGATGAAAAGAGCTTCTTAATCATCTGAGTTCTCAGAGTGGTTTTTGGGTAATGTTTCATATTTCTTTGAATCTTTCATGGCATTGAATGCTACCTCTTTTCTTGATTGTTTATTATGTTATGTTCTCATCTCATAGGAAATGAAGATTCCATGTAAATCATCCATTGTTAGAAAGTCAAGATCATCTCAATCTTCTACAGTAGACACGTTGGAGTCATACCTCATTGGTAGTGTTCTTAGTACCTTTTCAACAACTTCTTTATCATGTATTTCTCCTCCCAGACCTCTGACTGCATTGACAATTTCATCTACTCTTAAAAGGTAATCTGCAATGTTTTCCTTTTCTTTAATTTTTAAACTTTCGAATTGTCCTTTGTGTGTTTGGAGTTTGGATTTTTTGACTTTGGTAGTTCCTTCATACACAATTTGTAATTTGTCTGAAGCATCTTTGGTTGTCTTACATTGCATGACTTTGACAAACACTGAATTTGACAGTCCATTCAAGATTGCATTCAATTCTTTTGCATTGGCTTCATATTTATCTTGTTCATCTTTATCTATCGGTGGACTGGGATGTTCATAACATGTAGAATGGGTAAAAAAGATAAAGGGTTAATTAAAAGGGACCCCTTTTAATTAAGGTGGGGAACGAAACCACTATATATTTCTAAAATTATAATCATAAAATTGGAGTAGAAAATATTTAAAATCTTACTATTTAGGGAATAGAATTTTATAAGGGGTAAATTATAAAGATGGGATTTTTAATATAAGAAAAGGGATTTTCATTTTTTTTAAATGGAGGATATAGGCCTTTTTTCTCCACGTGCACATCAAGGTGGTATTTCTAACATTCTAGACATAGGCATGATGAGTTGGTGTCCATAGACAAGATCGACAAATTAAACGGGAAGCACAAAATAGACAGATTTCAACTAATTAGATGCAAAATAATCTTACGTATTGAGACTTCAACCGAGTGTCGAAATGTCCAAAGATGTTGATTTTGGAAAAAAACATATGAGCAAAATAAGTGCAATAAGTTGAAGATAGTGGTATAAAATTCAAGACATGATGATGCTTTTAACAAGAAACGACCAATCTCTGAGACACGACACTAACTGGACTATCACGATGATCTAAAATACGCAACTTGGCAAGTATGTTGAAGGGTTCGTACAGAAGCATAAATGGAGAAACAAGATACAGACGTGATAAACATATCTCCCTAGACACGATTGTGCAGACATTGATTTTACAAAAATGTTCGCTAGGTTCACCTCTGATGTCATTTTTCGACACTTCGGAAACATGTCAATATAGAGACCCCTATAAAGGGGTCTCTAAATACATCTACGGTGTCAAAATTTAGTAAATTGTAACATTGTAGATGGATTCAGAGACACGGATATCATGTAAATTGTGTCACTTGATAGAAGTGGTAAGAAATTGTAATTCATTGTCAAAGTTACATTTTTTATCATTGTCGTCAAGTGACACAATATATCACTCGTGTCTCTCAATCCATATACAATTTGAACAATTTACTAAATTTTAACACTACATAAGGATTTAGAGACCCTATACAAATTCATTGTCAAAATTGTAATTTTACATTGTCAGAGTGACACAACTAAAAATGACCAAATAAATGACCAATTCATATTCTTAATGTTATTGTTATGTGATAATTTTTAGTTTAGTTACTTGTTATCTGGTCATATATTTTAGCCCGTGACCAAATTGGTCGTTTATCTTGGTTTTTTTTAGTTGACTCACTCAATTTAGGGCATTTATCCCTTGAAAAAATTGTGGTGACCAAACGCTTTGGTCACCTAGTCATTTATCTCTCATTTTGTACTAGTGTATCTTCACTAGAAGAAACAACCAATAACACTTGATTAAGGACAATAAGTCATTCATAATTAATGTGTAAAAAAGTAAATCCAAATCCTAATAAATCAACCAAATGTCCAACTGCTCCTAATGTTACTAAAGTCCATGTACAAGTGGTGTTGAATGAGCGTTGGTACAATAACTAAAATGTTGATTCTTTACAAGTTAAGTGGCCTTCATTCCAAAATGATTTGACGTTAATTCCCCAATTTTTTTAAAGTCACATTCATGGCATGGCTTGAGGGATGTTCAAGCTATTTAGTCCATGTATGAGTCATGTGGGTTGAGCATCAACATCATAAGTCAAACGTTGACTCTTTATATGTTAATCAATGTTCATTCCACATTGATTAGACATTCATTCCACATTTTTTATGTTCAACTCACATTCATGGCATGGCTTAAGGAACGTTCAAGCTATGTACTCCATGTACGATCAGCATGGGTTGAACGTCAGTAGCATAACTCAAATGTCGATTATTTATAGGTTAACCAGTGTTCATTTCATACTTCTTGGACAATACTTGCACATTTCTTTTCAAGTCACGTTCATGGCATGGGTTAAGGGACATTCAATCTATGTAGTCCATGTACAAGCGACATGGGTTGAACGTCGATAGCATAACTCAAACTTTGATTCTTAACATGTGAACCGACGTTATTTCCACAATGATTGGACATTATCTCCATGTATTTTTTTGTTCAAGACATTTTTAAATGTGGCTTCTCAAACATTTAAGGCACATTAGTTCGACGTTTCTAACGTGGCTTCTTAGATATTCAATTGACATTACACTGACGTTAGGTCTATAACTGCAACATGGCTTATTAGATGCTTAGGCCATGGTTAATCAATGTTAGTTCCAAGTTTGCAATGTGGCTTATCAGATGTTCAGGTGAAAGCGTGAATTTGGGAAACATTTTTTTTGCGAGAGGAGAGGAGGTGAAGAGAAGTGTGTGCAAGAGAACAGGTGAAAAAATTCAACATCAACTCTTGGATGAGAGTCTATAAACTCTTGGATGAGAGTTTAAACTCTCATCCTAGAGATCTAGTCAACAAAAATAGAGATATTTTCTACAGCTTTCAGGAACCTATCACTTGATTCAAGTTGGAACACTACAATCTATTCTAATTATCTATTGGAGTTTATACAAATAGGTTCATCATTGAATCTAGGTTTTCATGGTATAAAAATTATGATTTTCATTAAGGGTTGCTATGTTTTACTAAATTTTTCTAAGCTTTATCATTAAGAATTTTACTTAGCTAAAAATCAGTTACAATGATAATTCAATATCTTCAAAATGACAACATCAAAAGTAAAAAAATTACAGGGATGTTCCTTGAACTATTCTGTTCTAGCTTTAGGTTGTTTGATACGTGTCACATTAAAAATAAAATTCAAGGTCACCAACATGTGTCGATAAGGCACCATTTTTTTAGCATATGCTATTTTGATAGATAATAAAAAATAGTGTTGAAGTCTAAAAAACCTCAAAATATAGTCCAATCCCAAATGCAATCTATGTAGATTATGTGCATAATTATTTTTTTTCCCTAAAAGGAATAACCATGTCTCTAAAGTACAAGGGGCACATAGGTCACGTATTGTCCATACCTAAAAATTTTAAGTATATTCCATTGTTGCCCCATGGTTAAAAAAAACACCAAGCTAATACATTATTTAAAAGTCTTGTTTTTACTTCAAGGTGAAATTCCTAAGTGAGATATGGGTTTAAAGGGGTTGAAGTTAAAAACCATAAAATTTTGCAATTTTTTTGTCAAAAACCAAGTAGAAGTGTTACCCAACTTCATGTTCTCACCCATCCATGCCACATATGATCCATGTTTGATATCTCCAACGTGTCTTATTATACATTCATGCCACATATGATTGATGTTAGGTCCACGTCTCCACTGTGGCTTATTAGACATTCATGCCAAGTATGATCAATATTACTTCCATGTATCCAACGTGATTTATTGGATGTCTAAGCCACGTTTAGCCGACGTTAGTTCCACGTCTCCAACGTGGCTTATCAAACATTCAAGCAATGTTTAACTTACATTAGTTTCACATCTGCAATGTGTCTTATTGGATGTTAGCTCCACATCATGAATATCACTTGAGCAATGTTATTTCCATTCCCTACTACCCAATAAAATTGAAAAACACATGTTAAATCCTATGCTTGTTGGACAAAAGTAATTTCTCTTAAGCGACCTCCCCTAAACAACATTAAAAGCTACTTTAGTTCGATAAAAAAAATCATCAAACAAGCGTTGAATGACCCGCGAAATCCACCAGTGAATAATTATATGGAACCCTTACTTGTTAATTAGGGTGGGAATTCTTTAAGATAGTTTCTATCAAATATGGCCATGAACCTATTCGATATGGATTTGGGCGTAAGTTAAAAGATTATTAAAGCATTTTGTATTTAGTTGTTTTAAAAAAAAAAAGTTTTTTTCCAGTTATATTTGGATTGGAATTCAGCATATCAAATATTATCACAGTAATATTACAATTCAGAGATTTGTATTAAAAGTTTTAATCATTTTGGATCAAAATGTTAAATTGGACTGAAGGATAATTAAAATATTCTATATTTAAATGGTTTTTTCCATTTTCCAATTTTTTTTTGATTTGTGGTTAGAATTCAAAACCTTGAATTTTATCATAATAAAATTGCAATCTTCTTTATTTAGAAGTTTGATATATGATAGTTTAGATTTTTAAATACATTTAGAATGTTTCATTAACAAATTATTCAAATCATAGTTTTTTATATGCCGAATCCCAATGAAAGTAGGGAATTTTAGTGTTTAACTGGTGTTGATGTGCTAGAAAAATTGGGTATGAGTGTGAAGGTATTCCCAAGCCATATTGTTTATGGAAACAAAAATGATGGGAACACAAACCTACTTGTTTTTCTTCCTCTCAAATTTAAAATATAGATCCTTATTTTCTATTTACTTAGGCTACGATTGAAAAATAAATGTAATATCATCAAGCTATGAATATTTGTGTGTTTTCTTTATTGTTTTAAGTATATAAAAAGATAATTAATGTAGATAAATTGGTGCAATTGTGCCCTAAAATGACGCATATTCAATCTTACATTCTAGTCGTTTTTTATTCCCATTACTTGTTGCATACTAAAGTTTATGCTCCAACCCTTGGTTATAGTAGATGAAATTCAACTCATGGTGGGTGTATATCACATTATTAATCATCATATAATTCACTTAACATTGAGTCAAAAGCATGTTATTGGGGATTATCTTATAACTCTCCTCTCACTTAACATTGAGTCAAACGCATGTTATTGGGGATTATCTTATAACTCTCCTCATTATTGATGGAGGGTTGTAGTAGATGAAATTCAACTCATGGTGGGTGTATATCACATTATTAATCATCATATAATTCACTTAACATTGAGTCAAAAGCATGTTATTGGGGATTATCTTATAACTTTCCTCGTTATTGATGGAGGATTTGATTTGGTGCGAGTTATTTCTCATGGAGAAATAGATTGCTATGTTTCTTATTCATAGCAATCAACCATTTATGAGATCATAAACCTATTGTGTTGTACATTGGATTATGGGTATTATGTTGGATTTTAAACAACATGAAATAAAAATTCAAAGTTCATATCAATAACAAGAAAATGAGGTTCACTTTACTTACTTCTTTACTACAATTGCTAAGATCCGATTGACCAAGATCAATATGCAATTTCCTAGAACATGTACTGCAAATTGAAACAACGCAGCAATGTAGACAATGCACATTTCTATAACTTGGCAAGGAATAAGTAGATGTGTTAACTTTCAATATATCTACTAGATTCTAAAAAAAATCAACATTAGAAGATTTAAAATGGACTAGTTGTTTGGTTTAAAATAGTGGGTATCTTCTAGTAGTGTTATTTCTCCATTTTCAAATGTATATTTCTTGTTGTACGGTAAAGGTGTTGTTGTTGTTATAGTTCCAAGGGTCCATACCCTTAGTGGAAATGAGATGTTATTGTATAAACCAATCCTTCTTGAGTCTAATGACATGCTCCCATGTTTCAAGACCATATGAGGTTCATCCTAAGTTTCTCAATTTCTACATGCTTCTCCTACCCGGTCAACCTAGTGTTGTACCTTGATTGTTGGTAAAATAGTAGTATATATCCAGCTGATGAAGAAAAAACAAGAGATACATGAGCATAAGCAACAAAGGTAGAGAGAATATTAAAATAAAGGGATATATGTCTGTGAATATGAAATAAAAAAGTCTCACCATCACCTTTCCCGTATCCATACCCATATGTTCTAGGCATCTTATTTCAAAAACACAAATGTTTAATATTTGTATTAAAAGGATGATAACAATATGCTTATACAAAATGTCCATATTTTGCCAAGGATAAAGGAAATATAAATTTGTCCCAAAAAGTTCCAAAATTTAGCTTACATAGTAGAATAAATTCAAAATATGTATCAACTACTACACTTCTAGTACTACAGATGCACAACAACTGGCCCAAAACGAGAATACAAAAAAAAATATAAAACGAAACAAAACAACAAATATATTGCATCTACAACATCTAAATAGTCATTATACATGCCTTACTGGGTACCTCCATTCCTAAATTGGTTGTAGTATAGAGATCTCCTCCATATCCTTTGCTTCCATATAGGAAGATGCTTGACAATGGCTACATTGGTTCATGCTCATTAGTTTGTCCAAGTCAGCTCAATTCCCTTGAAGGTGTCATCCTTGTTAACACCAACAACTTTTGATGTCTTCCAACCTTGTATCCATATTAGAAGTGTAGTAAGATATATGCCTCATGCATTCCATTATCCTTCGTACAAATTCATAAACCATTCACATCATATGTTTGGAATCATTGAATTTGAGCCTCATTCCATTGTACAATTCTCTCCACATCAGCATATTCACTGTCTGTTGGCTGCAAAGAAGAGGGTCTACTTCTCCAATTATATTGAAGCTATCATTCCCAACTCGGAGGAAGCTCCCACACCTAAAGAAACGAGCATGCGGATACAATATTACACCTTCTAAATATTTTGAGACAGAGTTCTACTTATATTTTATGTCTACACTATTAAGCAAATAGAGATCTTTACCCACAAGGAGGCTCAGGTTCAATCTTACTTCGTCAAATAAGAAAAGAAAATCATCATTTCACATAGTCCATAAGTGTCATGTCCTGGAAAGAAAGGTCCATCCCTGAAGTGAAATGAAGCTTCTCCTTCAAACCACAATCCATATTCTTCTATTCCAACTGAGAGGATTAACCACCTGAAATGAAATCCTCATCAATTTCCCACGACAAAAACCCCTCACCACCCTTCATTTCAAAGTACAAATATTTGAAAGCTCTTGTGCAAGCCCAAGGAGAAATGAATGGGGCAACTTATTCGCATGATAAAGCAGTTAAAACCCCTCTGCAATGAGTGCTATTATCCAAGGCCATGTTCTATTGCTTTGCATGCCTCTCACAAACTTTGATGCACATATGATGTCTAACTAAGAAAACCACCATTTCTAAAGAATTTGTAAGATTATAATTGCCACCTTGAAAATTACCAATGTTCATCATATCAAAGGGTTTTAAGGAATCCACTTCCTTTGAGGGCATTCCACATCTTACACAATGATTCCTAGGGCTAGTTTCACACCTTGGTTAGCAAAAGAATCAATTGTTTCATTGTAGCTTTGTATTATATGAAAGAGAGAAAATTTTATATAGGATTTTAAAAGACTCAAAGTTCTTTGTTACAGTCATCCCAATGATGCATCTTTCCTTTTCATATTTCTTCACATTTTCCATATGAAAATCATAAAGTCTCCAAAAATATGAACCATTGGGAGTTTGAGGGATGCAATGATATTGTTCCCTTGATAAAGCCCAATGAATTCTTCCTAATTGTTTTTCTGACATCCTAGGCCCCAAGCAAAAAATTTCAAAATATTTCCACCAAGGTTAAATAAGACCCCCCACCCCACATATGTTCTAGGCATCTAAAGAACAATGAAATAACTAAAAAATAAATGCATGTACATATTAGATAAACATGATATCATATTGTGTCTATAATAGTGGCTTCAAAGCTAAGACAACAGCATGTGGAATTGCATTATAAGTTTAATATGAATATGTTTATGTATAAATAGGAGCCAAATTGATGTGTGGAGGAGATAGATTTGATGGGTAAGGTACCTTATGAGAAGACTAGTTTCATTTCCAACAACCATCTTATTTATGTCATGTCATAGCCCTAAAAAATAAAACTCTTTGGCAGGTTAGAAGGAAAATCAATTTTAATCTACAAGTGTGGTAATGTTAGACTGTATATTTATCCATACTTTCTACCTATGTGGTTACGAGTTTATTTGAATTTGCTTATGTTAATGACATAGGACGTCTTGTCTAGCTCCTATGTGACAAAATTTAAACAACAAATTGAAATTTGGCGATTGTGTTGGTTAGAATAACATGAAATTGCATGTCTGGGAAAAATAAATTACCCGTGAAAAATAATAACTTTGGTACGTACATGTTTCCAATTCCTCTCAAGGAAATGAAACAATGCTATGAGGACAATGTCTAGCAGTAGTCAAAGGGCAACCTCGTGCACATGAAACAAATCTACAAGCACAACCTCTAGTAATAGTAAGAGGGCCAACTTAGATATTTTCATGCCTAGGCTTGTCTGGACTTTTCTCTATCCTTGCAAGTGTACTTGCATGTTTATCTTTTCTTCTAGTTGAGAAAATGGGTAGAGCTAGAACTTGTGGCCTACATTTTTATGGATTCTTGTGGCATTTGTAATTTTTCACAACCACATCCATAGCCACTTCCATCGCCTTCCGCTACTACCACCATAGTTAGCTACCACCACTAATACTATGTTTCTGTAATTTTTAAACATGTGCAAAGAAGCAAAGCATACAAATTATTTTAAGCAAAACAAATACTACACCACAACATTCACACATAATACACAAAGATTTACCCTGGAAACCCTTAAACGAGAAAACCAACAAAACATAGAGACGCACCTCTTATTTTCTCATATTGATTATTAACCACTGATAATACAAATATAAGTATTCTGCAACATCCAAAACCTTAATTTGTTAACAAGGAGTAGAAAATAGACTCCAATCCCTTAACCAGGAATAAATTATATATACTTAAAAGAACCCAAAAATAGGCCGAAAATATCCCAATTTTTTTTTAACTCACTTCATTCATATCGGAGTGGGCTAATGCCCATTTCCAATGTCCACTTCACGAATGGGGGGTGGCATCGACATGCCCCACCCTGGGATCATCCACGGATCTTCGGGTGCGTGGTGAAAGACGCACGGCACCCCCCCACACACACACATGCAAATAAAGTAACACATACCCAACATTCTCCCAGTTGTTGTTTTCTTTGCATAAAGTGGGAACAATACTTTATTGGATCCGCAATCCATGGCACGAACGCCCATTTCTCCTTTACACCAAGATAACTTCTTAGTGCTCACATATTTTTTCAATGAACCCACAACACTCTTCAAAGTTTTAACTTTCTCTAGTAACACCTTCTTGATTTAAACCATGTCTCTTAGGATGTAATATTGCACATCAATATGCTTCATTCTTGAGTAATAAGTAGGGTTCTTTTCCAGGAATATTGCACTCTAACTGTCACAATCTAACCTTATAGCTTGTTGTTCAAATCCAATGTACGAACTTGAATCTTTGCAACCATACAACCTCTTTACTTGCATGAGGGGGATTCCATGTATTCAACTTCTGTAGTTGATAGTGACCCAACTTGTCTCTTACTCATCCAATTGATAGCACCTCCAAATAGGTTAAATACATACCCTCTTGTATATCTTCTATGATCCAAATCTCTAGCCCAGTCAGCATCAGCAAATCCATGTACATTCAACACTCTGTCATGTCCATTTCTTCACTATTTGTTGTTCCATGCAAATGCCTAAACACCCTCTTCACAACTATCCAGTGCTCCTTTCCCAGTCTTGAATATACCTGCTAAAAAATCCCATTATATGGGCAATGTCTGGTCTAGTGCATACCAGGGCATACATCAAACTTCCAACTACACCAGCATAAATAACATGGGACATGTCGTATTTTTCCTCTTCAGTCTAGGGACATTGTTATGTAGATAATATTAAACCTATAGGAATAGTAAATTTTACTAGTTTACATTCCTACATATTAAACCTGTGGAGTATTGTTTCAAAATATGTTCTCTGGTTCACCATGAGTTTCCTTTATGCACAGATTCTCTTGATCTCCATCCCCAAGATGAAATTGGTAGCACCAAGATCCTTCATCTCGAACTTGTAGGATAGTTGCATTTTCATCTCCTTGATAACCTTCATGTTGTTTCCAACCAATAACATGTCATCGACATACAACACTACGTAAACAAAATATTCTCCAACTTGTTTGCAATAGACATAGTGATCAACTTTTCTTCCCACAAATCTCAGTCCCAATATGCATGTGTCGAACTTCTAGTACCACATGCTTGGAGATTATTATAGACCATAAAGGGACTTCTTCATCTTGCAAACCAACTCCTTCTTACCCTTTACTATAAATCCTTCAGGTTTCTTCATGTAGATTTATTCTTCGAGGTCCCCATGTAGGAACATTGTCTTCACATCCATCTGCTCTACTTCAAGATCAAAAGTGGCAACAATATCAAGAAGGAATCTAATAGAAGTTAATTTTGTAACTTGAGAAAATATTTCACCAAATTCAATTCCCTCTGCCCAAGAATATCCCTTTTCTACCAAGCCAAATTTATACTTCTCCACTTTACCTTTTGCATTCAACTTCTTTTTAAACAAACATTTAATGCCAACATATTTTGTTCCAGATGGTAACTGAACTAGATCCCATGCTTAATTTTTGTCCAAGGAATCCATTTCTTCAACCATGTCCTTCTTCCAGAGATCACTATCCTTTGAATCAACAACTTCCTTCACATTTTTAGGATCATCATAAGTAACAAATAAATCATAATTAGACCGAAAATCAGGGGGATAATACCTTTATGGTTTCCTTCTTTCTTGAGATGATCTCCTAAATACTAGGGTATGAGATTATTATTATTCTCATTCAACTTCCTCCATTGAGTCAGATTCTTCATCTTCTAAATCAAACTCTATTTTCTCGGGTTCCTTTTCCATTGGAGTCACTTCCTATTTGGGAACTTCATTGATCTATCTAAGCACAACATCACAACTATAAACAATCTTCTTAGTTACATGATTCCAAACCTTATAACCTTTCATACCATATTTATAACCGATAAAGATACATTGTTTAGCTTTATTATCCAACTTACTCCTTTCCTCCTTTGGAACATGTACATTAGCATCACAACCAAAAAATTTCAGATGTTTAATAGAGGGTTTCTTACCATTCCATACCTCATGAAAGTTTCTTCAACCAATGTTGATGTGGGAGATTGATTTACCAAGTAACATGTAGTATCCACTTCTTTCGACCATAATTCTTGTCCTATCCCTGCACTGTTGACTATGCTCCTTGCCTTTTCCATAAGCATCCTATTCACCCTTACTGCAACTCCATTCTATTGAGGTGTGTATGGAGTATCCTTCTACCTTGATATACCGCAATTCTTACTGAATTCCTTGAATTCATTCCCACAAAACTCCCCATCGTTATCTGTCTTCAACACCTTTATTTTATTTTGTCTGATTCTCTACAAGAGCCTTAAATTCTTTAATTTTAGCAAATACTTCATATTCATTTCGAAGGAAATAAATCCATGTCTTCCTTGAGAAATCATCTATAGATGAAACATAATACACAGACCTACCTAATGATGGAACAAGAACAAGTCCAAATACATCACTTTATATTAACTCTAAAATTCCCTTTGCTCTTATAGCACTAGTTGCAAATATTACTCAATTCTATTTTCCATATATGCAATGTTCGTAGAAATGAAAATTGAGTGTGTAATCATACATACCTTCAACCATACATTTACCTTTTATTGATCGAAGACCCTCTTCTTTGATATGCCCCAATCTCTGGTGCTATATCATTATCTTTCCTCCTAATGCAGTTAGGATTTTGTCTTCCTTATCTCCTCCCCTAGGTAGAAAATAACTGTTACATTCATTGGTGATGGTTCTTCCCAATAATTTGTACAGAGTTCCAAACCAAACTCCCCTCATCAATAACATTTTTCCTTGGACCATTTAGCATTTTCCATTTCCATACATAGTATGTACACTTGCAACATCCATCTTTCTGACAGATATCAATTTTCTCTCTATATTTGGAATGTGTAGTACTCCATGGAGCATTTTGATAGGAATTCCATCCTTGATTTTCAATTTGACTCTTCCGCGTCCAATTATATTGGTTGGTGAATCATCTCCCAAGAACGCATATCCTCCATTGTACTTTTCATATTCAAAGAACCACTCCCTATGAAGGGTCATATGACTTGACACACCTGATTCAATCAACCATATATCACATTCTGAATGATTACCCATGGAAGATAGGTACACACTCCCTCCTTCTTTTGAGGAGGTATTTTCCTTTGTGTAAGGGGTATCCTCATATCCCTTTTCTTTCTCCACATTCTTAGATCTACAATCACTTTTTATGGTTCCCTGCTTTACTACATTTCCAACACTTCCTTATAAATTTTCCCTAGGATTTAGATCTACCCTTAGACTTAGGTCGCCCCCCAAATCCCTTATTTTTGTTTTTCTCTTAGGGGCAACCTCTCACAGATAATGCATCCATGCTATGATTATCTAGGTCTTTTTCCCTTGTCGCTTCTAAGAACATGGATGCTACAATTTCATCAAATTTTAAGGTTTCTTGGCTAGCACTACCTATTGTTACAAAATCTAGCAAAGAACACAATAATGTAATACATTTACCCTCTTCAACCATTTTAATGCCAATAGAGGTCATATGACTTACTGGAGTATTATATAAATTTAGGTGCTTTGTCACTATGTCGTTATCATCCATTTTGAGGTGATATAGTTTCTTTTGAAGAGACAACTTGCTTACTACAGATTTTGATTGATACAAAATCGCTAGTTTTACCCACAACTTTAACGCATTATGTTCTCTAGACATATCCAACAACACAGAGTCTGATAAGCATAGTCGGATTGTACTCCTCGCCCTTCTTTCTAATTTCTCCCGATCTTATTTCAACGTTCCAGTGGGTTGTGTACCCAAATCCACAACAATCCACTGTTCCTGGTCTACAAGAAGATCTCCATTTTGAGCTTCCATAGCTCAAAGTTTTGGCCAT
This sequence comes from Larix kaempferi, assembly GCA_027924585.1. NCBI lineage: Eukaryota > Viridiplantae > Streptophyta > Pinopsida > Pinales > Pinaceae > Larix > Larix kaempferi. Next base: position 441,484 of record BSBM01000422.1, on the reverse strand, counting down.
TAAATTTCTTGATCTTAATTATTGAACTACTCAGCATTCTATTTCAATGCACAAGTCAACATTGCAAATCTCCCACTCAAGCCAGGTTTATCACAAACCCAAGATCTATCAACCACGTCGAACCCTCAAAAACAAAGGAATCTTGCTAAAGCCAATAATCGAGCTCTGATACCACATTTAAGTTTTAAACCTATGCACAGAGATTTGCCCTAGAAACCCTTAACCGGGAAAACCAACAAAATTAGAGTTGCACATCTTATTTTCTCATATTGGTTATTAACCATTCACAATACAAATATAGGTATTATGTAGAATCCAAAACCCTAATCCATTAGCTTGGATTAGAAAACAGACTCCAATCCCTTAACTAAGATTAAATTACATATTTTGAGAAAGAACCCAAAAAGAGGCCAAAAATATCCCAAAAAGGTGCCCTCCCCTCCCCACACATGCAAAGAATATAACACATACCCAACAGTTTCAACAAGCATATCAATGCAATTGTCAATGTTGTTTTCAATAATATCAATGCAGTTATCAACGTGGTTTCCAATACATTAATGTAGGTATCAATAGCATCCAATATCAAATTTATCTTAAGCACTTTGTGGCTATTTGTTAGTATACATATTATGCTTTGAATTGCTTATTTTTTCGTATATTTTAAATGAATTTGAAAATTTGACAAATATGGCAAAAAAATCCCCCCACCCTACTAGGAAAATTAAGTAACATTAACTATCTCCAGTCCAATAAAAAAATATTTTTTTGAAATTTCCAAATTGAAAAAAATCTTTAATTTTTCAAAATAATGAAGATAATTTTTTTTTAACAAAGCATTGCTTAATATTTTAGAAAATGGATGATGTGGTAGAAGGTGATCTTGAATCACAAACTATAATCCCTACTTTAACAAGTACTAATAACATACAAAAATATAGTCCCTACTTTGACAAGGACTAAGAACCTGTAAAGGATAATCATTATCTTTTTATACTCATAGGCATTCAAGGTATTAACTAAATAGATAACTTTTGTGCATGTAATTTAATATTTTAAGATTCTTTAATGCACTAGTTAAATTTAATCAACAAATTGAAGTTTGGTGATTGTGTTGGTTAGGATAACATGAAATTGTATATAAAGTAATAACTCGGGTAGATACATATAGTTCAAATCCTTTTAGGCACATGCAACAATGCTACGCAACCTCTAGCAATAATAAAGGGCCAAGTTAGATATTTTATGTATGGGAAAAATAACTTACCCATGCAAAGTAATAACTCTGAACTCTAGTACATACATATATTCTAAGTCCTCTCATGAACATACAACAATGCTAAAAGCATAACCTCGATCAATAATTGAAGGGGCAACTCAGTTATTTTCATTCCTAGGCTTGCTTGGCCTTTCCTCTATCCTCACAAGTGTACTTGCGTGTTTCTCTTTTCTTCTAGTTGAGAACATGGGTAGAGCTAGATCTTCTTCCCTACATTTTTATGGAATCATGTGTCATTAGTGATTGGCCACAACCACGTCCATATCTATTGACATTTCCTTCCACTGGTACCAACATAGTTAGCTACCACCGCTACCACCATGTTTCAGCAAGCATATCAATGTTGTTGTCAATCATATCAATGCGATTATTAATGTGGTTGCCAACATATTAATGTATGTGTAAGTAGCATCCAATATGAAATTTACCTTAAGCACTTTGTAGCTATGTGTTAGTATGTTATGTTTTAAATGAATTTGAAATTTTAATAAACATGGCAAAAAAAATTCCGGGGAATTAAGTCTCATCAACTTAGTCCAATAAAAAATTAAACTTTTGAAATTTTGAAATTGAAAACAATATTTCAATTGTTCAAAATAATGAATATAATAACCTTTTTTCAGAAAACGTTGCCTGATATTTTAGAAAATGGATGAAGTAATAGAAGGTATCACAAACTACTTTTACTACTTTGAAAAGGACTAATAATGTATAAGCATAATCATTCTCCTTTTGTAATCATAAGCATTCAAGGTATCAAATAAACATATAACTATTTGTGTATGGCATTTAATAGTTCAAGTGCTTTAATGCATTAAGAAATTTTTTTATTACAAAATAAATGTGTTTTTTAATATATTTTTATTTTTATTAAAATGTATGTAATCAAGATTTATACTTTTATAAGATATCATTATAAAAAATTTAGTTTATTATTTTATATTTAGATGGTTATAACTTTATAAATTTTTTTAAAATTTGATTGTTACTTTTAAAATTATGAAATATGTTTATCATTAATTTTAATTTAATTGCAATTTATAATTTATGATTGGTTAATTCTTAGTATTGTAAAATATTAAAGGGAAATTTTTTTAATTTTTATTTAATATTTTCTAATAAAATATGTAATTATTGATCTTTTAAAAATATTTAGTGTGAAAGAGATATATATATTAAATTGAAATTATGAATGACTCTTCAAATTTGACATTAGCTAAACAATCATCATTGTTGTACTTTTAGATATAGGAAGGGAACTTATTAGCATGTACTTAATGAAATTCAACAACACAAATCTAAGAACTTGGAATATTTGGTTAGGTACCTAAACTCAATTCAAATTACCAATGGATATGGTTTCTTAACCAAAATCCAAGTCTAGAAAAGCATTGAGAAATGTACTCAAATTGTTTGTAGAACTTCAACTTTCTAATATGTAGCAATGCATGGGCATCGTAGGTGGATTGAAGTGAAGGAAAACTATATGTGGATATGGGACTAACCAAAATGTTAGACCAAGGCATTCAGCATTCAACAAGTTATTGACAATAAGGGTGAAAATTCAACCCACAAAGTTGTATGTGAAGTTGTTTCAATGCACGAATACTATAGCGGTAATGGAACTCAAAACCAATTACTTGTTGATATGGATCATTAACAAAACAAAATTGGGGCATATAACTAGGTATCCATGTCGTTGTTAGAAATTCAACTGATGGAGTTGTATGTGGAATTTTAGTGATGCCTAACTACCACAAGGGGAATTGAACTTAAACAACTATCTATGGATATGGGTTATTAACCAAAATGCAAGCCCGAGGCACAACAAGGTGCCATATAGAAATGCACAAGCATCGTGGGGGAGATCAAACTCCAGGCCAAATGCCTGTGGATATGGGTCATTAAGTAAAATTTCAAACTAGAGTATTTTCCAACGTACCCATGACATTGGTAAAATCAACCCTTAGAGTTGTAATAATGCATAATGGGGTGATAAAAACCAAGACCAAGTACCTATGGATATGGGTCCTTGACTAAAATCTTAGATCGAGTCTTTAGTTGTGGTGCCCACATCATTGATTGAAATTCAACCCATATAGTTGTAACAATGCATGAGCACCATGGGGAGATGACTAAGTCCATGTGGATATGAATCTTTTTAACTAAAATCATAGATTGGGATATTAAACAAGTTACTCATGTCATTTGTTGAAATTCAACTCATGAAATTATATGCAAAGTTCAAACTATTAGTGAATAGCATGAGGATTTCAAACTCAATAACAACTCTATTTGAATATAGGTTTTTAACCAAAATTTCAAACCAACCATATTCGTAAAAATTAATCCCATGTAATCGTACTGATGCACAAACACCATGCATCTCATAAAATTGTATATGGAGTTGTTGCAATTTAAAAAAACCAAACGCCATGAGAGAATCAAATCCAAAACACACCCTTTGTGGGTATGGGTAGAGCATAGGATTGGATAGACTCCACCCTCTGTGGAAACAAAATATACCATGAATGGCGTGAGATTGTTTTATTTTATCTTGAATTGATTTATAAGTAGTCGACGTCCAAATTGTTTTAATTTGAATTGATTTACAAAATTGATAATTGAGTATTTAGAGAATTTATTTATGGAGCAGTCAAATATCTCTCATTTCAAGTACCATCACTTTCATGTTTTATTAAGAGAGTTAGTGAATGCTTTATATTATGGTCAACTCCAAAGATGTTCAGCTCCAAGAGTTGACAGAAAAGGATCTCCAATCCAAAGATATCGGGCTCCAAGACTTGATAGAGAAGGTGCAGTCACATTTGCCAGAAAACGAAAAACTGAAGAAGGATATTGAATCCAAAGATGTTCGGCTCCAGGAGTTGACAGAAAAGGTGGAGTCACAATTGCTGGAAAATGGAAAAGAGAAGTGTAGTGTGCATGAAAGTGAAAGTGAAAATGAAAAAGCAAATGGCATGCAGAAAAAGACAAAAGAAAATGGTGAGATCGACAGGAAAGCAGCACCAACAAAGTCGATGAGTGAAAAAAGAACAACGAGGCAATTACTTAAAAACCAAACAACACCAAAGCAAGTCGCTAGGCGGGTAATGGCATGGCGGTTTCGAGTCTGGTGAAGGCTGCGTTATGACAATTCTTCATAATTTGTTTTCAGAGTTGGGATTCGGATTTTTATGATTGTAACGTTCACTTATTTCGTGTTGTTTTAATGACTCAAAGCCCTGATCTATAGATTGATAAAGCCCCGATCCATGGAGGGGCTTTAGATTTAAGTGCCAGAATTTTATATTTGATTTTAAATATAAAATTATTATTATTATTTTTAATATAAAATATTATATTAGAGTTTGGTTGTTGATTATTTGTTTATGGATTTATGTGTAATTCAGGGAAAATTTTAAGAACCCCCAAATTTATATGTATAAAAAATGGGCGAATCTCTCGGATATATAGGAAAATTTGAAGGCTATTTTATCAACAATATAATATGTATATATAATTTTTTGGTGAATCTTTCATTTAATTATATAATTCTATAAATTATTGGCAAATATTTCACTAAATTATAAGATATTGTAAAACCTTGGCGAATATTTCATTGCATTATAAAAAAATGTAAAAACTGGCGAATCTTTCACTGATTTATAGAATATTGTAAAATTTTGGCGAATCTTTTGCCAAAAAGACTTGCCATCTTTTTTATTCCTAAGAAATCACAGTTCAGTGTGCTTTCACTTTTCTTTCCAATAGGTTTCTCTTCATATTATTTGATTCACATGAGACCCATCCTAGTCTTCGAAGGAAAACACATTTTCATTTTCAAAATCAATTATTCATGTTAGTATAAATTTCATTGTATTATTGCTTTCAGCAGATAAATTTCTTAGATTCTTGAATTATTATAGTTTGGGATTATGACAATAATTTTTTGTCTCCTCAAAAGACTACTAGAGGATGCATGATTTATATGATCATGATTCAAACTCCTTGTCAAACAAACTCATTAATATACTTCCTATAAATGCATTTTTAAGTTGTAATGGAAAATTCCTAACAAGTATTTTTAATGACCATCTATCACATTTTTAATTTTTCATAGTCCCATTCTTATGAATCTATGTATGAGATTCTTAAACCTTGAACAAATATTTGGAGATGAGGATTGTGTGTAGAACAATAAGAGTGAAAATTAAAAGATCTTGTGGAAGACTTTGTGTTATTGCTGCATGATCCTATTCTCAGGTAGTCTCTACCTTTTTCAATGGAAGGTGATAATGCATGACATATATTCAAACTTATTTTTTTTTAAATTGGCATGTGAAGTTAAGGGAAACAAAAAAAGCTTTATATCACTAAAAATAGAGTCTAAATGTGTTATGTTGTAATAGAATTGAGTTTCAAAACTCTAATTTTGTTTCTTGGTTTAACTTTATTTACATCTATTTAGTATTCACTAGAAAAGTATATGGTGAGAACATTCCCTTTGATAGACGAATCGAGGAGAAATGCCTCTTAAAAAACAAGAGGGAATGCCTTCTGATTTCCAAACATAAGCAAATTCTCAACATTGATGAACGTATCCCCTCAGTCAAGGAAAGGTGTCAACAAGCATCACAACCAACACTTGTTCATGATGGCATACATCAAGACAATTCAAAAACAATAGTACAGAAAAAACATGTATGATTTTCTAGTAACCCAATCCAAACACCAAAGTGCATCTCATATGGTACATTTCTTATGTGCATCATTTAACTGTATCATTAATGTTTTTCCAATTATGTTGCATTACTTATGTATGCCTTTTAAAATTGGGAATCAATGCATATGTGTATTGCTTGATTCCATCACTTATGGTGTATCGATTAAGTGTGTTTCTCTGGTGCATCACATATGTGTGTCACTTGCGTCACTTATGGTGTGTCAATTAAGTGCATCACTTATGTGTGTCACTTATGGGGTATAACTTAGTTGTCTTACTTGTGGTACAACACTTATTGTTCGTCGTTTATGGTGTATCTTAATTCAAACTAATCATGGTGTGTCTCTTGAGAGCGTCACTTATTATGTGTGACTAGGTCATCTACATGTGTTGTGTATAGTGCATCACTTATATGTGTTGTTTACATGCTTTGCTAATGTTAGTCACATACGTGTGAGAGGCCTTTTTCTAATTAATGGGGAAAGTGATTTCATATATTTGAATATGTATAACTCATGAAGATATTTTCAATAAGTTGTTCTGAGCCTCAATTAGAGTTCAAAGTGAAAAGTTAAGGCCCTAGGAAGTTAATATGTCATCCATCTATCTAATAAACATCATAAGAGAAATAATAAGTATCGTATTGCTTACCAATTGTAGTAGTGATGTAATTGTAAGCCACCAAGTTAGTAAGTAATAAGCCACAAGTTCAAGTCCCTCATTGGAAAGGTTATGCATGACACCATGAATGGAATGCACAACATGTTTTGACATTTCAAATTGATTCGCAATAAATACTGTTGATATATATGTAACTTCGGAATGTATTTCACCTATGTATATTGTACTCCTATAGAGATGTTATTATTTCTCTATACGGAAATGTCGTCATTTGTATTGACAAGTGTCGCAAGTGTCGTAAATTGTTGTGATGGGTTATTAGACCACCTAGTGAGGGGTCGGCCCTAATTAGTTTAACCATGGGTTATTAGACTGAGTTAGACAAGTCGGCCCTACTAGTTTATTAGGCAGGTCAGGTCATGTATAAATAGAGTGCGGGAGGCACACTATTTGATCATCTCATTATTCACTTCTACATCACTCAAAAAGTGGCGCACTAGTGAGGAAGGAGGAGTAGCTTCTAGGAGAAGACTATCTCTTGTACTTTGGTTGTATCATTGCTCTTTCTATCTCTGAGGAAGTTGTGGGGTTTTTCACCTTTATGGTTTTCCCCAGTGAAACTCTATGTGTCTATTGTCTCATGTGATTGCTTGGCGTGATTGATGTGCATTGTTATACTTGATATGTTGTACATGTTATTATCTTAGTAAAGATCCTAGAGTATATTTAATTAATGCTCAAAAATTAACATGGTATCAGAGCCAACCTGAGAAGAAGACATTGTGCAATGGCAGAAACTAGGGTTTCTTGTTTATTGGGTTTCTCTCCACATATTTTGGAAAGGAAGTAAGGTAGATTGACTCTACTCATCAAGGTGAATCTTTCTGTCCAATCAGAATTCAATTCTGGGCACTTTTATTTTTTGCCCTAAAAATTAGGGTTTCCACAAAAATAGGAATTTCTGAAATATGAAGACATAGTTGGAAGCTCCTTGGAAAAATCGAAGTTTAGAGCTTTGGATCGAGATTTTTGGTTGGGTGAAGCTCCAGGAAACTCAAACCCTAATTCAGGGTCCTCCCTAGTGAATCCGAGAAGAGTAAAAGGCATTTCTGAAGGGTGAAACTTTGTAGTTCTCAATTTCTGAGTATACCAGGCTGATCAGCTCATCAAGTCACATCTTTCTATCCTTTCAGAAATTTGAAATTCACATTTTGCATTTTTAGGGTTTCTCTGACAAACCCTAATTTAGCTCCATATCCATATTTCTGCAACTCAAGTGGTAAGACTTAAATCTTTTCTATTTCCATCTGAAGTACTCTTTAAAGATGTCTCACCACACCAAGCTTGAAGATAAGCTTGAAGGGGATGATAAATTCCGAGCATGGAAGTATAGGATTGGGTTAATCCTGGAAGAAAATGAATTGGATACTTACATAAGCTCTGAGGTCCCTGTACCAGAGGGAGAAGAGGCTAAATCCATTCACACGAAGAACTTGGTCAAGGCAAAGAGAATCATTGCTGATTCTATTAAAGACCATCTCATACCACATGTGTCATCTCTGAAGACACCCAAGGAGATGTTTGACTCTTTGACCAAGCTATTTGAAGGAAAGAACATAAATCGGAATATGACTCTGCGGAACCAATTGAAAGGGGTAAAGCTTCAGAATGGAGAGACCATTCAATCCTATTTTTCTAAGGTCTCTCAGATCAAGGAACAACTCGAAGTTGTGGATGAAATTGTGGACAATGGTGAAGTTGTTATGACCACACTGAATGGCCTACCTAGGTCATGGGATTCCTTTATCCAAGGAATCTGTGCAAGAAAGAAGTTGGTCTCTTTCAGCAGATTGTGGGAGGAATGTTCACAAGAAGAAGCAAGGCTTGTGGCCTGAGAAGAAAAGATGGGGAATGAAGATCAAGCTCTCACAACACACACTAAGGGAATCAAGCTTAAGAGGGAGAGATCTCATAACAAGAAACATTCTCAGCCTCATCACAAGAAGAAAGATCTATCTCATGTTCGATGTTTTGATTGTAATGAAATAGGACACTTTGCTTCAAATTGTCCCAAGAAGAAGAAAGACAACAACTTCAACAAGAAAAAGAAGTGCAACAAGAAGAGATATCATGCTCATGCTGCTGAGGATGATGAACCTTCCACGAAGAAGGGTAGAGTAGAAAGTGATGACTCATCTAGTGAAGATGAATATGTTCTAATCTCATCCCTCACAGGTACTATTTCTCATGGATGTAATGATTGGCTAATTGATAGCGGGGCTTCTAAACACATGACTGGGTTTAAAGAATCTTTTGTAAATATATCTGAACATGAGTCACCCCATAAACTGAAACTTGGGGATGACTATCAATATCCTATCAAGGGAAGTGGTGAAGCCTCCTACAGCCTAGACTCTGGGAAGTCTTTGAAAATGAAAGATGTTCTATATGTACCTAGGCTCAAGAAGAACTACTCTCCATCTCTGCATTGGATACAAAAGGCATGAGGGTTGCATTTGTAGATGGCCAAGTCCTAATGTGGCCAAAGTGTAAATCTATAGATGATGCAATGGTGATTGGAGAGCAAGAGGGAGGATTGTACAAATTGAAGGGACAACTTGAACATGCCACGGTACATGAATCCATGGAGCCAAGTGAACTTTGGCATAGAAGGCTTGCACATGTGCACTATAGAGCACTACCAATTGCAAGAAAATTTGTAGAGGGTCTTCCTAAAATCAAGTCAAAGCATGAAGGTGTTTGCAAATAATGTGCAAAAGGAAAGAACATTAAGAAGGCATTTCCAAGCAGTGAAAGCAAAGCAAAAGGAATCTTGGAAATCATCCACTCCGATGTATGCGGTCCAATGTCATCCAGTTCTCTGAGTGGGTATGTATACTATGTCTCTTTCATTGATGATTTCTCTAGGAAGACTTGGGTTTACGTCTTAAAAAGAAAAGATGAATTATTTGATAAGTTCAAGGAATTCAAAGCCTTGATGGAGAATCAAACTGACAAGAAGATCAAGACATTCATATCCGACAATGGTGGAGCATTCACTTCAGGTGATTTCAAGAAACTATGCAGTGATTCAGGGATTAAGAGGGAGTTGACTACTCCCTACAATCCACAATAGAATGGAGCTGTGGAAAGAAAGAATAGAACAATCATGGAAGCAGCACAGGAAATGTTGCATAACCAGGATCTGCCTATGCATCTATGGGAAGAAGCAGCTAGGACAGCTATATATGTGCAGAATAGAACACCTCACAAGATATTGAACAACAAGACACCAGAAGAGGTCTTCTCTGGTAAGAGACCTGAAGTCAGCCATCTCAAAATATTTGGTTGTCCATTATATACACATGTTCCAAAGGAAAAGAGGACAAAGCTAGATCCTTTAGGAAAGAAGGGTATCTTTGTGGGGTACAGTGAAAGCTCGAAGGCTTACAGAATATACTTTCCAGGGTTTAAGAAGATTGATGTCAGCAGGGATGTAACATTTGATGAAGACTCGGCTTTCATCAAGTCAAGGAAGGCACCTGTTGAAGATCATGAAGAACCAAAGGAAACCAGATTTCAAGATACCACCATGACTGAAGCAATTCCAGAAGCAGATCGAGAAATTGAAGATCCACAAGAACCTATAGATCCACCTCGTGAGAAGAACTCTCACAAGAGGAAACTTGCATGGGATAGAGATCTCATTCAAGATGCAGAAAGGTATGGTATTCCAGAAGAAGAACATAGAGCAAGGAAGAGAACTAGATCACACACTAGTTATGTTTCTTTACTCTGTGACATTATGATCAAAGAACCTTCTAGCTATGAAGAAGCAATGGAAAAGAAAGAATGGAAGGATGCCATGTCACGTACCCACCCATCCATCCAAGGAAAGGGAGGTAACATGATTCCAGTCTCTAGGGCTTCCACATAAAACTCATCCAATTGATTAGATTCATAAAACCAAAAACACATGTTCAGGTGTATAATCCAAATAAGCACAGCAGAAGCAAGATCCACTACATGCATTGCTCTTCATAAACATAACATTCAATAATGAAATGACATGGCAGAATTAAATACATAGACAGAAAAACACTTATCTTCATTGGGCAATTGTCCCAAACAACTAGCTATATCGTTGCAACGTTCCACCCAACCATAGGCCAGTTGTGTTCATCAATCTCTCAACACAACTGCCACCCCCGAGATGGGCCATAATTCTTACAAGGAAAAGTGGACATTCACTCTTTCATAGCCAATTGTTCATTTCATCTTAGCCAAACCAGTCCACAGCTGGGTTTATCAGGCTACATCAGAACCCTGGATGCTTGCACTCAAGCTCAAACCAAAACAATGGAGATCCATAACCCATACCCCAGCATACTGTTTTCTCACACAGCAAACACAATCATCGGGCAGGGATACACATTTAACAATGGGATTTACAAAACAAGATCCATGGGTTCATCTCCAAATCGTGGCTCACTAAATCAGACTGTGGGAAGGAAAATTCATCCCCAGGGAGCAATCCGATTTCTCCCACATGCTATGAGCATTTCAAATGGCCCAAAACGGCCCCATTGAAACCCCAAATTGATATGTTCTCTTCCCCATTGGTCACCAAAGCAAAAACGCCCTTCCCAACCAGCAAGATGAAGGAAAACACAGGAAATCTCTTGAGAAAATCTCCCAGGTAGCTCTCAACTCGTGAGGGAGTCAAACTGGTTGATGGATAATGGATTGGGGGGAAATTCATGGCTCTTTTCTTGCCCAAGAAGCAAAACACGATTTCCCATGTAGGGTGGCTTGCCCATACCCGAATTTGGACAGCCATACCTCCCATTCCCCAAGGCATTAACTACCTCAACCAAATCTTGGGAGAAATCAATGATTGGGTACAAAAGTCAACATGGGTAGTTGAGGGTTTGATGGGTTCTCTCATTGAAAGTTGGCTTGACCTGATTGGCTCCAAGGGTTTGAATATTTCCCTCCCAATTCCTTGTAAAATCATGCCCCCATATCTTGTTGCAGTGCATAGCTAGTTGTGGGTATTTTATTAAAATGCATATTTACATGATGTTTGAATTTCCAATGTGCATTGCTAGCACGCAAACCATATGCATCAATAAATCGATGGCGGGGCCTTGGCCTTAAGCTCCTCACCATGATTTTATAACAATATTACATCATTTACATTTTAATGCAATAGGGTCAAGGTGGGGACGTGACATACCATGGTTGAGGAGTATCAATCGATCATGAAGAATGATGTTTGGGATATAGTCCCAAAACATGAAGGGAAGTCAGTTGTGACTTCCAAGTGGATCTACAAGATCAAGCATGCTACAGATGGAAGCATAGAGAAATACAAAGCAAGATTTGTAGCTCATGGCTTCTCCCAGAAAGATGGGATAGACTATGAAGAAACTTTTGCTCCTGTAGCCAGGTACACTTCCATCAGATCAGTACTTGCTCTGGCTACAGTGATGAAATGGAAGATACACCAGATGGATGTTAAGACAGCTTTCTTGAATGGTGTAGTCGAGGAGGAAGTGTATGTGGAGCAACCACTTGGTTTTGAGACACATGACAGGGATTCATACGTGTGTCGGTTGAAGAAAGCCTTGTATGGCTTGAATCAAGCTCCTAGGACTTGGTATGGTAGGATGGACAACTTTCTATATAGTTTGGGCTTTACCAAGAGTAAAGCAGATTCCAACCTTTACTGCAAGGCTGATGAAGGCAATCCAGTGATACTGCTTCTGTATGTGGATGACCTGTTTGTTACAGGAGAAGATAGTTTGATTGTTGATACCAAGAGGAAGCTTGCTGCTGAGTTCGAGATGAAGGACTTGGGGATGATGCACTATTTTCTAGGCATGGAGGTGTGGCAGAGTGCAGATGGGATCTTCCTTGGACAAGGGCAGTATGCAGTAGAGATCCTGAAGAGGTTCGGGATGATGGACTGCAAGGCCATGGCCACACCTATGGCATCGAACCTGAAGCTTCTGTGTGATGCTTCATCTGATCTGGTTGATGTCACTATGTATCATCGGATGATTGGGTCCTTGATGTACCTGATGAACACGAGACCAGATATTTGCTTTGCGATGAACACATTAAGCCAGTTCCTGACAGATCCGAGGAGTGTTCACCTGGTTGTTGTAAAGCATATTCTGAGGTACTTGAAAGGTACAGTTGATTATGGGCTCAAGTATGATGTGAATCAAAAGTTTAACCTGCAGGGTTATGTTGATTCAGACTGGGCAGGAAGTGCTGCAGATAGGAAGAGCACATCTGGGTGTTGCTTCAGTATGGGATCAGGTGTGATCTCTTGGTTTAGCAGGAAGCAATCCTACATAGCACTGAGTACAGCCGAAGCAGAGTATGTTGCAGCTTGTTCGGCTAGTTGTGAGGCAGTATGGCTCCGGAAGCTATTGTCTGAGTTATTTGATCTCCCATTGGAAGCTACTGGTATCTTTTGTGACAACCAGAGTTGTGTGAAGCTGTCTGAGAACCCAGTGTTCCACGACAGGTCGAAGCACATTGAGATCAAATATCACTATATCAGGGATATGGTGCAAAGAGGATCAATGAAGCTCCTGTATGTTGTGATGGATGAGCAGGTAGCAGATGTGTTGACGAAACCACTAGCTAGAGTGAAGTTTGAGTACTTCAGAGAGAGGCTTGGTGTTCTTCAGATTGACAACACTTCGAGGAAGAAGTGATGGACACATTTGCAGGAACCATTCCAAGCATGATGAGAGGAGGATCCTTCCCATGGATGTGGATGTAAGCGTTGGACAATAAGCATCAAGACGATGCTCCAGTTACTGCTTTGTATATGCATCAGTTGGATGCTTTGATCAGTTTGATCATGTATTTGTATATGCATCAGTTGGATGCTTTGAACAGTTTGATCATGTATTTGTATATGCATCATGTTGGATGCTTTGATCAGTTTGATCATGTATTTGTATATGCATCAGTTGGATGCTTCGATCAGTTTGATCATGTATTTGTATATGCATCATGTTGGATGCTTGATATGATCAGGTGGATCATGTATTTATGTACCAGGTGGATACATTGTATGATCAGGTGGATCATGTATTTTTTGTATATGTATCAAGTGGATACATTGTATGATCAGGTAGATCATGTACTTATATATGTATCTGGTGGATGCATTGTATGATCAGTAGATCATGTACTTATGTATGTATCAGGTGGATGCATTATTTGATCAGGTAGATCATGTATGATGATATGTATCAGGTAGATACTTTGTATGCATCAGATGGATATATTGTTTGATCAGGATGATCACAGATGATGAGCTTCAGGATGTTTCTCCAGATGATATGCATCAAGTTGATGCTATGATGATGATCAGGATGATCACAGATGATGAGCTTCAGGATGTTTCTCCAGATGATACGCATCATGTTGATGCTATGATGATGATCAGGTTGATCATGTGATGATGTACATCAGGATGATGTATGGTGAGTATCGGGTTGATACTCTGTGGTCGTGGATAAGTTGTGCAGGTAGCATAGAAAAGACCCTTTAAAATCCGGACAGATAGAGCAATGTGCTCGTAACATCCTGGGATGCTCTATTGAGATCCGGACAGGTAGAGCGATGTGCTTATAACATCCTGGGATGCTCTGAGTAGGTTTTGCTACAGTTTCGCATAGAAAAGATCCTTTAAAATCTGGACAAGTAGAGCGGTGTGCTCGTAACAGTCTGGGATGCTCTATAGAGATCCAGACAGGTAGAGCGGTGTGCTCGTAACATCCTGGGATGATCTAAGTAGGTTTTGCGAAAGTTCACATAGAAAAGATCCTTTAAAATCCGGACAGGTAGAGCGGTGTGCTCGTAACAACCTGGGATGCTCTATCGAGATCCAGACAGGTAGAGCGGTGTGCTCGTAACATCCTAGGATTCTCTGAGTAGGTTTTGTGAAGGTCAACATGTAAAAGATCCTGGGAGATCTGATAGGTTGAGTAGTGAGCTCATAATCAGTCCTGGGATGCTCTTTCGAGGTTTTGTTGATGCACATAATCAGTCCTAAGGATTCCACAGTATGGCCAGTGATGATGAAGACCTATAGGTGGTGGACCTACATCCAGTATGAAAAAGGACTGGCTCTGTAGAACTTCCTATGATGGGTAGATTGGAGATTGATTGACATAGCAACAGCAGTGACGATGACGATGATTCAAGGACAATGATTCATTGACGATGATCCAGAGAAGAAGACTTGTGCTAGCATATATGTGTCGAAAAATACCTTCCTAGTTAAGAGGGAGTGTTGATGTATATGTAACTTCAGAATGTATTTCACCTATGTATATTGTACTCCTATAGAGATGTTATTATTCCTCTATACGGAAGTGTTGTCATTTGTATTGACAAGTGTCGCAAGTGTCATAACTTGCTGTGATGGGTTATTAGACCACCTAGTGAGGGGTCGTCCCTTATTAGTTTAACCATGGGTTATTAGACTAAGTTATATAAGTCGGCCCTGCTAGTTTATTAGGCAGGTCAGGTCATGTATAAATAGAGTGCAGAAAGCACACTATTTGACCATCTCATTATTCACTTCTACATCACTCGGAAAGTGGCGCACTAGTGAGGAAGGAGGAGTAGCTACTAGGATAAGACTATCTCTTATACTTTGGTTGTACCATTGCTCTTTCTATCTCTGAGGAAGTTGTGGGGATTTTCACCTTTATGGTTTTCCCCAGTGAAACTCTGTGTGTCTATTGTCTCATGTGATTGCTTGGTGTGATTGATGTGCATTGTTATACTTGATATGCTGTACATGTTATTCTCTCAGTAAATATCCTAGAGTATATTGAATTAATGCTCAAAAATTAACAAATACAAATTGAGAAACTAGGGTTAGTTGAGACATAAAAGGAGATGCAACATTAGATGTTGGGGTTAGTTAGGATACAAATTAAGATGCAAAGATGTAAGACTTTATGTAATTCATACATACATTATGACACAATTTTGGAAGTTAGGATGCATCTCATGATACCAATATGGACATAAGGATGTAGTTATGGACTCCATTAGGGACTCAACTACGTAGGCAAGGTATGCTCTAGGATACAAAGTGGAACAAAAATAGTATGCATGATAAGGCAAGGATTAGAAAAAGAGGTGTAAATGGTACTCCCCAAAACCATTATCCTTTTTGCAACATAAAGACCTCGAAAAAAAAAAACACACTAAATTAAAATGCAACATCAAATGTTACAACCTTGTTTTACAATAATAAGTAATTAAAACTTAAAATTGCAAAACTTTGTTTTTACAATTATACAATAGAAGAAGGTGTTTAAGATCAACACCGACTTATCAGGATGCACCCACACCCTTCTTCACCAGCACCAACTGGTAGGAGGCTACGACCCCCTGTTTAGTCAACTATGACTGAAAAGGAAGCACCGAATCCCTTTCGCAGGCACTGACCTACCCTAGCACCACCCTGCCTCCCTTTTAGTATTAATTCTTCATAAACTACCTGGACTGTATCTCTTCCTTTTAGTCTCTCTTCTACTCCATATACAAAGATGGAGAACTTAGAGAGATACTTTCATATTGATCTGACTTGGGTTTTTTATATTACTCACATATACAAAAAAATAAAACATTGTGTCTTTTCAAAAAGTCACCCCTTTCCACTAACAATCTTTAAACTAAGTTATATATTAATATTTCAATTTATATATAAAAAAAAAAATATTTCAATAACCAAACTTAGCGCATTATAACCAAAGTTATTATACTTAGCGCTATAAGAGCTTTGTCTCTTTGCATTGGCCCTCTTTTGGCACACTATTGCATTGGAACCTAAGAGCTTCGGCTCTTCTTCATTTAACCATTTCCACATAGCATAAAACCATCATTTATGTGACCACATGCCTCCATGTCATTTTCCATATCATCGACACATCTGCCAAGTCAATATTCACCTCGACGCCACGTTTTCAATACATCACTGCCACATCTGCAACATCTTAGTCACCGTCCTCGTCGAAGAAACCACGTGTAGCAAACGATAGGGGGCCACCTAGGCATCCCAAGCTCCAGGTTGGTGTTCTTCTCGTGGAGAACCAAACACCCAGAGCTCCCACACTATCTCTGCACTACGCGTCGAATAAGACTACTCATCCTTGGCCTTATAAACACATAGATACAAACTTTTGTGGACAATGTGGGATATATCCCAAAATAAAACTCGATCTCCACCGTCTATTTATCTTATCAATGGTTGTTGAGTCTCTTCCTTCGAAAATCTTCTTAGGTCCTTCAAGCTAGTCATCTCTTCCCCGCTCTTAGTAGAATGGTACCTAAGCAAGTCAACAATCTTTGATCTGTTATGGCTATCCTCATGAATGCCAAGCTTAAGGTTCTTTGAAAATGCCTCATAGAATTTTGTTGTAATCCTCCTTGTTTTCAGCAATTTCAAAGAACAACTCTACGCACTTCTTCACAAGATTCTTTCTAATAACCTTCAATATTTTGTTTTGTTGGAGTGTCTCACGAGAAATATTCAAAGGAAAATCCTCAGAGTCCACGACACCTTTGACAAAGCTAAGATATTCATGGATTGACTCTTCACAGTTGCCCATAATGAATACACGCCTAACATAGAGCTTGATGTTGTTTAGCTTCTTCTTCATAGCTTTGTTTCTACTTGCGCTCTTCTCTGCCAAGATCCTTCTTGCATTATATAAGCAATGCTTCACACTCACGCAAGTGCCTAACACAGCTAGTGTTAACACTGAAATTGTTCCCAATTTTTATGTGTTTCTTTTAAATTGTTTGACTCTTATTCACTTTTTATTTTATTTTATTCTGAATTTTAATGATTTTAAATGCCCTTTTATTGTACATGTTATGGTTTTTCAATTTTAATTTATTTTATCCTTAGTGGTTTATTAAGTGTTATATTTATTTCAAAGTTTTCATAATACTTATTTAGGTTCATTCTAATGCTTATATCCAAGATTTAACTTCTATTTTCAGTGTGTTTTCCCAATTTGTCATGTTGAGGTATTCCTGCAACGCAAAGTTCAAATTACATACATTAGCGCGTTGTAGGAATCCGACATCATGAAATATCGTGTTCATTGATGGTGGGAAGTGGCTCGTTGCATGCTATCATGACTGGAGACCTCTAGACACCTGTTCTCCAGATGATGACAATCGTTTAACCCATCATTTTTTTTTATTGAAGAGATCACCGACTTGAATGGCCACGAGTTCAAATTTGGGGATTTCAAATTCCAGAACTAGGAATATGTAATCTTGAGGTTTGTTGAATTCTTTTACCCCTAATTCAGTTTCAAGAGAGTAAATTGTGCGAAATTACAGTGAAAGATGGGTAAGAATGGAAAGATTAATTGGTTTGAACCCACGGATACGAGCTGGGCCGTGGAATTTCCAGAGTGTGCAGACTTGTTTAGGGAAGCAAGGTGGTTTAGTTTTTTCGAGAAGATCACTAGTTTAATGCTGAAGTTTCGCATTATTTTGCTCAGAATCTCATCAATAATGTTGTTAGGTTTGACACTCTCAAGATCAAGCTTATAGAAGGATTAATAGCTGAGGCCATCGGTTTCTCGATGGATGGAGAATCTTGGTTCAAGAAGACGCCCTTCATTTTTAACCCTAATGATTTCTTGTTACCGAGAAATGAAACCCTAGACTGGAGCAAAGGGATTCAATTAGCAAATTTCAATCCAGAATGGAGAAAAGTAATTGGAATTATACAGAGTTATATCACATGTGATGGCAGGTTCGCGTCAGGTTTTAAGTTTCATGTTCGATTTGTCGGGGACGAAAGTGAAGTTATATCTTCCCTGGGGTATCTATATTGTTCTAGTTTTGAGGTGAACAAGATCAGAAGTTTTTATTTCATACTACATTTTCACCAAACAGTGGTTCACAGTGGCTTCAATAAAAGTTGGAACAAGACAGAAACCTACTTCTACATTACATCCAGGTGTTTTGGATCCAGAACAAATTTTGAAAGAAGCTAGACAAATTCGAAGATCTCAGTATTTTCCTTCTTTTCATACTCCTGACCAGTCAGAACCAATATCCTCATTAGTTTATTCAGAACTTAAATCATAAGAAGAAGAAAAAAACTAATTAGGTTTTTCTCCTACAACTCGAAGTGATATTCAACATTTCCCTAGTCCTTTTTCTTCTCAAAAAGTTAAAACTAAGTTTCCTGGTAAGACTCCCTTGTTTCAGTTCAAGCCTTGTAAGCTTTCTTTTCAGTTAAGCCAGAGTAAAGTCAATAAACCTTTTTCCTCTTCAAATCAAGGTAGCTTCAAGATGGTAGGACAACAGCAACTTGACATGATGGACCGGATGGTAGCTGCCAGATATGCTCTCCTAGTTCTGCCTCAGCCTTTAAATGCTCTCCCTGGAGGAGACTATCAGAAATACCTTCCTAGGTTTAATGGTCAGGGTGAAATCACTGCTGAGGAACATTGGAATGCATTTTTAAGTTATGCTGACAACCAAAATATTGAATCGAAGATGTGTGGATGAGAATGTTTGTACAGAGTTTAGATGGGTAAGTAAGGAAATGGTTCCAAGAGTTGCTAGCTAATTCAATAACCTTAATTGAAGAACTCCAAGAAAGGTTTATGAGACAATGGGGAGATACTAAGGATCATACTTATTACATTACAGAATTTGCAGCTTTGAAAAGGAAAAAATATGAAACTGTAGCAGACTTCTCTAAACGTTTCAATAAGATGTATGGAAGGATCCTAGCTAAAATCAAGCCTTCTATAACCTCAGCTAAGTTAACCTATGCCAATTCCTTTGATCATGAGTTTTCATTGCATTTAAGAGAAAGAAGGTCAGTGACTTTATTGAACATGCAAGAAGCTACCCCGGAGGTTGAATCAAACATTCTAGCTTCGAATAGGCTTAAAGATCAATCAGATTATCATATTCATGACCGGAAGGGTAAAATGAGATGATGCCTTCAGCTTCTACATCAAAGAAAGAAGAGAGTAAAATAGATGAGATGAATAAGTTAATTAAAACTTTGATTGCAAAAGTGAGCAAGTTGGAATTAGAAAAGAATTCAAATAAACCTACACAGGAAGGGGAAAGAAATCCTAATCAGTTTAGACGTCCATTTGTACCTAGATTCATCCCTCGAGAAAGAAGGAACAATGATATTCAGAGGGAAAGAAGAGAGAATGAATACCAGAGAGTTCCTCCCCCATTCCAAAATAATTTTATAGAGGAAGTTCAAGAGGTTGAAGATGTGCAATATGAAGATTTAAATCAGAACTTAAATTACTTTGGAGAGTTGTCATCAGAGGGTTTTACGACTGAATATAATTATCAGAATTCTGAGACTTATGATTCCTACAATCATCAAGAAGAAAGTGATTATGGCCCTAAAGTTTCAGCTGGTATGTGTCAATCTGAACCTAAGAAATCTTATAACCTAATATCAACTCCAAAACAAATTGTTCAGATTCCCAAGAAGAAAATGGTTCCTCCTGCCAAACAGTTACCTAATCAAACACAGGAAAAAAGACAAAATCATGGTGACCAAGCCAAAGCAACAGAGATTGAAGAAATTAATAAAAATGTGCAAACTTTTAATTTTGAGAATGAACTGTGTAAGATCAAGATTCTAGTGCCATTAACTGAATTAATGAAGTCTCCTTGTTATAGAGATCCTGCATATAAGATACTGAGTGCACAAGTTAATCAAGTTCCTTCAGATACTGTAAATTTACAAGAAGAACACCCTACAATTATTCTTGGGTCTGCCTCATCTGATAAGCCTGAAAATGGTTCAAACTTTCCTCCTCCTTTTTACATTACCCTGACTGTTAATGATCAAATGATTCATAACTGCTTGTTAGATTCCGGAGCCTCTCATAACCTAGTGCCTAAAGCAGTCATGGAGGCCCTTGGTTTGACTGTCACAAATCCATACCATGATTTATTTGCATTTGATTCCAGAGCTGTAAAGTGCCTAGGAGTGATTAAGTATTTGGTGGTAAATATTACTCAGTTACCTATGAAGAGTGTTATTATGGATGTGGTAGTAGCTGACATCTCTCCTAAGTTTGGTATGTTACTATCA
The DNA here is from genome assembly GCA_027924585.1 of Larix kaempferi. Classification (NCBI taxonomy): domain Eukaryota; kingdom Viridiplantae; phylum Streptophyta; class Pinopsida; order Pinales; family Pinaceae; genus Larix; species Larix kaempferi. The sequence continues at coordinate 420,697 of BSBM01000422.1, read as the reverse complement.
AGGTCTTGGGCGAAGAAAATAGGGGGAACTTTGCAGATGGATTTGGGATATGCAACTATTCCAGTGTTTTGGGGAGAGAATAGAAGATTGTACAGGGAACTGCATTATGCTTGTATAGTCATAGATGACAAGAACCAAACAAACCATCCCATTTATGCAGTAGATGAGGAATTGGGATCTTGTATGCTTCATTTCAGTGATGAGAACACAACTGGAATACTACAGGTAGAAAAGGAAACATCAGTCAAACCTAGTATTGAACAGAAAGATGAGTTATGGCAGTTGTACTTTGATGGCTCCTCATCCAAGGAAGGAGCAGGAGTTGGCATTGTTTTGGTTTCTCCTGGTGGAGAGGTGATATGTTTGATGTATAAGTTTGAATTTGTGACTACTAATAACACAGCAGAATATGAGGCGTTAGTTCTTGGCTTAAGGGCCGCGAAGGACCTGGGAATTCAACAACTTTCTGTTTATGGCAACTTCGAATTAGTTTTCCAACAGGTGAAGGGAAAGTATCAAGTAAAACAGGATTTGTTGAAGGTATATAGAAATAAATTCTGGGATATGATTGATAATTTCTACATAGCATTCAGTATTTCTTTCATTCCCAGATATCAAAATCAAACAGCTGATTCATTGGCTTTGGCAGCCACACATTTCAAAATTCCAAAACATACTCAGCTGAAATACCCAATTGAAGTCAAATATAGGCCTTCAGTACCAGACAATATTAAACAATGCAAAGTTTTTGAAGATGATGTGGAAATCAAAAAATTCTTGGAGTTAGCTGGAGAGTTTTCTGATTCACTAATTGATCAGGACCAGGATGATGAAGTTGATGATACTACTGCATATTCAGAAAACACAATTGTTGAGCATAATATTATAGAGTTGAAAGGAAATTTTATTCCTAAGGGTTTGGTTCCCCTTGAGAGAATATTTTCTAAAGACGAAACTTTTCTAAAACCTTCCATGCAAGCTTCAGAAGAAAACATTATAAGTTGTAACATTGGTCATTGGTACAAAAGATCAGCCCAAGATGGTGAAGATTTCTAAATCTCTCTCAGTCGAGCAAAGAAACAGGTACATTAAATTATTGAAGGAGTTTGTTGACATTTTTGCTTGGTGTTACGAATATTTGAGAACCTATGACACTAGCATTATTCAGCATAAGGTTCCTTTAAATCCAAATGTGAAACCTTTTAGACAGAAACTAAGAAGAATTAACCCAGCCTTGCTACCGGTCATAGAAAAGGAAGTCAATAAATTATTAGTTGCAAAGATAATTGTTCCACTCAGATATTCATCATGGGTGGAAAATCTAGTTCCTGTACAAAAGAAGAATGGAGAAATAAGATTATGTGTTGATTTTCGAAATTTAAATAGAGCTTCACTGAAGGATAATTATCCATTGCCTAAAATTGAACAAATTTTGCAGAAAGTGGTAGGTTCCCAAAGAATTTCAATGGTCGATGGATTTTCAGGGTATAATCAAATTGATGTACATCCGGATAACAGGGAAAAAACAGCCTCCACAACTCCATTCATGTACGATAAGATGCCATTTGGTTTGATGAATGCTGGTGCGACATTTCAAAGAGCTATGGATATGGCCTTTGTTGGAGAAAAAGAGAAATTTGTAGTAATTTACCTTGATGATATCACTGTGTTTTCTAAGTCTGATGATGAAGACTTACAACATCTAAGACAAACATTTTTTAAGTGCAGGAAATTTGGGTTGTCATTGAACCCTAAGAAGTCACATTTTGCTGTTCAGGAAGGGAAGCTTCTAGGACATCTTGTTTCAGCATATGGAATTAGAATAGATCCTGAGAGAGTCAAAGCAATTTTGAAGATTAGTATCCCAAGAATTAAAAAAGATGTCCAATCTTTTATTGGGAAAATCAATTTTCTGAGATGGTTCATTCCAAATTTTGTTGAAACTATCAAACATATAACATCTATGTTGAGGAAGGATCAGGAGGTGAAGTGGACAGCAGAAGCTAGAGCTTCATTTGAGAAGATTAAGCAAGCCCTTACAGAGGCTCTAGTGCTGGTAAGCCCAAACTATTCAAAATATTTCTTAACTTTCTCTTTTGCATCCCAGGACACTATAGTTGTTGTTCTTTTACAAAAAAATGTAGATGGCTTAGAGCAGCCTATAGATTTCTTCAGTAAGACTCTTAGAGATTCAGAATTACAGTACAGTACACTTGAGAAATAAGCATATGCATTGGTCAAAGCCTTGAAGTTCTTTAAGAATCTATATTTTTCATTTGAAGATTATTGCCTATGTACCTAATGTTGCTATTAAAGAGATTATAACTCAGCCAGATAGTGAAGGTAAGAGAGGAAGATGGATTGCAAATATTATGGAGTATGAGGTAGAGATCAGGCCTACCAAGCTAGTGAAAGGACAAGGTTTAGCAAGATTATTGGCTGATTCAAATTGTGAGGCTTTAGGTCTTCATTTGGTGGCTAGTCAACTGACACAAGAGGAATTGCAAATGAAACAAAATGAAGAACAGGCCATGGAAAAATATGCAGAATCAAAGTGGTATGCTGATATAGTTCACTTTTTATTGCATTTGTAATGTCCTGCTCATTTTTATAAGAAGGCATCCAGATCATTGAAATTAAAGGCCACTAAATATTGTTTGGTAAATCAACAGTTATATTGGAAAGATCCAGGTGGAGTGTTTCTCAGATGTTTGGAAAAGTCACAAGTAGAAGAGGTAATTTCAAAATTGCATGAAGGTGCTTGTGGGGGTCATAAGTATTGGAAAGCTACAACCTATAAGATTCTTAGATCAAGATATTATTGGCCCTCTTTATTTTCAGATGTGTATCAATGGGTCAGAGCTTGTGTTCAATGTCAGAAATTTGTTGTTAAGCATTGACTTATATCCTTACCATTAAATCATATTGCAACGAATGCTCCTTTTCAACAATCGGGATTAGATTTCATAGGTGAAATTAATCCTGCCTCTAGTGGTCAACATACATGGATACTAACAGCTACAGATTTCTTTACTAAATGGGTGGGGGCAATCCCAACACGTAATGCAACTGATAAGGTCATCATGAATTTTATACAAGAAAACATTTTGAGTAGATTTGGTTGTCCTCAGAAGTTGTTCACTGATAATGCTCCAACTTTTAAGTCAAAAGCTATGGTTAGTTTTTGTGAAAAAAATGGAATTAACCTTAGACATTCTACACCATATTACCCCCAGGGTAATGGATTAGCGGAGTCATCAAACAAAAACATCATCCAGAGTATAAAAAAGTTGTTAAACCAAAACAAGAGATCTTGGGATTCAATGCTAAAGTATGCATTGTGGGCAGATAATTTAACCACCAATAAAGCAATAGGTTTGTCTCCATTTCAGTTGATGTATGGTACAGATGCAGTTTTTCCCATTCAATTAGGTGATCCAGTAATGAAATTTTTCCAAGATAGTCAGGAAGAGCCTAATGATCTTCAAAGAAGAATTTTCTCATTGATTGAATTGCAACAAGAATGAGAAGCTCTAGCAGAAAAGGATCAAACATACAGGAATAAGATCAAAGGGAGATTTGACATGAAAGTAAAAGAAGACACTTTTTCTCCTGGTAACATGGTGCTCAGATGGGATGCTAGGTAGACCAAAGGGGTCAGCATGGTAAGTTTGATAATTTGTGGCTAGGTCCATTCATAATTTTAAAGATTTTGGAAAATAATACTTTCATATTGTAGACTTTGGAAGGTGAGGAATTGTCCAATCCAGTCAATGGACGATTCCTCAAACATTTTTACAGTCATTGAAAGTGAAAGAAATTATACTCATTGTACATACCGGTGAGAAATAAGACTCCAATTACCCAATGGAAGTTTGCAGAATAAAGGGAGAGTTTCAGTTTAGATTGTAGAAGACACCGGTATACAGGTTCTTGAAACCTCACAAGGAGGCTTTCATCCCTCAACAGGAGCCAGATGTTAACACTAAAATTGTTCCCAATTTTTATGTGTTTCTTTAAATTGTTTGACTCTTATTCACTTTTTATTTTATTATATTCTAAATTTTAATTATTTTAAATGCCTTTTTATTATACATGTTATGGTTTTTCATTTTTCATTTATTTTATCCTTAGCGGCTTATTAAGTGTTATATTTCTTTCAAAGTCTTCAAAATACTTATTTAGGTTCATTCTAATGCTTATATCCAAGATTTAACTTCTATTTTGAGTGTGTTTTCCCAATTTGTCATGTTGAGGTATTCCCGCAGCGCAAAGTTCAAATTACATATATTAGCGCGCTATAGGAATCCGACATCATGAAAGATCGTGTTCATTGATGGTGGGAAGTGGTTAGTTGCATGCTATGATGACTGGAGACCTCTAGACACATGTTCCCCGGATGATGACACTTGTTTAACCCATCATATTTTTTGTATTGAAGAGATCATCGACTTCAATGGCCACGAGTTCAAATTTGGGGACTTCAAATTCCAGAACTAGGAATACGTAATCTTGAGGTTTGTTGAAGTCTTTTACCCCTAATTTAGTTTCAAGAGAGTAAATTGTGCGAAATTATAGTGAAAGATGGGTAAGAGTGGCAAGATTAATTGGTTTGAACCCACGGATACGAGCTGGGTTGTGGAATTTCCAGAGTGTTCAGAGTTGTTTAGGGAAGCAGGGTGGTTTAGTTTTTTCAAGAAGATCGTTGGTTTTAATGCTGAATTTTCGCATTATTTTGCTCAGAATCTCATCAATAATGCTGTTAGGTTTGACATTCTCAAGATCGAGCTTACAGAAGGATTAATAGCTGAGGCCACCGGTGTCTCAATGGATGGAGAATCTTGGTTCAAGAAGATGCCCTTCAGTTTTAACCCTAATGATGTCTTGTTACTAGGAAACGAAACCCTAGACTGGAGCAAAGGGATTCAACTAGAAAATTTCAAGCAAGAATGGAGAGAAGTAATTGGAATTATACAGAGTTATATCACATGTGATGGCAGGTTCACATCAGTTTTTAAGTTTCATGTTAGATTTTTGATGCACCTGAACCTACAATCAAAAATGAATTTGTCATTCTCTCTATTTAAAAGCCTCCATAAGATGTCAAATAGAATTAAAGGACATGCTAACCATACAGAGCAGTCTCTGTTTCATCATGGATTAATAAAGCTGATCATTCTAACAGTTTTGCACAAAGAAAATAGAAAATGGGATCATTTCCTATTCTGGTCAGGATTTACTGCTAAGCCAGTTGGGAAGATTTTGCCAAATAAACAAGCCGGTTTTTTCAAAAGGTTTAAGAGAAGCCCAGTTGAAGATACAACAGAAAATGTTTTGTAGGAGGATAATTTACAAGAAAATCCTATAAAGACTGATAATGTAGAAAGAGAGCATTTGTCTCAAGAAGAACATCATCATGCTCCTGAGAATGAAAAAGTGGAAGACTTCACTGTTTCTAATAAAGAATATGTTGCTAGTTCAAAGGAAGAAAAGCATAGTTGTATTTTCCAAGAAGGTGATTCAGTACAATGTTCTCTTGCTATGAGTATCAAAGAAGAGAACATTCATGCGCTAGATTTTGAGGCCGATGTGAAGTCTTTGCTTGAACTTGGGAAACCTAAATGGCGACATAAAACTAGAGCCACAAATAGACTTAGATTGAATATGAGGGGGATTTTAAATCCAAAGCTAGAGAAAGAGAAAGATAAGATCACTGTCATACAGGATTCTTCAGTAGGAGAGGATGTAGATAATAAGAAAGAACCAAATTACAGTAGGTACAGGAAGCTACAAAGGAAGATTATGTAATGACTAAAATAATCCAAGACTGTAATGAAGTTTGTAACGAGGTTGTAGAAGAGGAAAATATTTCTGGTTTTGAACAAGGTATGTGTTCAAACACTGCATTGTCTGAAGCAGTAATATAGAAAAGGAAAGAAGAAGACCTAATTTTTAGAAAACTGGATATTCCATGGTTATCAAACATGGATTCGACATTACCTGGAGAGGTGCATATAGACTCTGAAATTGAAAATATTAGGAAAATTATTCAACAACGGAAGTCACAAATACAATTTTTGACTGAATCTAATGACAGGCTTGTGACTACCAATAAGATGTTAAGGGAAGACCTGGAGAATTTTAATGCACATTACCAAGAATTGATAGTAGTGGCAAAAGAAGCTTTGAGAAGAAAGATGGAGGTAGAAAATCAAGCTGAGGACCTAAAAAAGCAAAACAAAGTGTTATCAAGCAGGGTTAAGAGCTTGGAGACCAAGCAGGTTTGAGACAAGAAGAAATCCCATGCTTTGGAAGGCATAGACATGTTGGCTGAGGCTGCCAAGCAGTTATGAGCCACCTAATATCCAGCTGTGAAGTATTTCATTTTGTTATCGTATACATAGTTGTTAATAGACTATTTTAAAGATTCGAAGTTAAGATGTAATTCCTTAATGTAACTATTTTGAGAATAAACCTAAAGGTAGTTATGAAACTGCTTTATTTTGTAAAGGATAAAAGGAAGAAAGTTTAGACTAGATGGGTTCGATTTTTGTTTCAAGAAACACTATACAGCTAAGAGCATTGGAAGCATTTCAGACTGATACAAATGACTCTTATGTAAGTTTTGAAGGCTGCAATTGATTTATATAGACATAAGCCACTTTATCTTATCCATTGCTTTTGTTTCTGGTAAGTTTGACCACTCAGCTTATGACTTCATTCCTTGTTTAAATTTTTATTCATGTGAATGCTCATGTGTTGTAGACAAAACCAATAAATGTGCTTATGAATTTGATGGTTTATGTTTATTCTTTTAAGCCTTAATATTTCAGTTCTTTGATGTTATTGCAGGATTCAGTACTTGTATTAGTTTGATGATTGATTACTTTCTTGAAAATGAAACCCTCAAACCAATAAATGACAAAGACAAAACTTATTTTCTTTTCATTGTATTGAGATTGTACTAGCTTGTTCCCTTTGTAGTCTAGGTACAATTTCTAGCACAAACAGGTAGCGTCGTCTTTCACTGTGTTTGGCACTCCATCAAGAATTGAAAGTTGCTCGCCTATGTTGCATAGGAAACTTCACCATCTGATATCGCATATGCAACTTCAAAATATGATGTAGCGTTCTCCGAGGCTAAGGTCTCCAGTTCAGGTCTTGAAGAACCTACAGACATGGGTCTCCTCTTTGTACTGCCATTTCAACGATACGTAAACGCAATTACAGTCTTTATTATTTCTTGAGGTCTGCAATGTGCATTGCCCTATTTCTCTACAGTGTTTCTCTGGAAATCTGCCAGCTAGGAAAAGTAGTCATGAAACCCATTAGAAATTTTCTACTGTGAAATCTGTTTGAGCAATCTCGTCACGTCTGTTTTGTTGCTGTCATCACATCGCTCTGTCTTTGTGAATTTTTTCATCTATGAACACCACTGGGATATATCTGTCCAACCTGTTGTTTGTTGAGATTCTCTAATTGATTTCTATTGTAGATCTTTCAAACACCTGTGACACTTGAGATGAGGGATCATCAGTTGTCTGCCTAAGCTGTTCAATTCTTCTCTCTAGAACTATTGCAACCTCAGAATGCATAAAAAAATTCTTCACCAATTTCAAGCCCTATCAATCCCCCTCATTTTCCTCTACATATCAACATATATCATATTTATCATACTCATAATTTTGACATATTTATCTTCATGAGTATCTTCATGTAAACCAGACTGTAGACATCCAAATTTTCTCTAAGCATCATAGTCCATCCAAGTTTTCTTTGAAAATCATTGACATACATGTCATCATAGGTAATGTCTCTCAATGTCCACCACTGTGTATTCATTTATTGTCATCAATGCCAACCTGCTTGCTGCTCTGTTATCATCCAGTTCTTCCATCAATGCCAACCTACCGAACTATCATATTGCCAACAGCTCTGACCCCTCTTTGCCATCGACACCATTCCTTCCTGAATAGATACTTCAAAAACTAATTGTGGCCGGTTGACTGTGTTTTTAACAAGGTTTTTATTTAAACTTGTTGTTTACCAAAATGGCAATCCACCCAAAACTCTGCCAACTTAAAACAACTATATTGTTAAGTTCTCGACCATTCATATGATCATGTCAACAACTTTAACATCAAAACTTGTCCTATATTGTGCATATTAACCTCTGGCTTTGTCTTCACAGTATTAGCATGCATTCTTTGAAACCTGGAGCACATTATTCTAACATTTCTGGCGTGCATCTTTTGAGCTCTGTCCTCACCCTTCTTACTACTCTATCATCTCATCTTAGTTGCCATCAATGACAACCTATCTGACTTATATATTGACATCAATGCCAACCTAAACATCTGCCATATTTCCAACAGCAAAAACTTAAGTTGTGTGATAGATAAGATGGAAACAAGACCAATTCAACCATGATAGCACATGCAAGTTTTATTGGCATGATTAAATTCAAATGAGACCCAAGAATCAGATTAGACTTACTTCTCAAATATTTTTGTCCAAGAACCTAAACGTCTCATCTGCTTCACTGTGGTTGTGATCCACATCAGCCCGCATTTCTTCCACTGACCATACTTGAATCTTCTGCAATCAAATTTGTTAGTGCTCAAACCCTTCCCTAAGGAACTTTGTAGATTCTAATAGGCTGGAAAATAGAGTTAGCTACAAAACTAGCTCTGATACCATGCTGATTTTTATAAAGTTAGGGTTTGATAAAATAAAGAACAACTTTTAAACAATGATGCAGTAGATCAGAAATGTAAATCAATCATCCAATACAACTGTAAGAATTTAAAAACATAATTTGCATTTCTTTCAACTAGGGCACTACCAATAGGTCACCGTGCCAATAAATTTAAAAAACAATTTTCATTTATTTCAACTAGGGCACTACCAATAGGTCACTGTGCCAATAATCCAAAATAAACTGAAAGTAAAAATGCTAGTAAATGACAAGGTTATAAGTACTTAGCTGGGGATGAGCCCTTCTCTAATGTACTCAGATTTGCTTTCAGTTTTTCCAATAAGGCATAATAGATATAGAGACATAAATAGCCCTAGAAGGGAAACATCATACCTATGAGAGAGAGAGACCAAGGAAGAGTGTCAACAATAGGTACAGTTGTGTTAGGACAAACTTCAAGCACCAGCAAACCTTCTAACGTAGTTAGCAGACAACCAATGTCAACCACTAGTCAAGCTGCAATAACCAATACTAGCCCTAATAGGGCTCATAATACAACGTGAGACCTCAACAGACTCTAATAGTCTTTGATAACAGTAGCCAGAAATCCATAGGTTAATGGTAGCCTCAATAGGCCCTAACCAAAAAGTTCAACGGTAGCCTGAATAGACCCAACACCAAAGTGGCAGCAGCCAACAGGAGCAGCAAAAAGAATGGAGAACGGCAGCCCTAGAAGGGATAAACAAATAATAAAATAACAGCAGAATTAGGTGGACCTATCAGAGGAGAAAGACACAGCCTTAGAGGGATTATAACGGCAGCAAAAACAAATCCGTGCAGGGCTCAAACCTTGACGTCAAAAACAAAAAAATGTTCCATCAACCAGCTACCAAACGATGCCCTAGAAGGAGGCCGGAAAAAACAGAACCCAAACTAATTCACCCCCCGATTTCATGACCATTTACAAGGTCAATCATGATACCAAAACAACAAAGGTGACTCGACAAACAACCAACCCGATAAGGTCAAGTACCATAAGCAGGATAACCACAAGGACAAACAAGATAGGGTGACAAGGTCTCTCTCTCTAGGTATGCGTCCTCACATGTTCCATACATCTACTGAAAGTTTTGTCATCACAGTACTGAAGGGATCATACCGATGATGTGATCCTTCGGTCCTTAACTTCTTCCTGAGGTCAGGTACCTCATCAAAGGGTGGCCAGTCCTTTGATGAGCCGAACTAGGGGAGAAGGACATCACACATCATTACCATCTTAGTCTAACCAAGATCCACCTGGTACCCAAACTACATACACACCTGCAAATTGTTATAGAGTCTACCGTATTAAAACATAAGATTATGGATTTCAAGAGTTTGGAGAGGAGAATTATCTAAACCAAGATAATTAAATCAACTAACCTTTGACATGGCTGGACATCACCACACTATTATAATATTATTTTCTTCAACCAATAGCCATGAGTGCTAACAAGTTCATTGACACTATTTGACCAAATAAGATTACAAACCTATAAACTTGAAGCAAGTGTCACATGCTTATAACAGAGAGACCCATTATGAAATCTTGTTATATTATCAAATGAATCAAGGGTATATACCTTACTTCCAATATCCATATTATTCAACTAAGATCCTATTGTTGTGTTCCAGAAGTGAATGCACCTATCTACTATCTCACCTCTAGAAGCAAGGAGGCCATGTTGATGAGGGGACCAAGCAATGGCCTTAACAACACAGGCACTATAGTCTATCATTATATCTACTGCTGAAATATAGATGTAGAGCTACAAATATGATCTTTCCTATGTAAAATTGCAAATAATGGAAGAAAAATAGAGAATACATGCTCAAAATACTGAAATTTGAAATAGGGAGATGTCTACTAAAACATTTGTTGAAAAACATTCTGATTTACTGCCAAACCACTATATTTGCCATGAATCTCCCAAATTTATGCAAAGACTGATATTTATGGAAAAGACATCAGAAAAAATACAAATATATGCCTGATCTGTCAAATTGCTTCTTAATTGGACAAATATCACTTCTATACAACCAATATCTGCAGGAAATTGACTAATTTCAATTGTTGGGCATCTATTTTCATCTACTAGCTTTCAAAATTTACTGTCGGGTCACTTTATGACTATCAATTTCATTCCTAAGTGTCTGTATAGGCCTTATTATTCTTTGGTGGTGTCATACGACTTCCTGTATAGGTTGTATAGCCTAGAAGTGCACTTGAATAGATTAATATGGGTTGAATGGTGTTTAGTGTTTGTCTATACAGGACATGCCATTGTTTGGGCATTGCATAATTTTTCTTTTTTATTAGTCATTAAAAAATAGGTTTTGCCCCCTTTTTTGTTTTGGAACTCAAATTTAACCCCAAAAATCAAATATGGATTTAAATTGAAAGAAAACAAAGCTCGTTTATCTTTTAAATCTCATTTTAAATCCATCAAATGAATTGAACCATCTTTTAAAACTAGAAAAAAAAATAGCTTCTCTTTCACCCATATATTGTTCATTTTCGTTGGCATTATTTTCAACATGTGTATTAAAACATGATATGGAATGGAAAAGAACCAGGTGTATTAAAAGATGATTATTTTCAACAAGTGTTATTTGGGTCAGACACAGTGGAAATATTCAAGTGTATACCTATCTATTTCCAATATGGAAGGGAAAAGAACTCTCCAAAACACAATGATTTCCAATGTGCAGTACAAGCCCATTGTCACTGGGTTGGAGAGACATCCAATTTAACAGATTTCATACCTAAACTCCCTATTTTTTCCAACAGTTGAATATTAAAATCAAGGATAGGGGGTTGTGTAACTCGTCCTCTTGTTCAAGCATAGGGAACTTGATAATCAAAAAAGGAAATTAATTGTCGACCATGCATTCTCAATAGTCTGAGGTGGAAAGACTGCTAAGTTCTAGGATGATCAATGGTAGAGTTTCCAAGCATATAAAATATTCCACGGTTAGAAATAGTTTGTGAACTACTTCTACAAAGAGCATGGGTGAAATTTAATGACTACTGGGAACACAAGCCATTGGAAGATTAGATCAGAAGAATAACAGAAGTAAGATGGAAAGCTTTGATCAATAGCCCATATGAAGATCTTGATCAAAGAAAGATCTTGTATGGACCATACGAATCTCTTGATCAAAGAAAGATCCTGTGTAGACTATTGCTTGGAAAAGCTATGCTGTAATGTGAAAGACAGAGGTACCTATTTGGTTAGAGAAGGGTACTATCTTGCTTTATTCAGGAACTTTGGAGTAGAAAAATATTCATTCTAGAACCATTTTTGGAGAAGATATCAGCATTTGGATGGGTAGCTGTAAAAAATAAACTCCTTACATGGTTCTCTTTGAGGAAGAGAGTAGCGAGCCACTCCAGGTATAGTGTCTGCCAACAAAATGAAGGAATGCTAGTCATTTTTTCTTTAAATGTGAAGTTGCTAAGTTGGTATGGTTGTTATGGGAAAAAGAAATATCCTGCTATGGACTAGAAGGTTTTATAGTACAAAAACCATTTCAAAATTAGAATTCATCTTCCTTTACATCAAAATACTTAGAAATTAATCTGCAACATCAGTCTATTCAATTTTGGAATTTATGACTTGCCAAAAACTACAAGATATTTCCACAGCTTGGATGTTTCTGACCTTAGCTTGGATGGAGAATACTACTTATCCGACCTTTTTTGACATCCATCCCAATCTTTTAAAGCTCTAAATTCCCGATCTCGAAAGGATTCCCAAGTGAGCTTGGGAGCTTGATGAACTACTTTTGGTTTGCAACAAAGAGAATCAAGGAAATTGCATCTTTTGGCCTGGGAGAAAGCTTCTATACCAAATGGTCAGGAGTTAGAAAGGGGACAAAAACAAGCCTGGATAGAATTATCAGCATCCAATCCTCATTTTGAGGCTCTAAAAGGAGGCTACATGGATGTAAACAACAGTTCTGAGCACCCTTGTGCATGTAATCCAATCTCTTAAGAATAATAGTGGAATTAACCTGTATAGTAGCATGGTTTGGAATGCTCCTTTGATAGTATGTTACCCTGTAGGTGTTGAGATTCAAGTGAATATTGTATTGATAATATGTGGACATGAAAATTATGCCAATTACATTAGAGAAATGTCGGTCTCGTGCCAATAGGTCTCCTACGATGGATGCATAGGAACCTAATAAGCCAATGCATAGACCATTTTTCTCTTCGCTTAGCAACTCAGATCTCATAGTCATGTATCAAGGGAATAAAAAAATATAATCAAAATAAATGCAAACTTCCAAACTTGAAAAAATGCTCCAAATGTAAGAAAAAAACAAATAATTTATGAAACGAATCAAACTAGTACAAAGGGCTCAAACCGCAATCAATTATCAAGGGAATAAAAATATATTTAACCAAAATAAATGCAAACTTCCAAACTTGAAAAAATGCTCCAAATGTAAGAAACAAGCAAACCATTCATATTTGCCAAGATATCAAAGCTAGAAATACAAGCAATTCCATGTACTTGAGTTTTAACTTTTGAATGAGCCCATTCTTGCTAAGCAGAAGTATTGTTAAATTAATTGCTTAACCTTTAATACTAGGACATTATCTATGGATAGATAGGTCCCAACTTCATTTCCTGTCACAAATAAGAAAAAAATAATGCATTAGTTAACTATCAAAACATCAAACTTAAAATAGCTTGCATCAAGGAAATGTAGCTCTAATATTACTATATTTAATACAAAGTATAGACTATAGAACCTATTTTTACCTGAAATGCAACTTCAAATTTATGTATGGTAATCTTTCTCCCATCAAGAATTTTTCTTTTCCAACCTGCTCCAAGAATAGAGTAACATCGAATTCAAACTAAAAAAAATCACATGATCTATTAAATTCCATTCATTATTTATACACTGCCAATGTATATTGGTTTAGATTATATCTTGTGGCATATCAAATTCCCAATTCTCACGTCGCTCTTCATTTTCTACATTTTGAACATGAACTTCTGTAGATGAAATATCATTATGAGCCTCCAAAACATTATGTTGCATATCAAGTTCATTGGAGACATTTGTTATATTGTATTCTCCTCTTCTCTCACAATCCGATCACCAGAGTGCCAGTGCTCTATTGAATGGAAAATTGCTAATGCCATACTTTGTTACATATAATCTTAAACAGATATGTGTAATTTAAGTAAATGATATTGATAAGATAGACGATGCATTACTGATCGAGCTACCAATGAGCTTACAAGATCTTGTAAGTCTATCTCTACACATTAGAGGTATAATAGTTGATGTTGTAATTTTACGATGCACCTTGATTCATTCATTATATGTATATAATTTTATTTTTTTAGTAAGCTAGTACCCATGGATTTTCAAATCAATGACCTAACACAAGGAGTGCCTTAACAATACACCCATTCACCATCTATTCTATGCCCTATGGGAATATGTATCTAAATTTAATATGTTTTTTACTATAAATAAAGTATGACTTGAATCCATTGATTGTATATTAAATCAATCCATGTAATATTAGTGTAATGTCATACTTTGTTACATATAATTTAAACAGATATTTGATATGTATCTCAAATGTATATTATCAATAATTAAAACTAGATATATAGTGAACTATTATACAGTGAACTAATTAATGAAGTATTGTACCTTCCCTAATGACATCAGAAACTCGATCATGATCAAGTGAGACCATTGCCTCGTCAATGTGCATCTCTTGCCATGTTGGAATTGGATGTGGGCCCTTTGGGTTAAGAGGGACATATTTCCATGGTTTCACATATATATCATTTTCACAGTGATGAAGCCCGCATCCATTTGCATCAATGGAAAAATCACAAAAACAAGCACACTTCCTTGTTTCAATGGCAAATATGTCACCCATGTCTTTACTCTGAACAAAATGTAATTCTCTCGTACCAGGTATGGTCTCACAATACCACGGCATGGATCTATTCACATCACCAAGGGAAACATCCCAAAAGAATCTGCATGGAATTAAATCTGTCATATATAAATTCCTACTAAGTAGTTGTTCTTTTGGAAATGATGATATTGAATGTTATTAGCTTATTAATTGAGTTTGGAGTTTATTACCTGCACACATGCCTTACTTGTTCGCGACCTTGATGTCCCAAATGACGTGTGCACCAATCAACTACTTCCGCGGATCATTTGAGTCAGGTTGCACCATGACTCATCTGGTACCTCCGAAGTGCTCTTTTCACACATGCACCCGCGCCATCATGTTCACCCTTTCCATGCCCTGTTTCAAAAAATCTCCAGGTGTGTCGGACTCCTGTCTCTTTATGAAGGCGACTCAACCAATAAAAAGAGCATGTCAATTTAAATTTCCATGCACACCCATCTGACCAAATCCAGTGTTCAATAAATGATATGCCTCTCTGCCTGAATGAATCATAAATCAACCCAAAGCAGTGTTGAAATAACAATGTGTCATGCTCACAATCATCACTGACATAAAAATGGTAGTCCTTGATCACTTCACGTGACTGAGGAGTGCTATCCCTACCATCAATGCTTTCCTAAGCATGTCTGTACATTACATGTACGAATATAGACACATGGTCGGAGTGATAGTACTCACTATGTATCTCTCTCTGAGGAGCAAATGTGTAGTTCTGAGCAAAGTCTACCACTGATAAGATTGTGCCCGGATCAAATACCTCACGAGAATGTTTGAATTCTGAATCTTGCCACCTGGACCTATGGGAGTGCTTTATGTATTTATAAATCTGACTTTGAAACTACTCCATGAAATCTGAAACATAAATCTCATCCTTGAGCAATTCGATCCTCTTAGATGGCACAGATGAAGAAGATGATGGATTCATGGAGACATACTTGTACCTCTTCCACATAACTGTGATATCTGACAATCCAGGGTGTGTTGGATCGATAGGAAATTTCCTATGGAACAATGTCAAATCACCGCATTTAGGGCATCTTCTCCCACCTGCACACCTCTTATTGAAAAACACTTGTTCAGGATTCCTGTTGCACAGTATCATACAAATAAAATGTCACACTATGTGAGGAGCTAGTTCACCGTTCCAGTGCCGTTTGCTAAAATCCATAAATGTGTCATAGTATAGTTGAAATTCAACGTGTTACCGGCAGCAACAAGTGTCGCGAATCGTATTCGGCCTAATATACCACTGTTTCAATTTGTTGAACATGCTAAATGATATTTGAACACCAGGATTAGTTTCTTGGAATTCCTCGTAAAGTGCAACTCCCATCATCTCCATTACATGCTTACAATGCTCCTGATAAATGCCCTGGATAAACGTTGTCGCAAGTCATGCTTTCGATCTGGAATAGCACGAGAATGGCTATCCCAAAACTCTATCACCTTCTCTCTAATTCCCGCTGCCATCCTACCTCGATAGGGTTCCCTACAAATAAGAGCCCAACATGCAACTTCATCATTTTCATCTATTCGGACACTGAATTTAGTATATTTGAACAATGTTCTTTTTTAAACTTTGAGCAATGACCCCATTGTTGATACCATTCGATTTCTTGAGGTTCTTTGTACCACAACAGTCGTTGTAATTTCCCTACGAGCCGCTCGGATATCATTATTTCTTGATTTTCCAAACGAAGATAATGCAGTTCTTACATTTTCTATTGCATTTTCGCATGTCTTTTTTTGTTTTAGCATCTTGAAAACCCAACAACTTTCTGGCACGTTTCAATTTTTTGTGTTTTATCAACCCATATAGAATTTGAGCTTGTGCCATCATTGAATATTGTTCAAAATATGACTTAATTATGTCACTGACATGGTCTCTAACTGTCCGACTAGGGATCGAGTTCCCAATTTCTTCTCGCACTGAAACAACTGCACAATCCTTTAAACAATTTCCACCCCTTCCAACCCCACTGCAACTCCTGATTATACTTGAAATGTGAGAGGGCAAGGTGTCATGTGATGGCTGATCAAGATCATGAGGGAGCACAGGGTGATGTGATTCTTGATCACCATGATGTGATGTCTGACCATAATCTCTCCCTACATAATCAAACTTCATGTGAAAGGAATTTCAATCAGAAATGCACGATACAAGGAGGTTAATTTAAAGTACTAAATTGAAGTGTTTTGAAATGCATTGGTATAAGAATTGAAAATACTTTTAAAACAAGAAAATTGTATGTAACTTGAATTCAAAATAAATAAATATCTACACATTTAACTTGAAGTTGTACATTTAGCTTGATAATTGTTCCAAGTAAAGTTTGAAATTGCTAGTAAATTGAAATTTGAAATTGCTAGTAAAGTTTGAAATTGCTTATAACTTGAAATTGCTAGTAATTACTTGAAAATTGTTCTAAGTATGAAATTGCTAGTAACTTGTACATTTAACTTTAAAATTGCTAGTGACTCGAGAAAATTTTTCCAACTAATACATTTAGTTTGAGAATTGTTCTAAGTAAAATTTGAAATTGCTAGTAACTTGAAATTTGAAATTGCTTGTAACTTGAAATTGCTAGTAATTACTTGAGAAAATTGTTCTAAGTAAAGTTTGAAATTGCTTGTAACTTGAAATTGCTAGTAACTTGTATATTTAACTTTAAAATTGCTAATAACTTGATATTTGTTACATGTAAATTAACAAATTGAAAATTGCTAGTGACTTGAGAAAAATTGTTACATTTAGCTTGAGAATTGTTCTAAGTAAAACTTGAAATTGCTAGTAATTACTTGAAAAAATTGTTCTAAGTAAAGTTTGAAATTGCTAGTAACTTGTACATTTAACTTTAAAATTGCTAGTAACTTGAAATTTGTTACATGTAAATTAACAAATTAAAAATTGCTAGTGACTTGAGAAAAATTCAGTACAAGTATTGAAAATTTACATTAAAAACAAGAAAAGTGTTTGTAACTTAAAAGTATATATATTTAACTTGATAATTATTAATAACTTGATAGTTGTGCATTGAACTTTAAATTTGTTAGTAGAAATTTGATGTGGAAATTGGCAAATTGAAAATTTGTTAGTAACTTAGAAAATTGCAATTAGTCAAATATGTACAAATTAACTTGAAAATAGTGTCCAAGTGTACATTTAATTTAAAAATTGTTCCAATAACATTGAAAATTGTTAGTCACTTGAAAAATTATCCATTTAACATGAAAATTATTACAAATTTTGAAATAGAAATAACAAAGTTATGAAATAAATAAGAATCTCATCACAAATAAATATATTAAATAAATTAGATTGTGAAATATTTAATTTTTGTTTAAATTGTTACTAATTTTGTAGTCTAAATAACAAATTGATAAAAATCTTATTACAGACAAAATATAGTAAGGCTAAAATAGAAAGAAAAAATAGTTAGTATATATATAACAAATTATTAGAGAAAGATATATGAAATTTAGATTAGGTAACATATAATTCAAAAATTCACCTGGGTTGTCCTCCATTGGAACTTGTTGCACCAAAGGTGCATCTTCTTCTCTCAATCTTACTCTGTGTTGTCTCATTCTTTCTCTATTCTTCTCATGCTCTTCATGCTCGTTTTGTTGACAAGCATGCTTCATTTGTCATTTTCTTTTGCTCCCCATCAAACTACAATGAAAACAAACAAAGAAATTTTCAAATTGTTATAACAAACAACAATATGAAATATGAAATTGAACAACAATAATACTTCTTACATGTCTAATGAATTCTAATTGAACAATAATAATACTTCTTACATGTCTAATGAACTCTAATTGAACAACTTCAAATTCACATAGCTTTACTTGAAAGTAAATTAACAATGAATTACATAAGTGTTGTTTGGCAATTGTTAAGTAATTATATAGAAGTTTCTTGTTAATTTTGAGTGGGAATGGTGGTTGGAAACATTAACTGTCCAACTCCTTTCCCGAGTTCCTTTTTATGTTTTATTTACACACAAATCCTCAATCGAGGCCTTTTTCCAACACCTCGATCAAGCAACTAACCTCGATCAACGGCTTTACGAGACCTCGATCGAGGGTTTTAGAACCCTCGATCGAGGTTAGTTTTAGCCCTCAATCAAAGTTTTTTAAAACCCTCGATCAAGCAAATAACTCGATCGAGGGCCTAAGAACAGGCCAAAAGCCCTTTTCACTGCAGAAAAAAATCTAGTTTGCCTTTCACAAGCTTAAACTGTCATTAAATGCACATTAATGAGCGTACTTGATACCGTTGGATTTGTCAATGAATCCTCTATCCATATACATATAATTTACAAATGTGTATCTTTGTATGTCATTTTTTTAATTTCTTCTAAAGCTTACCCTAGAAAACCCTGTCGACAAGTTCAAATGAGATCAAAGATAAATCAACAACATTAAAAATACACATCCAAAAATTTTGAAAAAATATACAAGCACTACATCAGTGCGTCCTCTTCAAAATGGCATTTTTAGTTTTGTAAATTATGTAAACAATCAAAATATTTTGCGCACACGCATATGTGTGCAAAATGCGACGGAAATATTCACTTGTCTAAAAATAATAATAAATATAATTTTTCAAGGAACATTAAAAGAAAAATATATCAGCACTAGTGCATTCTGTCTAGATCATGTTCACATATTTCATTTTTTTAAATTATTACTTTAATATTAAATTATTTTGCACACACACAAGCCACTTGTTATTTGCTCTTCAAATTTTTAAGGGCACACATTTCATTAAATGAAAATTTGACACGATAAATGACATTGGTATATTTTAAAAATATATATATCATTGGAAAGCCAACATAATTCTCTACATTTCATTTTTTAACCGCATGGAAAAATTCATAAAGAAAATATGAGTTTTTAGGGCTTCAATTTAATATATGGGTAAAATTTTCATTTTCCATCGCCATATTTGGAAAAAAAGAGTTACCCATCTTCATGGAATCACCCATGTTACTAGATCTGTGTAAGATCCAATTAATATACATTTGGAATGGACTCCATGGCATATTATGTGAATGCAAATCATTTGATAGCCTTGTATGTGAAGAAATTTATCAAAATATTTTACAGTTGTCTAAACATGATATGATTTGGACCTTTTCCAGTCACATTTTCTATCATTCTTGCTCAAAATCCAACCAAAAATAAAAAAGAGTTGCTAGAATTGCATATATTAATTGTTGAGATTGCATAATTGAGGTGCAATAAGTGTATTTGAGTGTGCTAAATCCATTTATGTATTCAAAACTGCAATTTCAACAATGAAAAATTGCAACTTGATTAAAGATTGTATAACCGGATTCCAATGATGATAGGTGGAAAAGGTCCAAAACATAGTGTTTAAACTACAGATATTTTTGGTCATCGCTACACAGAGAGCATTTAAATTTTAATGTGGCAATAGTAATATACAAGGTAAGCTCTATTGTCTATCTACTCCACCATTGTTTCAAGTCTTAACAGTCATTCTACAACATTTCAAGTAATAATATTCAAAACAGCAGAAAATCACATAAAGGTTAATGCATGAAAATTCATTTTGTAGATTATACAGAATTTATTTTGACAGTACTTCTCCACGGAATCTGATTTAGAATTAGAATCATACTTTCAGACAATTACTGTACACAAGCATTATAGTTATTTTTATATATGCTGTGTCTAGCGGTGTCATATCCAAAATTCTAAAAGAAAGTGTCGTACACATAGCCATCCTCGTATCCATGTCCGTTTCAGTATCCCGGTAACTTAGATGCCAAGTAATGATGCTATAGAACCCTACCTATAATAAACACCTTAAATTAAAACTCAACAGTTATGATAGCAAGGAAGCTTTTCTAAGAGAAAAAAATACTCTAGTAAGAGCTTCCATGATATCAACAATGCATTATAATAATTCATTCTTCCCGGAATGAAACCCTAGACCACAATATCAAAACTAATTTGACAACTTTTGATGATATCAAAAAAATTGAGGTATACACTATATGGAAAATGGATTAAACAAGATCAAACTGGGAAATGTCGAAGGCAGCCTTGGGATTTACTTGCACATCCCAGCATCCATCACTGAAAGATCAAAGCTTTACCTCTGCTCGAGTATAGTACATAATTTGATTAGAAATCGTGTACAATGTCGGTATCGAAATTCAAATAATCAGTCTACTCACAAATGATCGAAGTTTCCAGACTGAAAAATGTTGAAAGAATAAGATACATAGCACCCTTGCCTCTTATGCAGATAGTTGTTACAGGGATTATATCCTGCAAATAAAATAAACATCTCTCAGGAATTTGCTAGAACTTCAGCATGATTCAAAGACCATACCCTATGAGTTCAAGCATTCAAACAAAATAGGGAGAGAATAAAATAATACTTCCATTCGACAGACTCATAAGCCAATCATAAGCTGCATAAATACATTCTTTTGAAATACATTAAAAAAAGTAACTTACATTCTTAGAATGTGGTAATTTGATGCCGTGCCCATTATTGCTTTCCCCAGAATCCCTTCTTATGAACATGGCTGCTCGGGACAACATTTTTGATAGATTTTCCTCGGAATAAAAAATGTTTTTTTGAGAAGGATTTACTGAAGAATCCTTTATCACTGGAACTTGACGACCTCACATCATGATCACCAGACAGGCAATTCTTTGTAGAAGATGACTGGAAACCTGCCAAAGTTTCAGATACTGGGATATCATCATTTGCAACCCCAATTCTAGATAGTTTGTTTCTTGAAAATTGACCATGCAATGCAGAGAGTCTTGAATCACTTTTGTGGCCAGTAACCTGCTCTACTGATTTATGCTGTCTCGAAACCATATTCTCACATTCAACACATACAGGACAAGGAGGATCCTGACAAAACACTTCAGGAGTAGCCTGCTCTAAGCATTCTGCATGGTAGACATGCCCACAGACCAGTACCGCGATAACAGAAAGATCATTACTAGCCACCATTTTCTGAGCACTCCATGGGGACCTTTGTGTTAAAAGCTTTGAACATATGCCACATGTTTGTAGATCCACCTGAGATGATAGAGATGCAGCTTCAGAGCTACTGGCCCTTATCCTTTCAGCTTCCACCATAACTCTATCCATGCTTTCTTTATTAGAAGCCCATCGGAAATCAGAAGGGCTGCTAGCATCCATCCACCGAAGCCGCGCTCTCCTAGAGGAAGCCACTAGATCTGAAAATGTCTGCATAGACCACAAATCAGAAGGTCCTCCATGGAATCCCACTGTTGAATCACCACTACTACCAGATAACTTAAAGGAGTGCCTCCCTTCCAATAATGCTACAGGGCTACTATTTGATACACTTCGTGCATGAATTCGGCTATCTGAAATTTGCCTGGATAATGAGTGCCTAGAAGAATGGTGTGGGTGCCTTGAGAAAAACAAACTGCTTCCAATTGAACGACGGCATGAAGGAGGCTGACTTCTTGATCTTTTTGAGGAAAAGCTCAATGAATTTAAATAAGGTGGAGTAGCTTCTGGTGTGTTAGAGACTGTTGAGGACCCAAGTGTATGTTCACCCTACAAAAGAGTTGATAAAACCAGTACATAAGAACTCAGCACATGAAATGGGAAGTAGAAAGTGCCAACCAGTACACCAAAATCATACATTGGATCATTCCAACTTAACTATCCACATCACTAACCTCTTTAGATGACAGTTGTGTTACAGATGGATTTGAAATCAAATCTGCACAAATGGAAAACAAAGGTCAGTAATCTTATGGACTCCTAATCTCATCTCATTGGTCATTTAGATGAAAATTTTGTTTAGATTTTATACATGTGAGAGAGATCTAGGTTTCCCATACTCAATGCTTGGCCTTAATGAAACTAATTTGGTGGCAGACAGAGCAGAACAAATTAAATTAAGCAAGATACATTAAGGCAGACTTTAACTTTTGGCTCGTGCTGCCAAATTCAAAAGTTTGGATGACCCGTCATCCAAATGTTTTTTTACTTTTTTGGTTAAAAGGGGTCCAACACTCAGCTTTAGTCGAAAAGGAAAAGCTCCAATTTACACCAAACCTGTAAAATTCAAAAGTTTGGACAAGTGAACTTCCAAATGGTTTGAGAGAGAAACAAGCCAAACAAATTGAGAGATTACTCCACTTCGTCTTCTTGGCATAATGGCATTTCTTACATCCTTATGTCCCCACTGAATAGATTCTTTCCTTTTGTCGATCATGTTAAACTATTTGCCTAAGCTTTCCCACATTTATTTTGAAGACTTGAATAAAACTAAAAGGCTCTGATAATGCTGATGGTCCCACTAAGAGGGCTCTGAAAAAGTGGGGGACTTACTGGGTGTATGGTGACCTTACGATGTTAAAATCTGTCAATTAAAATTAAAATTTTGCTCTTTCAATATCTTCTGTGCATAGTTATGTGTTTCTAAGGTATGCTGGTGCATGATTTGACTTTATGAATTCTTGTTGGGCCCTCACCATATAAGGATGCATTAGCATATGATTTTCTGTACCTTGTGCAAATCTGTCTTTGTGTTATCTTATGCATATATTTGTTTATTCAGAGTTGGGATTCTCATCATTGTTTCAGATATGAAAGTAGGCATCTTAATCTGTCTATAACTAGAATAGAAACTGACTTCATTCTAAATGATTTGACCTTCACCAAGATCGATGGATTTATGGGTACTAAAAAAATTAGGAAAGCTCACCTATTATTTTTGTGGCAAGAGAGTTTTACGCCTTCCTGTTTGAAGCCAAAGAAAACAGAGATCTTATCTTCAGAAACGGTCCTTATTTCTTTGGCACCAAGGGAATGTATTTGAATCATTAGACCCCTGATTTTGACTGAGAATTGGACATCCCCTCTACTGTTCTGGTCTGGGTTCGATTGCCTCATTTGCCTCTGCACTGTTGGGGAGAAGACACCCTCAAAAGCATTGGGAACTCCCTCAGGAAATACATTGATAAATCCAAACCAAACCTGACATGTTTGCTTATGCACAAATCTGTGTTAAAGTAGATCTAGAGAACAAGCTACCAGAAGCCATTTTGCTCAATCTAGACAACTGGAAGCATGTGCAAAAATTGGATTACAAACAACTGCCTTTCAAATACAAAACCTGTCATATGGGCACTTCACTGAAGATTACAAGAAAAACATCCCACAAGCTCAAGCTACACCAGCCAAGGAAGAGTAATGGCAATAGTGAAGAAAAAACTCAGTTCAAAACCCTCTGGCTCAAACCAAGCTTCCCCTTTTAATCCTGAACAATCTATTTATCTACTCCATCCAGTTCAAATCAACCTGCCCCCTCCCATCAGATTGCATCTTCAATCCATCCTCGGCAACCTCAGTAGAGATCAATCCCCTAATCTCCAATCTGATCTCTGCAAATAGATTCAATATTCTCTCTCAGGTCCAGCCCATTGCATTGGAGGAAGTAATAGCCCTCCCATCTGTGAAAGAGCCTGGATCCCTTTTTCCAGCAAGGTCATCCCCCATTTTGGATTCTCAAATGGACCCCCTTTCAACACTGAGAAAGACCTTATTTCAGACAGGTTAGGGGAAATAGATCATGTTCCGGAGAAATCCCACAATCAGTGCAGCAGCATTATGACGCAGAAAATCCCAACAGCAGCTCGATGAGGAAGACAAATAGGAGGAAGTGAAGGAAGAACGGCCAAAAAAGAAGCTAGGAAGAAGGCCAGCAAAGGAAAAGTGAGAGGAAGCAGCAAACAAAGAAAAAATTTCGGATATCCAGACCACTACTGAAAGTTCGATGGGAGCAAAAGAAAAACTCTTTCCTTTAAGAAGCCCACAATGAAATAATGAAAAAGGTCTCCTGGAATAGCAGAGGCTTAGAAAGTAAGTTCAAGGAAGACGCACTAAGAGAATTAAATCATTTAGAAAAGCCTTCTATATTCCCTCTATAGGATACCAAATTAAAAGAGAATGATGTTCTTTCTATTGGGAAAAGACAGCGGAAAACTAGCTCAGGGACAGCAGTAAGAGCTAGAGGAGCTTCAGGCAGCTTTTGTACACTTTGGGATAACTCGGCGCTAAGCCTGGAATAAATGCACCATACTCAGTGTTGGCTTTTAACATGTCTCAGACATCTAGACTCGCGTATCAAATTTCATATTTTAAATGTATACATGCCCATATTATATAAGGAGAAAGAGGAATGTTGGCATTCTCTGCAGGGATACAGAATTTACCAAAAACAGTAGTGGCTGGAGTTTTTAATGTGGTTATATCCAATAATGAAAAAAGAGGAGGCAGTATGGTTAGACACCTGTATCAAGAAAACATGGAAGACCTTATTTCAGATGGGGATCTTGTGGATGCCAAGCCTCTCAAAGGCAAATTCACTTGGATCAACCAAAGATTCAGTCTTGGTCATATAGTTCCTAGACTAGACCGATTCCTTCTTCACAGTGACCTTTTCAACCATGTCATCTCCTCCAACTTAATCCCCTCAAGTGTCTTGGAGCATGAGCCCATTTCTCTCTTCTTTTGTCGCTCTCAAGACCTTGGGCCTATTCCCTTCAGATTCTCTCCTCTTTGGCTACAGAATCCTAGAGCGGTGGATATAACACCTGAAGAATGGAATAGATCGATCAATGGTTCTCCATCTTTTGTATAGACGGGAAAAATAAGGGCTGTCAAGCATGCGCTCAAGGATTGGGATAAAACCTCCTTTACTCCACCAGCAAAAGAGAGGTTAGATCTGCAAGCCAAGCTGGGGTCTTTGGAACACAGAATGGAAGTTGGTAAGGTCATTAAACAAAACCTGATTTAAGAAAGGGAGCTATGCAGTAAGATTCATAAAACCAACCATATGGAAGAAGAAATGTGAGGTCTGAAATAAAGAATCCTTTGGTTAGAATCCAAGGATAAAACACTACATTTTTCCACAAGCAAACCAAACCTAGATTGCAGAAAAAAATTGTCAAAGAAATTACCCTAGAAGACAGCACTTGCTTAACCAATTTCTTAGTCATCAAAGACGCAGCCCATTCTCATTTTGAGTCATTATATACAAAGAAGGAAGAAGTCGAGCAAGAGTCCTTCACGACTATGCTGACTACGTTGATCTTAAATGAGGGCAATGCAAAGCTAACAAGGGAATTTGGAGCGATAGAGATCATTAGAGCATTATGGGAGTTGGATCCTAACAAAGCCCCAAGACCAAACGGTTTCTCAATCTAATTTTTATGTGTGTGTTGGACTATCATCAAGACAGATCTGAAATGCATGCTAAACCATTTCCCAAAAAAAGAAGATACTGGGGGGCAGCATCAACTCTTCTTTGTTAGCTCCTATCCCTAAAGAAGCCAAGCCTTCCGCATTTGCAAGATTTCACCCAATCTCTTTATGCAACTCCTCCCATTTCCAACTAAAATGATGGCAAATAGACTCTGAAGATTCCCCCATAATCATTTCTGACAACCAAGGAGGATTCATGCAAAAAAGACGAATAATAGACAACATTATTTTGGTACAAGAGGCAATTCATTCCAGCGAGGCAAATAAAGAAAAGGAAATGATAATCAAGATAGATATGTCGAATGCATTTTTTTAATATTGATTAAGCAATGTGTGCGACTCCAACTTTCATTTAAAACATTATGTGGACAATAGCCACAAATTTGTTTGTGTTAAGATTTTACATCTAGGTTGAAGATAAACAAATGTGATCATTGTCTTGTGATGGTGAAGTTAAAAATAGTATGTGACTTGAGTTATCATTTGATCATCCAAGCATGCTATTGGAATTCTTTAAAAAAAATGGGGACATCCTCTTCCCCCAATACCTTAATCACTTGTTTAATGAATAAACCCATAATCCGCATGGGTATTTCAACTCATGGCAACTGACATGCGATACTCATTATGAAAGGATGAGAATCAAGTCTCATTACACCCCTGGTACCATTGCACATACCAAACTTCATGGAGGAGCAGCTATTTCAATCAGAATTTGATTTTATCCCGATAAAAGGTGGGATAGTGGGAATTGCAGTTGAAAGTTTGGAATGTAGCTCTAAAACTCTGTTGCTGGTTGAGGTATGGCCTGCGGATTGTGCTCCATGTGATAATCCTGGATCAAATTTTGGCCCTTCTCCTCTTTTCATTCCTGGCTTGTCCCTATTCTACATCTCTGTCCTATACCTGGCTCTGAATTGGAGGAATCAACTCAGAATATCAATGGGAATGTGATTTGTCACTCCAGTCCTTTCGGGACAACCTTTCTTGTAAACATCAAGCAAGATTGGGAGGTGTTTTCATTTGCTGGGGGTCATTCCATCAGCAGTCAAGAGGTAAGGTCTGCCCCACCTCAGAAAGCCATTCAATTGTTTGATCTTGCAGCCAGTTGTGACTCTTGTGATATTGGGGAAATTATAGAGGAGCATGAAAAAAGGTCAGTTGTGGACTCTGGATTAATCTGGCACCAAATTGCTGTTTTTCTGGGTATTATGGATAGCCATAGCCACCCTGGGCATTGCCCCTGTTGTGAAATTCTAGACATTCACAAATTTCATCATAGACATAAGGGTCTAATTGCAGAGCAGAACCTTCATTTTCTCAGCCACTAGCAAAATTTACTCTCAGAATGAACACCATAACACAGAACAAGCAGTCATAATGGATAATCCCTTGCAACAAAAAGGAAAATTGATATGCTAGAAGCTGAATGTATGGCTCTGCATCAGATGGTTACAAACGTGTCCAAGAATGCTCAATCCATGGCTTCAAATGCAAGAATGTCTGTGGATTCAATAATCATAAAGAACAAATAAGAAGACTCTCTCCATCAAGCTCTAGTGGATGTGGACATGATCGGAAGCAACCAGGAAGCCCAGCCCTCTCCTCAAGAACAAGATGAAGCATACGGTAGGCATGTTTTTTGAAACAAATTTTCAATTATTATGTACTGCAAACAATATTTAGTATCAGGAGTTTTTTACAGGCTTTATACAAGCAAAAGATAGTTAATCCTCTGCGAAGGACAGAAAAGGTTTTTGAGTAGTTTTACAGAAAAAAATTGGACAATTTTTTAGGATAAGACTGGAATTTTTCCCTCCTTTTTGTCCGTAATATTATGCTGACCAGTGAGGCCACAGCACTTTTATAATACGAATCTATAACCGTTTCTGTCTAAAAAAAACAAAAAAATTACCAGTGTTAAATGATTGATAATTACAGCCATGTAATTATTTGCATCATCATGTTAAGGACAAGATGCAAATACTTGCATCATATGATCCATCCCAGCTATGCTTTGAGGATGAAAGTGAAACATATAACTAGGAGAGTCTTTATATTTTAAATTACATTAAAATAATAAATCAATAGGTAAGTTGCAAAGACACTTTACATGTCACAAATCATCCAGAAAACCATTTAACAAGGTTGAAACCTAGTTTTAACATCCATTGCAATCATTTACTTAGAATATGTTAGCATTTATCCTTCTAAAGTCTAATGATTCTTCGGCCAATTGCCGGAATTGCCTACTTCAAGCACATACAACCAGCACAGAAAAAATAGGGTGCACTTCACTTGGGCAAGAGACAGGTAGCATCTTACATGTTAGGATCGAAGTAAGAACTAGCACGAAAAAAATAGGGCACACTTCGCTTGCACAAGTGACAAGTGACATCTTTTATGTTAAGATTAAAGTAAGAATTAGCTCTACAATTGTGTAAACAGGGAATGAAGCTGAAAGGCCATTAAAGTTATTTACACCTTCAATTGTAATGATCTTGAGTTAAAGATATCTTTCCGAAGATGGATACAAACAGAAAATGTTTGATCTTTTACATTCACTTTTTACATCTTTTTCTTGTCTACAATTTCAGACAATGTAAGGTATACTTCACATACTACTAATATAACTTCCTACAGTTTCAGAACATGAAGAGCAGCTTCTCTTCCAATGCCTGCTAAGCCCCCAGACTGTTGCCTACTTGCCAAAATAGCAAATAGACACTATCCTGAACAAAGCTAGTTTGTGAAACTGCCAATCGTGCTCTTACAAAAGGAAAGTTTAAGCAAAGCAAAATATCTTTAGGAGTAATATCTAATTTGAAATTCCAATGACCATTTATTATTTATAAAATTATATACATCCTCACTTGCAATATTTCTTGCGGGCATAAAACAAACATTATAGTTCATAAGCATTTCCCATGTCATAAGACATAGAATTTCAATAAACTTCCCCAAAGGTTAAATAATCAAATAAAAACACACAATTTAGCAGACGATTCTATGACATAAAACCTGAAACAACTGTTTTGTGACTGCTACGAAATGCAAAAAATTGAGGTAACTGCCAATCAAAGATGTTACCTGGAGGTGCAAGGACAAAATCTCCAGTATCTCTAACATGAATAGGTGAGTTTAACCACTTAGGTGCTTGAAAGCTATCTGAAGGGCTTCCTTCATTTGGAACATTTTCTGATAGAGTTCTCTGATGGTTCAAAAAACGAGAACTCAGGACTCTGTTCCCTCTATTGTTTGATGAGAGAACCCTCTGAAATTGTACAGAACTGGTAGTTGCCACATCATCTTCTGCCTGTAATTTATTGTCCCAATGAGGGTGAATTGAAGGTGAGAAACCCCCATTTGTCCGCCAATGTGACTCCCGCCGACCAAGTGGTCGTCTATCATTGTAAAGTGGCAACTCCTGTGGCCTTGCAGCCACACAACAGACAGACCCCATATTGGTTGGGTTGTACTACCCACCAGTTAAAGTAATGTTGGTACAGCAAAATCTTCACTTCATTCCTATAAGAAATAAAATGAAGAGAGATTTCATGTTATAAAGCTCAAAATCCAGTGCCAGGCTTCAGTAACTACCACCATAGGTGCCAAAATTTATTGGAAATATTTTTTCAAAAACATATCTATAGTAAATGTGCCCTAAAATCCAGGAATCAGTGTGATCCCAACCTCTTGGACAAACCGGTTTTCCTGGTTTCAGTGTCTAGAACTTAGCAAGTGCAAGCTACTGTCTGCAATAATTTGAGTTAGTTTGGTACATGGTTTTGGTTTCAGAAATCTGTGTCAATCAGAACTTCACTTCATCCCAGGTACAGAGAAATATGCAACATTTTTATTGTTGTTTGCCTTTTGCACAGCTCTGCCATCTATACCAAGCATGCTGTGCTCCTCTGTATATCATTGAAATTACTCTGAGCTGCAAATACAGGAAAATAAATGGGAACAGAATTAGGACCCTTGGCACTTTGAGATATTGCTAATAAAGATGGTAATCACTGAGAAGATTGAAACAGGTTTTATCATTTCAATAGCATAAGAAACATGAGCACATATATAATATCGTTATTGTTTTTGGTTTGAACTGCATAAAAAAAAATTATCCATCCCATTTTGAAATTTGAACAAACATATCACCCATCATCAACGAAATACCAGTAAGAATACGCAGTTCAAACCAAAAACAATAACAATATGATCAACCACTAAAGCCTCCATTCTAATATAAATAAGATCTTTATTTTTCCCTAGCTCTCCTACACTTTGCGATATTGCTGATAAAGATCATAATCACTCAGAATACTGAGACATGTTATACTATTTTAGTAGCATATAAAAACAAGCAATACATGAATAATATCCTTATTTTCTTCCTACGTCTCATTAAGTAAATTATGGAACTTCACGGTGAAAGTATTAATTAATCAATAACTTTTGTTGCACTGTGCTTCCATTTGCAGTATCTGATATTTCATTTGTTGCCTAAAACCTCAAGGAAGAGAAGAAAATCAAGATCCCTCAGCAATACTTACTCGTTGAATCATTTCTGCAAAATAGAGAAAGAACCTCAACTGAAAGGAAGCATGGCATACATCCTTAAATACAGTACCAACATAAATTAATGATTAGACTTTACTTTTGTCTTCTAAAACCAAGACAGTAAGAGAAGCCTTTTGACTTTCTGATAAAGGACAGCAGTTAAGACCAACAGCTATACTCCAGAAGTGGAACCCTCCTCAGCAAAGTTGGATAAAATTAAACTTCAATGGCACGTCTAAAGAAAACCCAGGACTCACTGGGTAAGGAGGTGTGTTCTGGGATCTTCATGAAAATATCTCTAAGTTACGCTAAAATGGTACAGAAACGAATATCAAGACAGGGAAATGGATATGAAAAATTTTCAGAAAAGACCAGATATGATGTTGCAGGAAAACAGCAAATACATAATATATACACAAAAAATCAGATTAGCAGGCACTGCTTATCAGTGATCACCAATCAGTTCTTTTTAAATAATGCTTTCTGACTATACTTATTAGTATTGCTCTCAAACATGCAAAGATGGCCTTTGGGGAATGGAAAGGAACTAAAAAGAAGACCACCTACTTTCTTCTGTATGCATAGCATGCCCAGTGTTAGAAATTAGGATCAACACAACTTGTATTACAAATCTCCCAAGAATGATTAGGATCAACACAACTTGTATTACATATCTCCCAAGAATGATTAGGATCAACACAACTTGTATTACAAATCTCCCAAGCATGATTAGGATCATGGGACAAGGAAATGGCATTTGACTCATCCATAGACATGACAAGATATGTATTGTTAGATGCATTTAGGTGCATAAAGCAATCAGATGGTGAACAAATGACCTTTGAGCTTTTATGAACACAACAGGTACAATTTTCTCTACCTTAAAATAGACTACCTTTGCAAATCTATAAAAGAAAGTTAAACAATTAGACATTTAGAAAAAGAAAGTGTCAAGATCAAGATGTTGATATTAATAATCATATTTTCTATTGCTATAAGCCAGAATGCTTCCATTTGGGTTTTTGGGGGATTTCTAATGTTTTTCTGTCATTATTTTGGGCCAAAAATGCGGCTTTTTTTGGCTGGATAAATTTCCTAAATCATGAAACATTGCGGAAATGTGCTTGAAACAGTCCTGAAACGGCCTGGCAAACTGAAATACCATTTTCAGAATCTATACAGCCCTGACACATTTCAGGGCCATATCCCCCCTATCTCCTCCGTTTCAGAGTCCAAAGCACTGATTGATGTTTCGGGCACCTCTGGCAGCCATTTCCTGTAATACTTTAATATCTTAAAAGCCTGTTATCAATTCCTAGGAGATGGGACATATAATAAAGGGGAATTCAAAGCTCTCATCATTGGATAATGGATACTTGGAGAGGGTTCTAAAATGATCAGCTTTGAGGGCAACTCTGAGCTGATTATAGATATCCTTAATGATATAGCCTCAAGCTCATCATGGGAAATGGCTGGGTATGCAACCTGGTGTAGAAATACTATCCAAGGTTTGGAAGCCTCTCAATTTATTCATGTTAGGAGATCTGCAAACCAAGTGGCAGCTTGGCTAGCAAGCTCAGCTATTGTGTCCAAAAGCAGCCTCATGTGGACTGAAGTAGAGCCCACCAACATGGTGAAGAGATGATCTAACAAAGCACTTGATCCATACCCCATATCTTCCTTACCTGGCATGGTGAAATAGATTAGGTCAGAAATAATGGCTACGCTTGTTTCCAATATCCCTTAGGCTAGTGGAGGCTCCGTAGGACACCCTACCTATGATTGTTAAAAGGGACTTGTCTCTTTCCCACCACCTTTACAAGTCATTGTTTCTCATTTAATTGCAGCACCTTGTTAAGGCAACAGAGAGACAAGCTTCTAGCATGCCCTATTTTCTGTAAAGATTTGGCCCCTCTGATTCAAGTAGTATAGTGGACTCTGATAAATAAGTGTGGCCTTAAACTAGAGCTGCAGTAGTAGCAGAGGCACAGTAGAAGGACCCAGAGGACCCTTTTGAATCAAAGGACTGGTTTAGGGCCTTCATGGAGCAGCATTGCCATCTGGGAAGCTTGTCTAGACTCTAAAGCCTAAACAAACCCACCCCTCTTCCAAAATTTCAAAAATCACAGTGGAAAAGCTAAACTATGCCTAGTGAGATTTTGGGCATAAACTTTGGGACAGAGGTGAGAAGAATTATGCTAGACAGGCAAAATTCAAGGAGATGGCCATGGCACTAAAGAAGAAACTGGTGGTCATATACAGGATCAAGAACAAGGAGAAGCAGTCGGGACTCGGAGGGCATGCTCAAGCAGCAAGTATGTTCCAGTCTGGAGCACTTGATCAGCTTTGTGGCTTGCAAACAGCCCCCATAATACATGGAGGAGGAGCCAACCATACCAAACTCAATGAAGCACCACTTTGGTGCATGAACTCACGCCAGCTCCTCTTCTGGTTCTTATAAAACTGTGTACATCTTGGTCTCGGGTCAGTCAATTAGGATTTCTGCGTTTACTCACTGTTATCTTGTCTAGTATCAATTTATCAGTTTATCAATGTATGGATGGTTAAACTCTGGTTATGTCTCAGTATGAGAAGTTTTGTAAATTTTGTAATGATGGGCAGACATATAAGCCCTATTTTGGCTGTTTTGACAAGGACAACATGTGGAGCTCTGTTTTAGTATGCTCAAAAGCTATAACCTCCAAGATGCACCTGTGACTCTCAGTTATGAGCTTATGAGAGTTTTTATATATAAATATCAAGTATCATCATGCAGTGTTCCACAGGGATGCATCCCGCAGGGTCGGGGACGCGTTTCCTGCATCCCGGGGACGCCTGACGAAACGTTCCCCCCCCACCCATGCCCCTGAGAATATTTTTTTTTTATGTTTTTCCATTATTTTCACTTTTTACAATCCCTACATAGTACTAAGAAAATAAATCAATATATTTCGTATTTACATTGCACAATCATGAATATATGTCAAATGAAATATTATTTTTGGTAATTTATTTTATTTTTATAATTTTAGGGCCGTCCCCCCCGAATTTCCCAAAAATTTGTGGATGGTCTCCATGCGTTCCGAAT
Organism: Larix kaempferi; assembly: GCA_027924585.1. Taxonomy (NCBI): domain Eukaryota; kingdom Viridiplantae; phylum Streptophyta; class Pinopsida; order Pinales; family Pinaceae; genus Larix; species Larix kaempferi. The sequence goes on along the minus strand of BSBM01000422.1, from coordinate 387,030 downwards.
GTGCGTTTCCCCGCTCCCGTGTCCCCCGTCCTAGAAACTTGGGGGAACATTGTCATCATGAGGAAACTATGAGATCTTTGCATATACTTTGTTCCTCACAGATCTTCCATTATTGACATGTTTTGGAGCTTTAGAAACTCATTGCCAACATGTTTGAAAATTATGCATTCGGATGAAGTGCTTCTGATTTTGCACTATTGACATGTTGCAAAAATTCAAAATCTTGGTGCCCCTGCCCATTCAAATTATGCATTGAAAGAGAGCACCACGTTTCCCTCTACTTTACATCATGTATCTTAAAGATCTTTTCTTCAAATGTTTAAGCCAGCATAATGAAATTAGAGGTTTTAAATAAGTGAAAACACAGATTTTAATATCAAACAAGGGCTTTTATGACAATAGGGAGGAATACAACTCTTGAATTTATATATAGAAAAGTTTTCAGACCAAACAAGGGCTTTTATGAAAGTAGGAAGGAAACTCACGGAATAGAACTCGTGAATTTAGATATCGAAACGAATCCAAAAACGATTGCAGAGAGAAGTCCGCCGTCAAAGACGAAAGACTGTAGAGCAAATCATCCTTTAAAAACTACGAGACGCCAGATTTAAGATCAAAATATCTTATAGACTCTTTCAAAGTACTGAACAAAGAATATTCCAGCTCGATTTACTGCTTAAGGGTAACAGATCTCTGTTTTTATCTAGTGCTTTTGAAAAGGCCTAAAAAATATTGTTTTTCACACAAAATCACAGTAATATTTGCTTACACTCTGGCCACTCGACATTACATAAGCAATACTCGGGTGAAATAGTTGTTTCTTTCTTTAAGAACCGATAGTATACTAATCTTTTGAAAAATCAGCTCCATATATCCATATCTGCTTCATATTTCCACACAGAGACCAAAGCTATAGCATTTTTTGGATTAGATCCAGTCGGAGCAAGTATAAAGATGTTCTTTAACTTTTACGTTCAGCTATATGCTTCAACAAAGCTTACTCGATGAAAAGTCGAGACATTTATTCTCAGATTTAAACGCTGCGTACAGTAAGAAAGGCGACACAAGATTTCACGTTCAAAACCGCGCAATAATATATTTCGCATGTGAATTCCTTACCAGTTCAAGCATCTGCTGTCTCCAATAGCTTTAATTCGCTAAAGCTTCTGATATTGCAGCAAACCCGAGCATTTATGTACGCTAAAAGCTTCCCTCCTGCGGTCGATAAATGAAAACCCTCGAAGGTATTTTGAAGCCAAACCAGGGCAAATCCGGCATCATCCAAACAGGAGAGATCTCAGGATCATGCCTATTGCACCGGATTCGTGAAATTCCTCACAAAAAATGCACGGAGTCTAATCCAAAACGGCGGAGATCGCTAAAACTTCCGCAGCTTTGTTGAAGCATCCCTGTCCTCTTCTTCCCCGGCATCTCTCCTTCTCATTATTAACTCACACGTTGTCCGCCACGCCACCGTCCAACATGGCACCGTCGCAGCGTACACTTCTCCTCAGAGACGCGAGACTGTTACATGACATGCTATTTAATTTTTTTTATTAGTATGTCATTTTAATTAAATATCCACGCCCAGAGCGGGCATCATTGCATGTAGTTTTTTATTATTATTCTTTTTTTCATTTTTTTCTATTTCACACAATTCCTTATCGTTTTAATTTTTAAACATTGATGGTTTTATTTTTAAAAGTTGATCATACATAATAAGAAAAGCATCTCTCTATCTTTTATTTCACACAACAATTATTGTGCATCCGAGACGCTGTGTACGGCCTAAACTAATTATAAAATAAAAATATTAATTAAATAACATTATTGAAATTAATTGATGTGGTATTACAGTTATAAATTAAAAACTAAACTAAAATAATTAATTCGGATAAATTCATCCTATTCCCATGATCCGATTTAGTCGGTTTACGGAGAGATAAAAGCATTTAAGGTGCTATGGAATTATTACGGACTCAATCTTTAGGTTATAAGAAAATAGTGCATGTGTAAATTTTGCTTTTTTATGTGGAGTTTTCTATCCCAAGGGAATCTCCAAAAGTTTTAAAGATGGAGACATTGGAAGCCCTCGGTGTAAAGATTTGAATATGGAAAACTATTAAGTAAAACTAAAATAGATTTAAAAGATTCTAAACTTGATTACTATTAATTTAATATATAGGAAAATTGGAAAAGGTATTATTATATAAGAGTAGTCTATTTATTTTACGTTTTAACGATTTTGGTAAAATTTAAAATTTTAAGTGTTTAAATTGTATTTTTGAATACTCCCATAACACCTAAATTATGCAATTTCTATAGCTAATATTTGTGATTCTATGATTTTTTAAACTGAAAATATGCTCAAAAAAAATTGAAAACCTAGAATATTTAGACTACACCATTTATGTTATTTTTAGGAATTTGATTCTTAGCAAGTCAAAAGAATTTAGTTTTATCGTCTTGAATAAAAGTGATTAGTGGTAATAAATACTCTCACAATAAATTCATTATTCATAGGAGGTGGTTGGTTGTATCCAAGTTAAGCTAAATATAGGGAAAAAGAGCAATGATGAAGATGTATAATTTTTCATAATGGTTCTCAATTATAAAGTCTCAAATTACATGAGATGCTTTCAAGTGATACATTCAAAGGCAAAGTCCACAAAGGAACCAAAGATACCATATCAGAATCGATCCTAAAATGACCCAACAGATGCTGAGACATGTCCATAATAAGAACAAACAGAGGCGAAACAAGAAATCAAGAGGAAAAGTCCGAAAAAAAGACCCAACTTATGTATAAGGGAAGGGGGTCCAAAATATAAAAACGTTTGACAGGAGTAGGAAAGTAACAAAAAACCTGCCAATATCTGTCATTCTAAATAGACAAAATACCTGTCAAATGCTAAATTATCGTCGATAACAAAATAGGGATCCTGAAAAACCTCGTAGTGAGGTTATGGATCAAAAATAAATACTTTGTCCGATGAAGAAATAAGACCGTCTTTGCCAAAATTCATAATGAATGTAGCCTTCCGCCACTTCTAATCCTCGCTTGGATAATGCAACAACTTGGGCATTATACTCACGGAATATATGGATGATGGAAATATTGGGAAAATATGACCACAGTATTAAAGCCTTATCCATCCATGGTTTTAGATAAATAACCTATATAGAGTGAAGTTTCCTTGCCCAGTTTACTATTAGCAGCGAGTCTCCGGCAATTTGAACCAAATGAATATGATGCAGCCTTGTGAAATAAAGGACCAACCACAAATCCAAGAGTTGTCCTTGAGTATTTGTACCTGGACCGCAGTTTAACCATAGGTTGATATAACGGGATCCATCCAACTCTATGATAGCACCAACGCCACATTTCTTGGTTAGGTCTTATGAGGCCCCGTCAAATCTTTCCCTGCATCCATTTATAAAATTGGGAATAATTTTTAACACAACCTCATATCTTTGTCGAGAGAAATTTGGATTCCCTCCATATTCTAGAAAGGAAGAAATATCTTTTCCTACAATCCAATCTGTGCTGAGCATTTTGTTTTCAAAGATCAAAAGATTCCTTGACTTCCAAATTTCCCAACATATATAGCAAGCCATTTCACCCCAATGTGGATTGAACTTAAACCAATTTTTTAAGATGTCTGCTAGAGTAGTTCCAACCCATCCTGAGGTGATGTTTAATGATATGTGAGCAGAGAGCCATGTCTGAGATGTGTATGAGCAACTAATAAAAATATGGGATACTATTTCAACCTCTATATTACACAGAGGGCAAGAATTTGGATCAATGAACCCCCTTTTCTGCAAATTATCCCATGTTAGAATTCAGTTTTCCAACATCGGCCATATAAAAATCTTGACTTTATGTGAAACCTTCCATTTCTAGCAAGTTTTATACCACCATTGTTTTTCCAACACAATGTCTGAAATAATTGCTTCATATGCTAATTTTGATGTGAGAAAAATCGTTTGTGTATTCCATGACCATCTGATTGTATCTTCAGCTTTTGTGATCTTTATGTCACCTCTGTGTAGTCATTATATACTCTAACCATTCGGTAGCAAGGCTTCCATAAAGCCCCAATTGGGAATCCATGATCTATCTAGTTGAAGAGATCAGCTCCCCGTTTACAACCATACAATTATTTAAAGTGATATAACCCCTCATTCTCATAAAATGTATTAGTTCCAGTGATAAACTGTATTGGGAGGGACCACCTATTATTGGATCTTCCCCCACCATAATTGATCGATCATTTCCCGGCAACCATGCCAACCATTCACCAAGTATTGGGAAAGAAGAGTAAAGTCCAAACCAAAAATTAGAAACACCTTTTTTAACTATGTCTTTCATCCTGATCCACTATGTAGTAGTTTTCCTTCTTATATATTTCGATTTTATAACCTTGCTCCATAAATTATCCTCCATTAATGCCCGCCATAAGCTTTTAGTTGATAATGCCTTAGCAAACAAATAAATGTTTTTTAACTACCAACCACCCAGTTGTTTTGGTCTAGCCAGGTGTTCCCAATCAACTAGGTGGAATTTGTGTTTTCCATTTGCACCCGACCATATCAAGTTGAATATTTTCCGGCAAATACATAAGAGGATTGATTTTGGAATTTTGCATAATGAAAGCTAGTACATCGATCAATTTTCCAAGACAGAATTAGCTAGAGTTAACCTTCCACCTATGGAAATCCATTTCCAGCACTAGTGATGAATCCTCTTCTCAAAACACTTAAGGAGTCAATGCCAGTCCAATGCAAAGTATCCATTTGGTTTAATATAGTATCCCAAATACTTTGTTCCTTATGCAATATCCCTAATTTGGTATGGCATTTGCTATGAGATTTCTTCAATAGTTTCCTCCCCAATACTATTCTTTAGGAAAATTGACTTGGGTGCATTGATTATCATTCATGTAGTTTTGCAAAAAAGATTGATTATTGAAGAGTACATGTTCCACTCTCCAATCCCCCCAACTCCAAATAGCATTACATCATCCACAAACAGTAAATGGGATATCAAGATTGTTGAGGTGACCTTATCCCTTTTAAGCTATTTTATTCCTTCTCCTTTAAGATTAATCTGTAGAGGCCTTGAATGATGATAAGGAAGAGCAGTGGGGACAAAGGGCATCCTTTCCTAAGACCTCTGGTGTTGGAGAGGAAAATGTGGGACTCCCATTAATCGGGATGGCGTAGTTGACCGATGAAACACATGCCATTATCCATTTGATCACTTCAAAACCATTATGAGAAATCCCCAATTCACCATGTCATATGCTCTTGATAGATCCAATTGAAGAATGAGAACCTTGATATTTCTGGTTTTTATGCTATGTAAGGTTTCCTGGGCCACACCAATGGCATCCAAAATTTGTTTGTTCTCTAAAAAAACAAATTGTTCCATTTATATATTCCTTGACATAACCGGTTTAATTCTTTGGGCTATTATCTTTGCTATGATTTTGTATATCAAATTACACAAAGATATAGGTCTATAATCTTCAAAGATTGAAGGATTTGTGGATTTTGGAATTAAAGCTATAAATGTAGCATTCAATGCAATATAAACTTTACTTGTAGCTCTTGTCTCTTCAACCATTGCAAGTAAATCTGCACCCATGATATCAAAAGATTCTAAGAATAGCTCCATTGTCCATCCATCCGGTCTAGGACTTTTTGACTTTGCAAAGCCTTTGAGGACCTCCAGTATTTCTTCCATTGTAATTGGTCTAGTCACTTTAGCCCCTTCTTAATATGTGAAGAAACGAGGATATTATTTTATGACTTTGATCTGTTCAATCATTGAGAAACCCCCTAAGTCTTGATAATATGTTTGAAAATATTTGAATGCTTCATTCTGTAATGAATCCATGTCCTTGATCCAGTTACCTTCTTCATTCTTGAGTGACCAAATGGAGTTGTGTACTCTTCGACATTCTACGAATTTGTGAAAAAAGCTATTGTTTTGATCACCGATGGATATCCATATAGCCATGATTTTTAGACGCCATGTCTCTTTTTCCAATCTTAGAATTTCCATTTTGTTTTGTTCCAGTTCCAATAACATTTCTTGAACCTGAATGGGAACAGATCCTATAATATATCAAACTGGGAGTTAGCCAACTAAATATAGACATAATTTTAATATGAAGTAACAAATGTAATCATGACCAACCCAAACAAATTGAAAATTCTTTGAATTTTTTAATCACTCTCAATATTTAACAAATCCAAGATTAATGTGAACTTATATTGTTCATAATATGATTTATAGTACTTGCTATCCTTTTTTAATATTATATTATATGCAAGCAACAAATCATATTATTCCATAAAAGAAATAGTGCATAGAGCTAGCAAGCCATAATTATAGGTAGAGGCTCAACAAAATTATCATCAACTAATTGTTATTGAGGGTTTGATTGGTTGATCAAGTGAGAGGGTGATATTGTCATGAATAAGGTTCAATTCACCTCAAAGAGTTGATATGCTTAATCAAGTGAAAGAATAGGACCATCACAACGAATTAAGTGCATTGGTTGTGGCATTTCCCAAAAAGTGCTAAACAATGTCTTATATTATGGTTAATTTTTAGGGACTCAAACACTAAGTTAAAAAAAAAAAATCTAGAAAAGTTTCCTTGAACTATTTTTGAGTATTTATAACTTAGACATTCTTATGAAAAAATAAACACTAATGCCCTTGAAGGGTCATTGAGATATTAATTTACATCACAATCATATAATCAACAATATAGTCTTCTTTGTTGCTCAAACTCTCAAGAGTTGCGATGTTGAAAAATATGAATCAATAAACCTTCTAATAGAGGCAAATCCACAACTCGACATGGCTTCAAGATAAAATCTTCACACTCTACCTCAACCTACTGTATATGTTCTTTAACAACCACCTTCATTTGTCTCTTTCATTTGATGCATTTTTCTTCACATGATCTACCTCAACCCATTGCATATGGTCTTTAACACTCACCTTCAATTTTCTTTTTCATTTGATGGATTTTCCCACGACCATCTATTAGGTAAAGAATTGATTACATTTTCAATTCACAACACTCATGTTAACTCTAAAATAAAGTTTCGTTTAACTATCTTTGAGTATTTATAACTTATACATTTTTATGAAAAAGCAAACACTAATGCCACTAAACTTGAAGGGTTATTGAGATATTAATTTACATCACAATCATAGAATCAATATTTTAGTCTTCTTTGTTGCTCAAACTCTTAAGAGTTGCGACGTTGAAAAACGTGAATCAACAAACCTTTCAATGAAGACAAATCCACAACTCAACATGGCTTCAAGATCAAAGCTTCAAACTTTACCTCAACCTACTATATATGTTCTTTAACACCCAACTTCATTTGTATCTTTCATTTGATGCATTTTTCTTCACACTCTATCTCAACCCATTGCATATGTTCTTTAACACTCACCTACATTTTCCTTTTTCATTTGATGTATTTTCCTACAACCATCTATTAGGTAAAGAATTGTCTACATTTTCAATTCATAATACTCATGTTAACTCCATAAATAAAGTTTCCTTGAACTATCTTTGAGTATTTATAACTTGGACATTCTCATGAAAAAATAAACACTAAAGCCACTAAACTCGAAGGGTCCTTGAGACATTAATTTACATCACAATCATAAAATAAACATTTTAGTCTTCTTTGTTACTCAAACTCTTAAGAGTTGCGACATTGAAAACGTGAATCAATAAACCTTCCAATGAAGGCAAATCCACAACTCGATATGGCTTCAAGATAAAAGCTTCAAACTCTCCCTCAATTTAGTGCATATGTTCTTTAACACCCACCTTCATTTGTCTTTTTCATTTAATGCATTTTTCTTCACACTTTATCTCAACCCATTACATATATTCTTTTAACACTCACCTTTATTTTTCTTTTTTCATTTAATGTATTTTCCTTAACTATCTATTCGAAAAACTTGTACATGTCATTAGAAAAGAGATGCTTAGATAAATACACAACATACATACTTCTAATGATTTTGAACTTAGAAACAGAGATCAACACTTCATTTTACCAAGTTGGTTAACATCCACTTAAATTTTAATTTAATAAATATCTCGATAAAAAGATATAGATACGTTTCTAAGTTTGACTAATCACTTTCAACAGATATAGACAAAAGATTTGCATGTAGTGGGTACCTTTCATGACTTTTCTTTTCAAGGGCAAACACAACTTTTTCGCCCACTACACCCACTATAACATTAAAGCACGTAATTTGGTTGCCTAGAAAATACGGCAGGCATTTAGATTAACATCTAACCACACTACGAAAGGCCAAAGTGACTTCTTGAAAATGACATGCCCTTTATTCAATTTCTCAACCGACTTTAGAAAAAAAAAAAATGCTCATATAGTGAAAAGGAGAGTTAAAGACTTAAATCTAATAGATTATTCATCAAATTGGCAAAGATTAACTTAAGCACATTTTTTTATCAATCTTGTTCTTCCCTAGGATAACATAAAGAGGGAGAGATTACAATACAAATACAAAGTTGAAGTGAATATATATTCTTTTTTCACATTGAAAACTTCTATACTTGTTATTTTATATTGAAATCAAAGTATATATAGATTTTTTGGCCACCTCTACTGTGTTCGGACTTATCTTCCTTATTCCTGGGAACGATCAGAATTAATGCTTACATTAACAATAATCTAGATCTAGATCTATCTTCCTCAAGATAGATCTAGAGAAAGCCTATGACAGAGTCAACTGGGATTATCTTCGTTTAATCTTGATCCAAATTGGGGTCCCGGCAGCGGCAATCAAATGGATTATGGCGTGTGTTGATACTGCTAATATTGCAGTCTTGGTGAATGGGGCACCCACCTCATTTTTTAGCTGTTCTCGGGGCATTCGTCAGGGGTGCTCACTCTCTCCTCTACTATTTCTGCTGGTTATAGAAGGCCTCAGTCGTATGATTTCACATGCTAAAAGGGAGGGTAAGATTTCTGGTATCAGAATTACTAAAGATTTTTATATTACTCATGTATTGTTTGTCGATGATGTTCTACTTGTGGGACTTGATACTGTTGAGGAATGGAGATATTTCCAGAGAATTCTTACATTATTCTGCTAGGCTTCTGGGATGGCCATTAGTATTAGAAAGACCTGTTTTTATGGTAACCTGATTTCGGATGACAGGGTGCTGGAGATACAATCTTTACTGCCATATAATTATTGTTGTATTAATGTGGGCTTTAAGTATCTGGGTTTTACACTTAAACCTAGTGGATATCTGATTAAGGATTGGGATTGGCTCATTAAAAAATTTGAGAATAGGATCTCCAATTGGACATATCGACTGTTATCGATTGGAGGTAAGTTAACCTTGGTTAAATCTGTCCTATTGGGTACTCCGGTGTACTGGCTCTCACTGTTGCCCATTCCATCTTCTGTCATCAATACTCTGCGCAGACTGATGTTTAATTTTTTATGGTCTGGGGGCTTATTTAAACACAGTCTGGTGATGGTTGGGTGGGAACGGTTATCTTTGCCATATGAAGCAGGTGGTTGGGGTATTCGGGATCTCTCCATTTTCAGTATGGCATTAAGGTTAAAAAGTCTTTGGCGAGCTATTTTTGGCAATACTTTATGGTCACAATTGATACATCATAAATATATCAAACTTGAAGTCTCACACTGGCTGCGTACTCCTGCTAAGAAGATCCGTGGAGTATCCCCTATGTGGAATGGATTTCTGAAGGTCTACAAGTGGCTGGCTTTGGAACTTGGTTGGAAAGTTGGATGTGGTCGTGAGATTGCAATCGGGGTCGATCCTATTGTGGGGTTACAGGATCCATACTGCTTATCTCCTATGCTGCTACAGCATCTACGGGTGCGTGGCTGTGTAACTTTGGATTCTATTGGTGATGCGATTACCGGTCATTGGCTGACTGAAGACTTTCTTCAGATAAGTCCTGCTTACATTGAAGAATGGAGACATTACATTCATCAATTCAACACTAATGGTATTCGGCTCAGCCTTGGTGCTGACATGATTGTTTGGTGTGGTAATGATCAGAATGGGTCTGTGACTGTGTGTACTGCTTACAATTATCTGATTAGGGGCAGATGTATTTTTCCGAAGCAGTGGTGGTATTTAAAGCTTTGGAAGTGGCCTGTACCACTCAAAATGAAATGTTTCTTTTCGCTGGCTTTACTTGACAGATTGAAGTTGTGGGAAAACTTACAAACTATGGGTTGGGTTGGTCCCAACATGTGTCTACTATGCCGCTGCAATTTGGAAACATCTAAGCATATATTCCTGGAGTGTTCTTTTACCATGACAATTTGGGAACATCTCTGTAATTATCTTAATATTAATGCTAAATGGGATGGAGATTACTTAGCTACTTCTATGTACAATTGGAGATCAGAATGTAAAGAACACCAGACATTACCCATTTATATATGTTGGGCTATTTGGAGAGCCAGGAATAAGGCTATTTTCGAAGATATACAACCCCGACTGCAGCAGGTATCCGATTTGGTTATCAGTTATTACTCGAATGTTCAGAGGGTTTGTAAACCTCGGAGCCTTCGAAATATTGGAACATTGCACTTCACTTATACCCGTCCTATATGCTTTTTTGATGGTGCTTCGGACTCAGGTGAATGTGGGGCTGGTGGGCTTATATATCTTAACAGTGAGCACTATTTTAAATTGCAGATGAAGTGCGGTCAAGGCACCAACATGAAGGCGGAGATTTTGGCATTATGGTGTGTTCTTGAGGTGGCAAACTGCTTTGGGCTTGTCAATGCACATATTTTTGGTGATTCCCGGGTCACCATTAAATGGGCACTAGGGGAATACCAATTGAATGTTTTAAATTTGACCTATTGGTGTGACCGGGTTAAAGAGGAACTTCTGAAGCAGGGACAGTATACTTTGGAGCACATTTTTCGGGAACATAATGGGCAGGCTGATATACTTTCCAAATCTGCACTGACTGCTACAGAAGATTACATATTTTGGGAGGAATATCTCGAACACCTGTGTGTGGATAAGGGCAGCTATCACTTACTAGATTGATCCACTGTTTGTTGTTTTAGAAAGTTATTGTATTATATGTTGAACTTGCTTTTTCCATTAACAGCTACAAGCTGGGCCAAGGACCTTAGGGTCTGTTTTTGGTTTCGATTGTATAAGTTATTTCTGTTATTCACTCATATGAGGGTGGTAGATCCTTGATACTGATCTTTGAACATTATGTACTATTTGATTCATAGTTGAATACCAATAGTATGCTTTTTTTCTCGGAAAAAAAAAAAAAACAAAACACATATATCAGCGATATTTACAAATTGTTTTTAACAAAGTGACCGATTTCCTGTACCAATAAATACCAGCATTTCCCCACAATTTTAACAAAGGGACCGATTCCTGCAATACAAAATCCGCCATCACTAACAAGTAGTTGTGTTATGTGAGGGTTTTTTCTTTTTTTTCATATGTTTTTTATGTGTATATGAAAGGTAAAGTTAGAGAAATCATTTTCAACTTTTTAAAAGTTATGTTGTCATTTGCGTTTTGGTTGATTTTATAACTAAAATAATTAATAATTATTTTTAAGATGCAAAAGTGTGAACTAGTTGAATATGTTTGTTTTATAATCAGAAAAGAAAATGCTTTTGATCATCCACTTTATTTATCTTATATTTTTTATAAATTATTTTATTTAAAAATATTTTAAATCTCAGTCAATGATTTATTTCAATATAAAATTTATAAGAATTAATTATTATCTTAATGATATTTAAAATAACATAAAAAAACTAAAACTCTAAAATTATTTATAAATCTATAATTTAAATAATCATTCATCTTATTTAATATAAAAATTAAAAATATTATTTCACAAAATTTAGATCTAAAATATCACACCGTTACAATTATCTATAGGCTTTTAAAAACAAGTTTTAGATCTAAAATATCACACGATTATAATTACCTGTAGGCTTTTAAAAATAATTATCAAGGTCTTCATTAATGTAAAGCTAAAGATGCTTTGTAGGCTTTTTAAAATCATATCAAGGTCTTTAATGTAAAGATAAAGATGTGGATTTACATAATGTTCCATCTTCTAAGTGGACTCCATGTGCCCTATAAATGAGAATCGTATAAATTAAAATCTGATAATCAACTTAATTTTTAGATAAAGATGTGGATTTACATAATGTTCCATCTTCTAAGTGGACTCCATGTGCCCTGTAAATGAGAATCGTATAAATTAAAATATGATAATCAACTTAATTTTTAGGTGCATGAATTGACTATAGAATGACTCTATGTTTATAAAAAAATTATAAATTTATTAATTATATCTTTATTTACTTTCAATTTTTTTATTTTATTTTTACAATAACAGATAACGAGCTTTTTATATAAAAATAGTAATGAGATTACAAAAGAAAGGGGGAGACTGATCCCAAAATTGAAGAGCTGCCATGAAATCTAGCTCTTCACTTTCCAGTCTAGAATGTTCATACACAGGTGCTATTCTGCGATAGTTGTAGACTCTTACAAACTTGCCTAGAAGCAAAATACAGGAGTAGTGCATAAAAAGAAACCTTAAACTAGTTGATCATCAGCTTTTACAAGCCTATCAAAAAGAGACTTATCACAAACTTTCTGCTAATACAAAAAAGAGCAAAGAGTTCGAATGAACTGAGAATTCCAGCATTAACAAGTTACTGGTGAGCATTCTTTTCCTTATTTCCAGCAGCAGCTCTAGCTTTATCTTCATCAATTTCTTGAAAGGCAATGTTGTTGTTCCATATGTCAGACCTCATGCCATCTATCTTAACTTCCATGATTCTGAGACTGCAGTGCAGAGCTCTAATTTGAGAACTCAAATCCACAGAACAGGGGCAACCATTCTCGAACTTCCCAGCAAGAATTTCATAATACTCCTTCAGCTTGCTACTATTGCTGCGAACTTCAGAATTAATAATCTGGACAACGGTGAAAAAATGAGAAATGGCTTTTTTAAGATCAGAATTATGTCCCTTGAGCCAACGTACTTGATAATCCAAGTCCTTCAATTGCAAATGAACCTCGGAGAGAGGACTGTCCAGCCCAGGAGGGGACCCCAGATTATAGAAACCACTGCTATCACCTGGTAAATGCGCCCTGCTCCTACAATAATCTTCGTTTCTGGATTGACCACGAATAGCCGGCAGCACAGTGCCACAAGGGTTCTACCCCTGCACAACGTCGAGAGCTGGGAATGTTCTTTGCAAACCAACACCCCCAAAAGGGCCGAAGATTGGAGATGTTTCCTACAATGAAGGCATTGCAACGGAGGGAGGCCTTGACTGACAATGGGATTATCTTCCTCCATAATAAGCCAAACAACAAAAAAACTGATCTTAGCGCGAATTGAGCCTTGCAGAATGACAGGGATATCACCCTCGAGCGAGATATAAGTTGGAGGTTCCTCGATCCTCGGCCACCATTAAAGCCAGCATGCGAGACAGGTGGTACTGGCATGTGGAGAGGACACAGGCAGGTTTCGAGGAGTGAAAGGGAATCCTAAGGAAATCTTGCAATAACTGTAGAGCAAATTTGAAATGAGACTATAGAGCATATGGATAAAAAGTTGGTAATCCCAACCGGGGATGAACGCCACTTCCCAAGACTATGAGCAAGAATGTGTTTCATCATCAAAACTTATGGAACCCAATTGATGCCAAGGTCTTGACCATTGTTGATCAAGATTCCACAATCCAAACCAGCACCGACGTTGGCCATGATATCAGCTTGCTGGTTATTATTCCTCAAAACATGAAAAAGGATGATGGAATTGAAGTCTTTAGCCAAGAAATTGAAGAGATGATGGAGCTTAGAGATGGGCTTTATGCGGTTTTTGGCCAAATTTCTAGCTTCCCTTATTACCAGCATTGAGTCTCCAAAGGCCACAAGATCCTTGATTTCATCCTTCCTAGCAATTTCTATTCCTTTGATCAACGCGAGCCATTTCGCATCATTGTTGGTCCTCCTACCAATTCCCCAAGCAAAGTCTTTCACCTTGTTTCCCTCGGAGTCGAGAAGGACTCCTCCTGCACCTGCCAACCCAGTATTTACTTTCAAATATTAATAACAATGTATGATATATATTAAAATATTTTGAGAGTATGAATTACATATTTATATGTCTATTGGATGTAGTTTGGGTGGTTGGGAGTGTTTGTTGATAATCTCCCTACCCAGGTTTAATTCCTTGTAAGCAACACATTGGGCCTTTAAACGGGCATATTTGATGCTTTGATGAGCTACCTTCTTAGCAGATATATCTGGTTTCCCCAAATCCTTCGTAAAAACAAGAGAGGTTTTTCAATGAACGTAGCAAACATCAACCTCCAATGCTGTAAAATATATATATATATATATATATATTCAAACATACACATCATTCAATCATAAAGCAAAATAAATATTTTGCAATTCTCCTTCTCTATATATAATATTTTATCTTTACAATAAAATAAACATTTTTTAATTTTCTTTTATATATTTATATATATATATATATATATAACGTGCTCAAAATTTGTTACATCGTCAATTGTATTATCAAAATATAATAAAGAATTTTTATTTTAATCACATTTATATATATATAGTTGCTTTTTATGTACTCATCTGACATGTCAACTTTAACCCTTTTAAGCTAGATAATGGTGTTTGTGTTTGTTGGAAGATGTAGGCTACCTACAATGTCATGTTCTATTTATGATGTCTAGAGAATATTTTTAGTTTTATCTTTGAAACCTAATTGGTTACATTGGGTCTCGCTCCAAGTGGAAATACCTTCAATCAATTATTTATTTATATATTTTGTCCATAAATATAATTTTTTTATTAATAAATTAATTTTTCTTATGTAGACTGATGTTGAGATGATTAAATAAATAATTAATTGAAATGGTAAGTATTGTACCAGGATTAAATCCATGATCATGTATATAATCACCATACAATACAATTAAAATTCTTAAAGTGGAAAACCAATAACTCACTTGTTTTCACTATGGCCTTTGCTTTGTCGAAGAATGCCTCATACACATACAACCCGATTCAAAAACACCACACTAGATGATGGATAAATATATACTAGCATTTGCCCCTTGAGGGGCAAAAATGAACGTCGGTAGGAAAAGAGGAAAGTTAGAAGGAACAAAAACATAGGCACAGGCAGCGAAGCATACTGGTAGGAAAAGAGCAAAGTTTGTAACAATCTCAGATTACAAAGACATAGGCACTCAACCCATAACAAAAAATAATGTTAAGTTCATCAACACAGTGAGCCAACTACAATTGCTTTTCTCACAATCTCTGTAGTAGTAATTGCAACACTATAGATTACTACTATATCTAGAATATATAAGCAATTTGAAAAAAAAAAACTACAATAATATCAATGAAAACAATGATTATAATAGCTCCTAAATTGCACAAACTACTTGTGGACAAAAGTTTGCTTTCATGCTATGTGTGGTAGCAATAAATTTAGGAATCTCCATATACAAGTATAGGTATAGAACTCTTTCATGGACCAGCCCTTGATAGTGCCACAATCTAATTTGTAAATGAATCTTCGTTATACTTGCTTCAAGAATGGAAGATACAGTGGGAAACCCAAATATGTTTCTTTCTTCTCATTAAGGATTTCAAGTCCACAATAAAAACTTTACATCCTTCTCAACCATATAAAGGCGAATAGACATGTCACTACATGAACTAATCTTTTGAAAATTAGTAATAAACCAAGGAAAGTAACTGGTTATCAATGACTCTCACCGCATTAAGGATTCACATGTCTTCTGACAATATAGATAGTTCACAACAAAGCACAATAAAATGCAGACTTAGAACAAAATATGAGTGGTCGTAGCTCTCAATATAAAGGTTGTATTTATTCAACGTGGAGGTAGATGAGGAGAGGTCGCTTTGCTTGGTTGCTTTGTTTTTATGAATGTAAAAGAGAGTACACAGTTTACAAATCAGCTGAGATTAATATTTATATCACTACTGCTTGGTATAATCCATTATGAGCTTAGCTTGAAAACTGGGCTCAGCACGTTTGTGTCCATGGGTTCTCGACAATTGACTTGTGGACTTGTTGGCTCATTGTGCATAGCTGGTTGGATATTTTCTTGTGCTTCTTTGCTGATATGTTCTTCCAGAGCTTCATTTTCTTTAGTTTCTCTTGCACGACGGGCTTCTTCGTTTTGCAATTTTTCCATTTCCTCTCTTTGATGCTATTTGATTGTTAATCTTTCTGCTTCTTCTTTATCTTGTTTTTCTTGTACCATTTTGGCATGTTCACTTTGGCTATGTATTTCTGCTTCCTCTTTCTTTTGTTGCTCTGATGATTCTTCCCTTTGTATATGTATTTTTGCTTCCTTTTCCCAGGTTGTGATTTTGATAGAAGTAGGTGCATGGTTGCCCTTTATTTTTTTATGCAGCTCTTTCACATTGTTGACCCTTTTATATACTTCCTCATCTGCCAGGAAATTATTTGAGTATTCAAAAGTGATTTTGCAAAAAGCACAATGTTTAGCCACTTTACCTTTGTTGTCGATTCTTACAAAAAGTATAGTCCTGAAGTGAAAAGCTTTCAAGTCGGAAACGAAGGCTTCAACAACTCTAATTTTTTGGAACTTGTATGCACCAATGTTGAATGGTAGAGGTGGGTAAGATGCTTTTTTTTTAGATGGAGAAAGTCACCAATTCCATTGATGAAGACTTGTCTTATGGCTTCTTTATGCACAATGATATCTTTAGCATACTTGGGAAGTAGATAAGGAGGTTTAGTGCCCCCATATATCCTTATGTATGTGGCTTCTAATGAGAAGTAGTAGTCGTTGTACTCACCTATTACAGCCAAGGCATTGTCTGACAAACAATTTGGTTCTTTATTGAAGAGCAACCAATAAAGGGACATGATTAGTTCTTCGCGTAGTAGTTTGTAATACCCTTGATATCGATGAGCCCAAGTTATTTGGTATGCTACATGAAGGGGAGTCTGAGTCCATTGCCAAGTACATCCCAACTTAGGGAAAGAATTCTTGACTAATATACAATCAATGAGGTAAGAAGACATGAAAAATTCTGTTTTCTGTTGTGAAGGCCGGTTTGAGCTGTAGCAATGTTGGACGCCATACTATCTAATATTATATCTGCCCAATTGAAGGTTGTACCATGTGTGGCAACGTGGTAGATTAATGGAACCCAACTGAGTTTATAGTTGTTTCCGTTTGGTAGGGCGAAGATTCTGTTCAACATTAGGACTATGATTCGATAGGGGGTCCTTAAGTGTTGGTTGTCATATTCCCCACTACCTTTGGGTCTTAGTTGCTTGTCTGGTACCATAATCTTCTTTGCACATTCAAAATTATCTATATTGGAATGCCTTACCCAATCATCAGTAAGCATAACTTTGGAGGAAGGCAGCTTGTATGCGGCTGAAAGGTGTCTTGGTTGAAAGGAGCCGAGTCCTTCTCCATTGGCGTTTGAAATGATCATGGTGGTTGTATCTACATGGGGCAGAATCCACCCAATCACCTCTGAGCAAGGAAACAATTATGGCCGGGTTGCTTCCTTGTGAAGGACAGACCTCTTGATGTTTTGGTAAACCATTGATTCCTCGAGGTTTGCGTATGGTATTTTTCCATCTCTGATAGCTATGTACAGGTCACCCCATTTGAATTCTGGAGTGGCCCTTGCGATGGGTTTGGTGTCTTCAAACATTGTTTCAATTGGTATAATTGGAGTTGTTTCTACATTAGGATCAATCTGCTTGTCCTTCTTCTTGTTGGTTTTTTTAATCATACCTGATGTGAAAACATAAAGGGCGAATAGTGAGGAACTTGACATGTGTATAAGGGATATAATATTGAAGATTGAGCAACTAAGAAGTGGTTAAACAACAATTGAAAGTTGATGTTGTTCGGCATAGGTATGGCGTGCAAGGCAAGGCACATGGCACTTGACAGGTTCTATTAGTGTTATATAAATGTCTATGCTAGAATCTTCTTTACATAACATAGAAAAAGCAAGTTGAGAAGATTGAATGCCAAATGTAATTTGGCCTACACTTAAGTGTTTGCATTGTTGAATTGCCTAAAATTTTGTTGTTGTTCTTACTATTTTTTGCTTGCACTCATAATCACTCTTATTTATTCAATTGGAATTAATTCAGGTTGTATTGGACAGCCTGAATCACTGTATCGGCACAAAGTTGCCAGAGTGCCGACGCATCGCTGCGTTTTGGCGAGTTTGTACTGATCATGATTGGCACAAACGAGAATCAGGAACTCGTAAAGCTTAAATCATTGATCATTAGGATAGCTACCTATAAATCTCACAAAATGTCTTCGTTCTTGTTCATTGCAAATTGACACTTAGGTTCACTTAGAATGCTTGCAATGTGTTCTCTTTTGCAGGAAACTGCCCTTAACCATGCTTGTCTTTTTGGGCTAGCTGGGGATGGATTCAGTGCTACATGTGTCATGCTCGAAGGAAATGTCATAAGATTTGGCATTAAATCTTATGGGTTGTGGCTTGCACTCTTATTTATTCAATGTCTATTAATTTAGGTTGTATTGGAGGGAAATGCAGTGGCACAATAGTCTGCTTGGAAGACATGTATAAAGTGTGTGTTATGTTAAGTAGTTTAAATTTGAATTTCTGAGTGTTATGTTACAACTTACAGCAAAATTGTGTGTTATGCTTCTAGAACTAAAATGCATCTCTACCAATATTAAGTATATGAAAGTGGAGAATTTGATAACTGCTGCATCTTTTTGGTGAGTTGCAAAATGAGCATGCATCAAGCATGCTTGATATATGTCGCATATTTTTGGTAAGAATGTGATATGTCTCCAATATTACATCCAACTCGCAAATATTAAATATATGTGTGTGTTTTGTTGCACACTAACATTATTTGCTTCACATGAGATGAGAATCTCATGTGCAGTTAGTTAACTTAGGCTGATAGTGAAGTTACTTAACTTACCCTCTGGTTTAGTGAAGCGTGTAAAAGAGATGGACAGTTGGAGTACTCTGTTACTCATGGGAGCTAAAAAAGATACTGAATCAGCATCAGAGAAATGTGACCATGCATCATGACCATGGATGATGTTATTTTCTTCACATGAGATGAGAATCTCATGTGCAATTAGTTAACTTAATTAACTTGACCTACTTTTTCTTAACGTTTTCTAAAATTAAATCTTAAACTTTAATCTCAATTTGAAATTCTAAATTTAATAAAATTTAGTATCTTCTATACTATTATATAATTTCCGAAAATTAAATGTTTTTCCCCAAAACCTTAATCTTAATTTGAAATTCTAAGTTGGATAAAATTTGGTCTTTCTATATTAATACATAATCCATTGCATTTCTTCATGTTTAATGTGGTTTAATGGAGCTAATTAAAAATAAAATATTTGTTTTCCATTTAATTCTTATAATTATGCATTTCTTCATGTTTAATGGAGCGAATGAAAAAATAAAATATTTGTTTTCCATTTAAATCTTATAATTATAAAAATCAAGTCTTATAAAATTTGAAATTTGAATTTCCATGTTTGATTAAATTTAGTCTTTTCCATTAAATAATCAAGTGCACTTCTCCATATTTTTCCATTATATAATCCGATGCACTTCTCCATATTTGATAGAGCTAATAAATAAAGAAAGTATTTTTTCTCATTTAATTTCTCTAATTATAAAAAATGAGCTTTTTTAAATTGGATTAATTATTTAAACTCCCACTCAAAAGTTGCAAAGATATTACTCAATCTATTATACATCATTAAATACTATCTGTTAACACTGAAATTGTCCTTAGTTTTTATGTGTTTTTCTTAAATGTTTGTTCCTTATTTCCCTTTCATTTCTTAAATCTTAAATAATTTTGATTGTCTTTTTAATTTTTTATGTTATAGTTTTTGTTTTAATTGATTTGATCCTTAGTGGCTTATTTCATATTATATATCTTTCAAAGTCCTCAAAATGCTGATTTAAACTATATACTTATACAAAATCCAAAGTTTAACCTTTGTGTTTGAGTTTATGAGCCAAAATTGCATATGAGATTTTCCCGGAGCGCAAGGTCCAGATCATCTACTCTAGCGCACTGCAAGAATCCAAGAATCATGAAGGTTCATGGTTCATTGATGATGCAACATGGCCATTGCATTTTGATGAGGATACAGAGCTTCTAGACACCTGTTCGTCCCATTATGGCACATGATGAGCAAGAAAAGAAGCATACACCTAGCAAACAGTCCAGCTTTATAAAGAAATTTAAAAGGGATGCAGAGGAGGATTTACAGAGTGCTGATGTACAAAATGATTTGCAGAGTGCTGATGTAAAAGAAGAGTTTTAAAACCCTGAAAATGCAATGCAAGAAAGCATGCTTGAAAGACAACATGGACAGGTTTCAGAAGGTAATGTAGAAGAAAATAGTGTTCTTATGGACAAGGAAGACACTGCCAGTTCGAAAGAAGAAATGCATAGTGGCATTTTTTAGGAAGGGAGATCAGCCCTAATTACTCGTGCTGTAAGTGTTAAAGAGAAGATATTCCACATTCTAAAGTTTAGTGTTGATGATATTCAAGGATGAGACCAGAATGTTTATTTTTCCTCTGTTTTAGTCATTATAATTAAGTGCAGATTACGAGGCAATGGAGATGAATTTCAGAAATCCCAAAGAGTTTCTTGTCCATCATGGATTCATTCACAAAAGCTTATCTCAGTTTTGCAACAGGTGTCACCGTTTGAAAGATTCGAATTCATCTTTGTGGCCTATTTTTCAGGGTTTAAAATATTTAATAGTTTCATGTTTTAGTCACAAACGTTCGGTACGTATTTCGATCAATTGGAGAGGAATTTTGAAAAACCAAGAGAGTTTTTTGTTCTTCATAGACTCATTAAAAAAAACCTCTCTCAGTTTTCACACAGCTGTCATGGATCAAGAGATATGGAGGTGTTTGTGAGACCCATTTTTTAGAAAATTCGTCAAATTTCCCAGAATCCGATTGGCTATTTTTTGGTTAACTGTCTTTAAAGATTCGAGTTAACATGCAACTAATTGATGTGACTACTTCTAAGCTAGACCTAGAAGGTAGTTATGGAACTACTCTACCTTTGTAACAGGATAAAAGGAAGAAACTTGAGATGTAGATGGAGGAATTTTTTGGTTTCAAGAAACAATATACAGTTATGATATTGAAAGCTTACAAGACTCTCATGTAAGTCCTGAAGACCGAGATTAATATATATCTGATATAAGCCATTTTATGTTATTTGATTGAGTTTTTGTTTCTGATCAATTTGGTCATTCAACATATGAATTCATTTTTTGTTTTAAGTTTTAATCCAGTGAATGCTTATGTGTTGTAGACAAAAAACTAGTATGTATGATTGTGAATGTAATGGTTTATATTTACCCTGCTAAGATTTATGATTTTAGCTCTTCAATATATTACATGATTTAGTACTTGTTTTACTTTGATTACTTTTTATTTTCTTGAAATTGAGACCTTCAAACCAATAAATCCTAAACCAAGAAAAACCTATTTCATTTTCATATTGAGATTGTACTAGCTTGCCCCTGTAGTCTAGGGACAATTTCTAGCACAAACACTATCAATATAATATTTGATTTTATTTTCTATATATATATATATATTAGTTAATTAAGATTAAGATGTACCAACTTACAAAACGACATATATAAAAAACAAGTGAATGAAAATTAATATTTACCAACCTACAAATACATGAAGATGATGCGTTTTGCTATTAATATATTAGTTGTGTTTCTTTATATATAAAATGGTTCATTAAGATTTGGAAACTTAAAGAATTAGATGGCGACTATGCGTTCTGTTGATTAGAAGAAAAGAAAATAACAATCAATACCAAATAAACACTGATGAAAGCTGAGTTATTTCAATTTACCTTGATTTGAAAAGTAAAGAAATATTTTCAAAGAGAGATTTGCCAATGCATAAGGCTTTGTTACAAATCGGATAAATAAATAATTATTAACAAAATATCGTTCATTCAATGCATTCTTTCTGTCTATGTATGCCTCATGCCAACTCCATGATAATGCCTTATAACTTATCTAAATTATCATGAAGTTATGCTTGTTATATACAAAATAATCCTAAAAGAAATGGCATCTGGTTGACAGTCCGAATAGTTTTCTCACGTGCATTTGGTTGACAGTCCCAATAGTTTTCTAATGCTTAGTACAACCATCTGTGAAAGAAATTAAAGTCTAAACCTCCTACCAATTCTATTTTTCTTCATACCTCCTACCACTTCTATTTTTCTTCATAATTTCTCTAGGCCGCAAAATATATACATATATATTGGAAAAATGCTATTCAATGTCTATTAATGTTGATATTAAAGACATTCAGAGCCTTTATAATATCAAAAACTGCCAAAACAACCTTGTTCACTGACCATCTGACGTTATACAATGCAAAATAAGTGTCAGTGCATATTAACACACGCCAAAACAGATTTACTGTGATCGCCAGTTGGAGAGGGGTGACTCTGCCCCCTGCCTCTGGAGGCTTATTAACCTTTGTGGGCAGATTGTTAATAGCTTCTGGAAGCTCTATGCTTTCGTTGGCAGGCGACTAGCTTTACGCTCAAACGACACCATCCACGTGGCATCATTCCATTCGCTCTATGAGCAAGGAATCTAGCCGACGTGGATGATTATGCTTCTCGTTGGTGAAACACCTACAGCTTAAATATATAATTTTTCACATAAGTACATTTTATAAAAGTAGTTTCTACCGATTAATCCAAAATAAAACAATTTGAATTACAAAATTATAATATGTACATTGCATATTTATAAAAAAAAATATTTATATTAAAATATATATTATCGATTATTTACAAAAAAAACTAAACAACAATTACAAAAAGGACAACCCACATCATCGCTCATGTGTTTATTTTGTTGGCATGTTGATGATGAGGCATATAGACTTCTACTTTAAGTTGTTTACATCATATAATATGTATTTTGGATGTGTTGGACTCTTTCTATACCTCATTAAAATATCCATCTGTCAAAGTAGTTCACGCCTACTCATTCACACTAACGTGTCAGCAATAGTGGCCATCGTGGCGGTGTTTGGTATGGAAAATATGGTAGGAAAGGAAGGTACTAGCAAACGAGGCTTAGCGTCTGTGATCCCCAAGAAATGAATGAATCGCGATGTGATTACGGCTGTATCCTCATATTCTTGCAATCCATCCTCCCTGCACCTCCCGAAGAAAGAAAGCCCAAGAAAGATGAGCACCACTATCCCTGCTCCGGTGTACTGCGTCATAGGAGGAGGAGGATACATTGGATCATGGCTTGTAAAGACTTTGCTGGAGAATGGCTACACTATGCACGCGACTCTCAAAGATCTAGGGAATCCATCAAAGAATTCATGCCTTCTCTCTCTCCCAGGAGCCCATGAGAGGCTTCGTCTTTTCAGAGCAGATATGTGCGACGAAGGGAGCTTCGATCTTGCCATCCATGGCTGCCACAACGTCTTTCATGTGGCCACTCCCACAGATTTCGGTTCCCAAGATTCGGAGGTAAGCATGAAAACTTAATTGGCATATTTCAATACAGGAACTCATGGGAAACTGACTGAAATATTGGTTGGTTATGGGTAGAATGAGATTATAGAGGCTACAATCCGAGGAATTTTGAATGTTCCGAGATCGTGCAAGAGAGTAGAAAGCGTGAGGCGTGTCGTCTTTACTTCATCTTTGAGCGTAGCGTCCACAACAGACGAATCTGCCCTTATCGATGAATCGTGCTGGACTTCACTAGACTCCATCAAAGAAAACAAACGCCATGGTTGGGTAGGTACATTTGATCTCAGAATTTCAAATTGAAGATATACATACTCTATGATCTTAACCCATATACTATATACATGAATCTGCATTTTTTACTTAAATATGTAAATGCTTATTATCTCTTTTGTAATTCTACTCAGAGTAAAAAATACACTTGCAGAAAAAGTTGCGCTGGAATTTGGAATGTTTTGACTTACATATGCAAATTCTTTCTCTTTCTTGTGTAGTTCTACGCAGAAGCCGACACTATTAATATGTCTTCTCCTAACAGCGCACTATCATCGTTTCATGTGGATTCTGGTGGTGCGATCAACACTGAGAGCAGCTGCTACACCGTGAGCATCAAGTGAGAGCGAGAACTGAGGCAATGGTGTCGAAGGGGTTCGGATGGCACCCGTAGAGACAAGACGCGCGGGCATAACCTGGCATAAAATTTAAAATTAAACCTCGCACAAACCATCCACAAACCATCCACGTGGTAGCATTCCATTCGCTCTATGAGCGAGGAATCTAGCCGACTGGATGGTTATGCTTCTCCACGGTGAAACGCCTATGGCGTAATTATAATATTTAAAAAAATGGTTATTTTTTATATTATAAAAAAAGATGTTGCAGCTTGATTATACATCTTTCTATATGTTGATGAAAGCATTTAGCAGGAAATTCATCAAACAATAGAATTTCTGCTTCACCAGAGTCCATAGCTATTATCCTTATATTCTTACTATATGTTTTGTATAAGTAAATTCTACAATATTGTGCAACAAGCATAACACATATAAAACACATTACAAATTTTTTGAATAAGCATTGCCTCACCACTATTGATATTCCTCCAACTTCCCCACAACTAAAGAAATGTATGAGGGGTGTGCACGTTATGTCTCCTTTTGCACCTGATCCATTGAATTGTCCCCTCCTGCATTAATTTGTTCAATGCTGAAGGAGCCAACCGAGCCCTCAGGGGATGGGATCTTCCTGTTTGTTGCAAATCATGGAAATTGTTTGATTTCTAGATACCAGTCTTTATCTTGTAAAACTCGGATTTGCTCAACCTACTCATCTTTTTTATCTTTACGGCACTCAATGTTGATTTCTGCCAACAGTAACTTACTTTTCAGCCTATTTACCTAGGATTTCAATAGCTCATTTTTCCTTCTAGAGGTTGATAAGTCCCTAATGTAATTGACCTCCCAATTACTTCTCCATTTTTCCATTCTTTTAGGGGCTCGCGCCATTGTTTCTTGTTCCTCGTCATGCAGGTGCTCCATCCTCCTAACACTTTGCTCTCTAGTCTTTGCAGGACTCTCCATTTTGGCCCAAATGATCGTATCACCTCTTGTTGCATTGCTTGGATTCTAATGGTAGAGATATTCTTCCCTAACTATCAGATGAATACTATTAGAAATTGTTCCAAAATGGCACAATTTTCAGAGATTGGAGTGTTCTTTGTTTGATTCTTAGACATAGTTTGGTAGAACCATTCTATAGTATCATATTTAGCATTCACTCACACCTTCAACCTAGTTAGAAGGTCACACCCAAAAATCCTTTCCTCCAAACCATATAAAACTTTGTCTATTAGCTTCAAGTCATTACCTGGGTGACCTCGTTGCTCAATAATATCTCAATTCGTGATACTGCATTCCCAAAACAAAATGATGCATTTGCCCCGCCCCCCCACACTTCCAAGAGATGATTCAAGCGATGCTCTGACTCACTCTCACTATTCCACATCCATTGAGCAATATGGGTTGCTATATGATTCCTCTTTTGCTTGACATGAAGACCAAATTTACCATCTGCTATATCCTTGAACAAACAAGTGAGACACCATCTCTACCGAGCACAAGAGCCACAAGTACGGGAAGGTATCAAATGAGTCTGTTTGCCATAATAATAAGGAGAAAACTTCTCCAAAGAAATCTTAGTAACCAAATGTCTCAACTCTCCATTGTGTTAGAAAAAACAGGATTGCAGAGCAATAACAATAAACAAGATGCAAATCTAAAACACATAAACACAATACCAGAGAGACACCAACATAACATGGTTCACCCAAGATGGGCTACATCCACACATAAATTTACAGTCCTTTTATTATACCATCCAACAAAATGAAGGGATACAACCTACATCACATCTAATGCAACTTCATCTTCACTCTCTCACAGTCTCTCTCACAGTACAATAGAATTACATACAATACATATCCGTATTACAATGCCTTCCTTTTAAATAGGGATTACCATGGGATACCCAATAGCATGGGCCCATAAATCACCCATTATTGACCAAGTCATGACTATGAAATCACAACATTTTACAAGGCTTTTTTTTTTGTCTGAAATTTTCGCTATGGGGGCACGATGCACTCAATTCATCCATCACATCTTATAGTATCCCACACGTATAGCATCCCTTCAAGTTAATTTCATTTAAGACTCGCCTACCCTCAAGGATTTCATACTCAATTACTAGTCCTTGAATTTTGTACACCTACCACGTGAAGTAATGGCTCTTAAAACCATAAAAAATATACAACTCACTATCTGAAGGCATAATGAAAGATGGATGAGGTTCTGAGTATCTTAGAGGTAAGGTTAGGGAATTATAAAGTCACTTAGTTCCCTCCCATATTGTTCCAACATTCCTTGCTTGAGATTACAAGCATTCTTAGCTTGCTGATCAACTTGTTGTTTAAACCCAATAAAACATGATATGCTTGCACTTTTTCAAATGCAGTGATAACTTGATGGATTTTCGGACTAGATAACATAGAAACCCATCCTTCGAAGTTGACTTGAGAACTAGATGACGCATAATTATCATTGAGTCCCCTAGCACAATCAAATGTCTCATATTCCTTTTTGGGCTTGCTTCATCCCTTGCCAAAGTGTCAATCTCGCGGCTTGATTGTCTGTGGACAATCCCAATTCCCAAGCATATGTACTTCCTATTTTTCCTCTGAGGTCAAAGAACAACCCCCCCCTCACACCTGCCAGGCTTGAAATTTATCACAATATTGACCAAGAAAGATATCATGAAATATGGACTCAATATAACTAAAGTCCAAAAACACAAGCACAAGCATAGAGTGGTATAAGGGCTAGAAATAAGGAGTGAGTGTCGTGTGATTCTTCACAATATCCATCTAGATAAAAATATGCTAGAGGAGCAGGTGCCAATGAAACACATTGGCCCTCATGTATCAATTGCATGGCAATAGAAGGGTGGTCAATGTGACAGTGAGGGGGTGGGAGACTAACAATTCATTGATCATTATCCAACAAATCTAGATGGTTGCAAGTTGCACACCTTAAACGAAGAAACTTTGTTTACTCAAGGAATAACCACCATAAATAAGACAATGTACAACAATCCATAAATGGATAATAAATAATGAAAAGTATATTTGATAAGAGATATGATATGAGATTACAATGAGAATTGAGGGCTAATATAAATACCCACGTAGGGGTGCCCTTGTGAAGAGATGAGACCTTCCATCAAGAAAGTATCTCTTCATTACCTTTTAGTTATTGATATTAACTATTGATTTAGTATTATTATTATTTTTTTTTAGATATTATGTATATATTTTGTTTGTTACAATGTCTTCCTCTTCATAAATGCTTTATCCTCAAAGCATACTCATGGAAGACTTATCCTTTATTCTTGCTCGTGATGTCTTCTCATAACATTTTTTGCTGGTAATTGTAACACTTGATGAAACAAGACGATATGAGTTATGAATTCCCAAGTAGAAATGTTGCATCATTTGTGAAGTGGTCCATCCCAAGTTAATTTTCATTGGGACTTTTTGTTGATCGATTTGTTGGATGGAACATTTCTTTTTTTGCTTCCACCCGGTTTGTTGATTTTGTCTCCATTCTTTTTTCAAGTCACAACTTATCTGTTTATGTTCTTTTTTTAACCTGTTGATGGTCACACCGAATTTTGTGATTTGGATGTCGATAAGGAATTCTTGTTGTTTGTACTCCAACATCCTTATATGTTTGTTTTTTAATTGGGTTGGCTTCTTCTTGAACTATGACTAGGAATGGATTTGTATTTGTTTCATTTTCCACAACTTGGATTTTACCGAGGGTTTTGATGCCTCCTTTTGGATTTGCTCCAACTTGTTTTCCAACAATTCTTTATCATTCTTAAGCTTTCTGAACATTTCTTCTTGCGACTTCTCGTCATCTTTAAACTTCTTAATCTGTTCCATCAGATCTTGACTGTGACTTTTAAGATGGCAATTCTCTTCAATCTTTTCTAATATTTTCCTCTTGATATCTTCATCATCTTGTTCTGGCTTTCGATTACTTTTTAATTTCTTTATTTTTGCAACTAGGGTTTTATTATGATTTCTCAATCGGACGATTTCATCATTATTGTTTAATATGTTTTTATTGATTTGCACAATCTCTTCTTTGTGAGCATTTTTTATGTTGTTATTCTGTTGTTGGAGCTGTTTAGTTTGTTGTTGAAGTTGGCCGAGCTGTGACTCTTGGAATTCTTTTTTTTTATGAGTAATAGATAGAAATATTTGATTACTAACTGGTAAAACTGTACATAAAGTTACAAAAAAATCCCTTCTTGAGCCGGGAGTTACTTCTAGTTCCTTCTAGTCTACTTGCCATCTTTACATTCTGACTTTCCCTTACAAAACACTTATGTACAATACATTTTGGAAGAAATGTATGCCACAACAGATTTTCCCTCCCCCCTATAGACCTGATTCCCCACAATTGGCCTTGCCCATGCACGGTCTATTTTCCAACACACCCTCACTAAATTCTCAAAACAATCTACCCCCACCCATGTATGCCCAACAACAAGATTTATATCAAAATTATCCACCATTGTTTTCGCAGCCCGTGGCCGTCTACTATCTTGGTTCAGGCCTGAGGTCTTTTTGCTTACAATATTGGGATATATTGTCATTACCATTCCTTCCAAAAAAAAATGATAGAGTTCCATAAATTACGCATGGAATTTACCTTGCCACAGATGCTGCCTATGCTCCCTCCTCTTGCTCTTTGTGCTCTTCCGCCATAGCCTAGTTCCCAGCTATCTCCTGCGCCCCAACAATCTCTTTTGCATTGACCTCATTCCTTGGATATGTGTTCTGATAGTCCTCTTTAACAGGTTCCAGCTGCTTTGAAGTAGTTGGCGGGGGTTCCTCCTGCTCCACATGATGCCCATACGGGGCCTTCGCCATACCCATTACCCCCTCCATGTCCACGAGGTTATGCACTAGATATTCTTTCATATTGTTGAGGACTTGCATCACTAGGTCCCCGAAACTTTCCCTCTCCAGCATGGTTTTGGCTAAAAGCTTCCTCATTATCCAGTACAGGCTCAGCCCCGTCGGTGCCTGTTGTTCTTCCATCCTTTCCTGCATCTCATCTTCCTCCATTCCAGATATGCATTTGTTCACATATTCCGTAATTCCTCTCATGTACCATTTTTCTTCTTCATTATCCACGACTTTCTTTTCTCTTATGATTCTCCCACCCCGCCTACTTCTCATCCTCTAGCGGGGTGCCATACTCAAATCCTTCACTGTTAGCACTTATAGATTTTGTTTAATCAACAATGCCTCAATTCTCCTTCGCACCTCGTGCTTCTCGGCTTCACTCTCCATCATTCTTATTATATTTCCTTCCTCTAAGGCCACATTCAATGGAGGCATTATTCCACTTTATTCGACATTACTGCCATCAATGCTTGTTACTCCATTGTTGTCATCATTAACTTCACCACCATCTCTCCACACACTCTCCGGGTCTACTTCACCTATAAACCAATTACTCCTCATTTGTAGCTTCATTAACTCTCTTCCTTTGTCTTTCTTCTTGTATCGTCCACTCCTCTGTTCTCGTACATTATTCTCCCTCGCTTCATAACTTCCCAACCTTCACGTCCCCTGCATTAACTATCTCCTGCCTCCAACTAGCACCTTGACGTATGACACCTCCTTGCCATCCTGCTCACTACTCGGTTGGTGTACCCTCTCCACGCGTCCTCCCAAGTGGGCCACTTGGTCTGCATTCACACCCACATTCGGGAGTGACTCCTGGCATTCTATTTTCATTTGAACTTGAACAATTTTCTTGTCTTTGTCCATGATGATTACGTTCAAACACTTTACTTCTCCTTCTAAATCTTTATAGCTTCCATAAGGTGATTCTTCGTTTGCATTTTGTGATGGGGAAACTCTCACTGATAAGTCATATAGTGTTATTTTCGTCTTCTCATGGAAGAAGGTCATGAACTTATTTTTAGCATTGACGGTGAATGCTCCCAATGTTTCTATCCAGTGGGAACCTAACATGATGTCAATAAGATTGTTGTCTATAACTACAATGATTAATTGAGACACAAAATTAGAATCATTGATTTGTAAGTGTAATTCATTTATTTGATCTTTTTTCGACTCGTTCTTCTTTATACTTGATTATGGAACTTGTAGTTGATTAGCAACATCAACATTAATAAAATTTTCTTTATTAGCTGGACAAATAGTGATGACAATAAGACTTTCATCAAATATTCCACAAACTTTTAGCATCGTAACAGGCACCTTCTATGTGACCTTGGAAAATCCTTGAATTTTTTTTTTTTTTAAATAATTGTAATAAAACCATTCTTAAATAATAATAATAATAATAATAATTACTATTATTAAAAGTTAATAATAATATTATTATTATACTTTATTATTATTAAATATAATTTATAATATTATATATTGTCTTTTTTTTTAATTCTTTTTTTATAATCCATCAACTAATGATGATGTAAACTGTCATAACAAGCGTTTAATAAGAAGCCTAAACTGTCCCATTGCAACCAGTATTGCTACATCTGTAAGAAGCAACTATTTTATGGAAGGAGACGAAGAAGGGTTGGAACTTGAATTACTTATAGCCATAGGAGCAAGGGTAATTCTCACATCAAACCTCTGGAATGATGCATGACTCGTCAATGGTGCTCTTGGAGTTATACAACAAATTGTATATAAACCTGGAAGTTTGCCTCCAGAACCACCGACGTATGTTTTAATAAAATTTGATAATTATGTGCGGGGACCATGGGATGAATCGTTTCCTCAAGTTGTTCCTATTACACCTATCGAAAGAGGTAATAAAAAACAACTTCCATGGAAACTCGCTTGGGGTTTAACAATCCATAAGTCACAAGGATTGACATTGGAGAAAGCTACTATTAGTATTGGAAAGAAAGAGAGGCAGGGTATGACATTTACAACAATATCTCGAGTTAAAGATTTTGCAGGTCTACGATTTCAACCTCAGTTCTCATATGATCGATATGAGAAGATGTCAAAACTACCAGGTGTGAAGATAAGAAAAGATGAAGAAGATAGATTGAGAATGATCACGATGTAAACCATATTTTCATTTATTTAATCCTTTCAAAATTATTGTCTCTATTTTCCAGTTTAACAATTTAGTCAATCCTTAATACTCATTACTTACATTATGATAATCCTTGTAAATGTATCTGTGTTTTCAACTTAACATGTTCCTTACAATGCTGATCAAACTCCAGTTTTGTGTCACCGCCCACGACTGAAACCAGCATAGATCCAAATCCTAGGCTCTATCAAGCGCCGAGAGGGATCAAATCTCCCGAGGTGCAAACCTCTTCTTAGGTATTGCACTCAAGGAGAGGTTTGCACCTCGGGATATTTGATCCCTCTCGGCGCTTGATAGAGCCTAGGATTTGGATCTAGGCTGGTATATAACCATTTTTCCACGTCGTTTAACTTTTTAATAAGCCTTTTGCAACCTTTTCACTTGAAATTATTTGTTAGAACTTATATGAAAAAAGAAACAAGGGTCACTTTGTAAGCCAACTTTGAAATGGAGACTGTAACTAGTGATTACACCTTCAAATGTGACAATCTCTTAAGATGGAAGCATTCAAATAATGGCTTGTTTATTTACTTTAGTAAAATTTCCTTTACACCCTAAATATTTGATTAACATAGTGCTAGTTAAGTCACGGTTTCATTTAACTAGGCGCATCTATTCAAGTAGAGGTGACGATTAACCGTGATTACTAAACAACGTGTTTATCAAGGTATTTGCACCCTTTCATGTTTCCCAACCCGTCTTGGTGTCGATTAGAATCTTTTGATATTCAGTAACAATTTTCACATTTAACGGATGGTCAACATGTGAAGCACCTGCAACAATTAATTAATAAGAATATGCGAAATAGCAGAAATGACAGAACTCAGAATCACTTTTATATTGATCATGGGCCACTTCGAGGGGGAAACCTCCTTTGAGCAAGCTCAATACAATTAACTTCACGGTGCCTTCAATGAACTCAACACACACTTATATACTAAGTCTATGCCCAATACTATGAGTCAAAACCATGGGACATATAATACTACGGGACGACTTACAAAGCATATGCGTCTAATACTATGGGTCAATACTATGGGCTAATATAAACTATGGATCAACAAATACTACGGGACGACTTACAAAGCATATGCGTCCAACAACAATATACTAAAATAGTAAAGAGAAGGGTTGACACGAGTTCCTAACACAACACTTGTATTATCCTCTATAATGATGTTTACGAATTTAGCGAGCAACACCAGTTTAAAAGCTGGGAAGAAAGGATATTCGGGTGATGCAACTTCCAATTGCAACTTCCAATTGTTTATTTCAGCTGACGCAAGATACAAATGGGTATCCTCTGGTGGTTAATAGTTCACATAAAATCTCACACTTACGAACACTCAATGTGGCTTGCACCAGGAGTGCCCAGCGAGGTCACAGCTAAGGCCATGAATAATCCCACTTCTAGCACATCTAGCACATCCTACAGGAGGCAGAGGCTTTGGCCTCTTGCTACCACAAAAAGATTCCTACTAGCATCAAACTAGATATTGCAAAGGTGGAAAACTAGGTTAAGTGCGAGCTAGAGGTTACTCTAAACCATGAGATTTGCAGAGATGTTAAGGCCTGGGTACCAGATGTGGGTACCTCCAGAACCCGTGACTCCAAATATCTCTAGACCGTCAGTCTTTACTGGCATACCAAATCGATGTTTGGAAAGGTCTTAATGGATTACAATGATAAAAAAAGGAATCATGTTATAGATGGATGAAATGCAGTTGCATATAAAGACCATCCATGATAAACTCAATATCATTGCCAAAGCTATTGTTGAGCTCGAGTTCATGAGACCAACTCCTTGCACTATTGCTCAACCTATTGCATCTTTCCAAGTGGTTTCTATCATCTCCACACTAACGATGAAGGGAAATCTACCTAATTATGTTAGGATGCCTTTCAATTTATCTTTTTCTATTTATCATAGCAAGAGCATAAACATCCTAGTCCAGTTTCATAGCATCGCTACAAACAGTGGCATTTTTTGTTCTTTTTGGTTACAAAAAACTCAAAGTTTTAATCAAAGGCTAGTCCTCAATGAGGACCTTTTGTTTTATGGCTGGTCGGGTTTACCTTGCTGTCAACCATCTAGACTGATATCCCTGCAATTTTCTAGTTTTAATATAATCAATTAGTTTACAAAAAAAATTAGTTCTATTATTTTAATTAATAAGAAACATTAATAACATAATTAGTTAAAATTATATTAAAACATTAATAGTGGAATGGAATTAGTTTTGATGCTCATCAAGAGCTCCATCAAAAGAGCACTAATCCCTGATATCCCTAAAAGCTCTTCCTCCAAAATTGTTGGATGACTCTACAAAGTCTTGTAATAAAATGCTTATATAGATATATTCTTGTTTCCCCTAAAGTCTACTAACTAGACTACTGGGTAGCAGTGTTTAGGCACCTAAGAAATCAAAGACTGTTTTTATGGTTTTGTGGATAACAATGTGAAAGTCAAGAGTGTAAAGACAAGGTACATAGACAATAATCTGAAAACATCAAAAGATACATGTATAAAGACAAGATTTTGCAGAATGAATGACAATAGAACTTTAAGTCCAGGAGACCAGGTTTCAAAGCATATAAATACAAGGAATAAACAAACAGTTTATTATTGCAGCATATGTAAAAGTACAAGTACTTGAAATAACATTTCAAACATCAGTAAGCATCAATATCCACTTGCAAACACAGTATCTACATAGAAAACGTCTATATAAACAATAATGTAAACAAGGGTTCAACACAGTATAAGTTCAAAACCTAGCTCCATATAGATATTAAGTCTTTCATAAAACAAAGAAGTTCTTACACATATAACATTGTAGAACTATACAAGCTCCAAGCATATCCGACTCCCATGTGTCTCTCCTATTGTTCATCAAAATCTTACAATATATAGGAAAAATGGTTTCTAAATGAATTGTTTCTAGATCCACTTTCTTTGGATCTAAGTCTACTAAAAATAGAAAGAGTATCAACTGACTATGACCTGTGTCTTATTCATTTAAAACAAAAATCCCTTCAAATCTTTCTCGCTTCCTCTGCCCAAATTTGCTAGCCCATCTTCTTTGATAATGTAAAATTAAATATTTTACCCACATTTGGCCTCTGTTTCAGGGCTTCTTTGATTTTGTCTCCTCTAGTTTCCTCTCATATATATCTGAAATCCATAATGTGAGGTTACAAAAAAGCAGTTGTATGATCAGAGTGCTATCCTTGTAAGATTCTTCACCTAATGTATCAAACTCTGCAATTGCCTCATCAAAGGCCTGCCAGTGTTCCTAAAATTTCTTCCTTTGGAGTCTCCTCTCCTCTCTCGATTTCAAATAGCCTCTTGAATTTCCTGAAGTACGCCATGCATTCTTGGCCACAACAATCCAGATGGCTCAACACTGAGAATCGTGACTTCTGCAATCTTCCATATAGACTCTATTTTGAAATTACTTCCAAGGTATGGATCAATAATAGCATGTATGTCCCCTTTGCGGATCAAGGATCTTGCTCAATATTTCTGATTTCTATCACGGGCTACTGAAACTCACGGACATCGCAACACACTTATGATGAATCAAATTTAGTAGCTCATCCTACCCATAAAATTATTGGAGCTTGGACAAATAATGAAATTCAAAAACTTCATCAGAGTGACTCGTAACATCTGATACACAATTCCTGAGAGGATCACTTCGTCCTACACCCACCTCTATAATTTTCTATACACATGACAACGCGTGGACTGGATGCAGTTATCTTCAAGCAAGTGGATGGCAAGTGTTTTCACCTCCAGTATTCCAAAGAAAGTGTGCATAACTACCAGCGTGGAAAGGGTTTGTAGGATCTGCTGCAATAGCATCGAGAAATGCTTGTTCTATAGAGGCAAGGTTAGCATGAGCCAACCACAAGAAGTGTGCATATTTACCCACGACTTTGCCATCGGAAGGATCAAGTCTCATAGCTCGTTGAAAATAATCTTTAGCTCTGTCATGATCATGAGCTACAAGATGCAAAAATTGCGCATAGTTCGAGAGTAGAAGAGGGTTGTCAATATCTGCACTGATGGCTTGTTGATAGTGTAAATTTGTCCGAGCATAGCAGACATAATTATCAATCTTCATTTCCTTAGTTCTCGCCTCAGCCTCCCATTCTTTGGAAATTGAAACAAAAAATCATTGTTCCTCTGTTTCCTGGTGTGTAGCATGAGCCATATACAAAGAGTCTTTGTTGCAATCAGCTCCAGGGTGAACTCATCCACCATTTTCTCCATTTCTTCAAATGCATATAAAGCCTCCTCTTTTTTTTTATTGAAATGTCCCTGGTCTTCATCAAATGCAAGTATTTTTATTTCATCACAATCCTTGGGATCATATGCCATGGCTTCAAAGCTTGCATAACTGCTTTGAGGGTCATGTCTGCCACAGAGTTAAATTTATCTTTGTAAAACAAAGAAGCCCACTTAGGGAAAGGTTCTACCCATTTCTCTGGGAACATTTGGAATTGACTGCCCAGTACGATCCAAAGACAACTGTCGGCTTTTCAATAGGAACCAACTTCAAAATCTGATCTTTTCATGAGTATGCCTGCACACATACACCAAACTTTGGAAAGCTGGCAGCGTGCATGCATTTGAATAAATGACATGCGCTGCCAGCCTATGTTAAAACATATCAATGCCTTTTAAAGATGAATTTATGAACAAACTTTAAATGATCTATAGGAGCTTAGGTTAAAAAATTAAATATTGGTAAATGCAAAAGATATTTTGAAATCAAAACAATCTAAGCTTTAGGGAAATGAGAAAATCAAACAAGGGATAAAGGTCTAAAATAAAAAGAATAGCTAGGGAAAATGGCTTAACAGACCTAAAACAAACATTGGCTCCAACTGGGGGATGGAATTTCCTCATGATTTTCCAAGAACCTGCAGATCAAGTGCCTTATTTCCTGTCAACCATCTACTGATCCATTGGGATATGGAGTCATTTACCAAATCTCTGCAACTTTCTCAAACTCTGAACACATACCTCTGAAATGACAAAATACTGAAAAGACTCTACATGCTTGTATGGCGAGCTTATTCTGTTGTTTACTCCTACTTCTAATCGGAAGAAACAACCCAATCAAGTGTAATCATACTTCCAGTGAAGCCATGATAGCATCCAACCGATTGTAACAACTTCTTGCAGGTAGATAGAAATCAAAGAAGAATTTATCATTTGAAGCAGAAATTTAATTTGTAAAGCATATTCTACTTTGATTTCAATTTTTAAAAGGCTGAAACCTTTTGAAAACCCCAAGTTTATGTAAATGGCCACTGGGTCTTCCCAGTTATGTTATATTTCCAGGTGATACAAAAGGTCACATTGTTGCTCTGCTCCACTTATAAAATGACATTTCATTTGTTCTGTTGAAAATAGAGAATGAAGATTTTCCAGGCATTGAAAATCAAAGGCACCAAATTTATCCTGAATGTGCTCACAAGTTCCTTCAACAGTATCAACAACAATGTCATCCTGAGAATTAACAAGATGTTCTTCCTCTTCCATGTTGCCATTAGATGTATAGCTGTCATATACGGGCTCAAGTTGCTCATGGATAATGGATTGAATGTCTTCATGAACCAGTTGAAACTTTTCTGCCACATCACTCATATCTGAATCTTGCTTTTCAAGATCATCATCATATTTCTCAAAAAATAGAGCAGCCTGATAAAATTCCAATGATGATGCTGAAGGTTCATGTTTTTCTTCATTAAATAAATCTTGAAAAGTATTTTGTGAAATCATATCATCATGAAAACAACTAAAGTCATTTGAACCAAATGCTTCTACAATAATTCCTTCAGTACAAGGCTGATCTTCATAAATATTTGGACTAGCGGATACACCTGTCATAATATCATTTGCATCTACAACATAACTGTCAACACCCTAAGCATCACAAGAATCCTAAAATTTTCTCTTTTGAATAGAAGAATCAGCACATACTTCGAATATAATTGATTTTTGTTGATCTTTATAACAAATTGGGACAATTTTTTCATTGTGAGAACAATTATTAAAAATATTCAATGAATCTACAGTCAGATTGTCATCAACACCAACTTTAAGATTGTTCTGCAAACCTTCTACAACAGTGTGATTTTCAATGTTTTCTTCAATAGAGGATTGAGCTTCCCAAGGTTTTTCAACAGTAGACCCTACATAATAATGATGTCTTGAATCCTGAAAACTGTCAAATGTCTCCTGGAATTCTTTTTCTTGAAATATTTCTTCATGAATTTCATCAGTAAGGCTATATTAATCATCATTACTAAGAGATTTCTTGAACTTAAACTACTCACAACAGTCCTCTAAAAGGAGATCAATAGAATAAATCCTTTTGCAATAAACATAAAAGACATCATGGAAATCTTTTATTGACGAAATGCTAGAGATAGGAAGAGATCGGTACCATTGTCTGGCATTTCCTTCCAAGGAATACATAAACATTTTCAACAATACATCTTCATGATGAATATTGAGCTAGTCCATGTATTGATGAAACTCAATCAAGTGTTGTGCCAGATGGTCATGACCATCTCCTCTAAATCTTGGAAGGAAGTCTCCCCATTCATCCATAGTAGGCACACTATTTGAAAAATACGGGACCGCTGAAAAATTGAAAGGTGCAAACCTTGCAGCCACAATGGCTTCCATGAACCAGTGGAGTCGCCAACAGATCCTTCCTTCGTGAAGTCGCCGGTGAAAAAATTGTAGTCTAAAGCGTGTGACCAGCCCTTGTTCACCATCAAAGATTGGATCTAATCGTTGTCAATATTGAACCAAGGAAGAACTTGTATGCTTCCTCCCTAGTATGGTCGCCAAAAGATGTTTTCCCTAAAGTCTGCTAACTAGACTACTAGGTAGCAGTGTTTAGGCACCTCAGAAATCAAAGACTGTTTTATGGTTTTGTGGATAACAATGTGAAAGTCAAGAGTGTAAAGACAAGGTACAGAGACACAATAATCTGAAAACATCAGAAGATACATGTATAAAGACAAAATTTTGCAGAATGAATGATAGTACAACTTTAAGTCCAGGAGACCAGGTTTCAAAGCATATAAATACAAGGAATAAACAAACAGATTATTATTGCGGCATATGTAAAAGTACAGGTACTTGAAATAACATTTCAAATATCAGTAAGCATCAATATCCACTTGCAAACAAAATATCTACATAGAAAACGTCTATATAAACATCAATGTAAACAAGGGTTCAAACAAAACCAGAGAATATCCACACAATATAAGTTCAAAACCTAGCTCCATATAGATATTAAGTCTTTCATAAAACAAAGAATTTCTTACATAGATAACATTGCAGAACTGTACAAGCTCCACGCATATCCGACTCCCATGTGCCTCTCCTATTGTTCATCAAAATATTACAATATATAGGAAAAATGGTTTCTAAATGAATTGTTTCTAGATCCACTTTCTTTGGATCTAAGTCTACTAAAAATAGAAAGAGTATCAACTGACTATGACCTGTGTCTTATTCATTTAAAACAAAAATCCCTTCAAATATTTCTCGCTTCCTTTGCCCAAAGTTGCTAGCCCATCTTCTTTAATAATGTAAAATTAAAATATTTTACCCACATTTGGCCTCTGTTTTAGGGCTTCTTCGATTTCGTCTCCTCCAGTTTCTCCTATATGTCTGAAATCCATAATGTGAGGTTATCACGAAGCAGCTGCATGATTAGAGTGCTATCCTTGTAAGATTCTTCACCTAATGTATCAAACTCTGCAATTGCCTCATCAAAGGCCTGCCAGTGTTCCTGAAATTTCTTCCTTTGGAGTCTCATCTCCTCTCTCGATTTCAAATAGCCTCTTGAATTGCCTGAAGCACGCCATGCATTCTTGGCCGCAACAATCCAGATGGCTCAACATTGAGAATTTTGACTTCTGCAATCTTCCATATAGACTCTATTTTGAAATTACTTCCAAGGTATGGATCAATAATATCATGGATGTCCCCTTTGCAGATCAAGGATCTTGCTCAATATTTCCGATTTCTATCACGGGCTGCTGAAACTCATGGACATAGCAACACACTTATGATGAATCAAATTCAGTAGCTCAGCCTACCCATAAAATTATTGGAGCTTGGACCAATAATGAAATTCAAAAACTTCATCAGAGTGACTGGTAACATCCGATACACAATTCCTGAGAGGATCACTTAGTCCTACACCCACCTCTTTAATTTGCTATACACATGACAATGTGTGGACTGGATGCAGTTATCTTCAAGCAAGTGGATAGCAAGTATTTTCACCTCCCGTATTCAAAAGAAAGTGTGCATAACTACCAGCGTGGAAAGGGTTTGCAGGATCTGCTGCAATAGCATCAAGAAATGCTTGTTCTACAGAGGCAAGGTCAGCACGAGCCAACCAGAAGAAGTGTGCATATTTACCCACGACTTCGCCATCAGAAGGATCAAGTCTCATAGCTCGCTGAAAATAATATTTAGCTCTGTCATGATCATGAGCTACAAGATGCAGAAATTGCGCATAGTTCGAGAGTAGAAGAGGGTTGTCAAGATCTATGCTGATGGCTTGTTGATAGTGCAAATTTGTCCGAGCATAGCAGACATAATTATCAATCTTCATTTCCTTAGTTCTGACCTCATCCTCCTGCTCTTTGGCAATTGAAACAACAAATCATTGTTCCTCTGTTTCCTGGTGTGTAGCATGAGCCATATACAAAGAGTCTTTGTTGCAATTAGCTCCAGGGTGAACTCATCCACCATTTTCTCCATTTATTTAGATGCATATAAAGCCTCCTCTTTTTTTATCGCAATGTCCTTGGTCTTCATCAAATGCAAGTATTTTTCTTTCATCACAATCCTTGGGATCATATCCCATGGCTTCAAAGCTTGCATAACTGCTTTGATGGTCATGTCTGCCACAGAGTTGAATTTATCTTTGTAAAACAGAGAAGCCCACTTAGGGCAAGGTTCTGCCCATTTCTCTGGAAACATTTGGAATTGACTGCCCAGTACGATCCAAAGCCAACTATTAGCTTTTCAATAGGAACCAACTTCAAAATCTGATCTTTTCATGAGTATGCCTGCACACATACACCAAACTTTGGAAAGTTGGCAGTGTGCATGCATTTGAATAAATGACATGCGCTGCCAGCCTATGTTAAAACATAGCAATGCCTTTTAAAGATGAATTTAAGAACACATTTTAAATGATCTATACGAGCTTAGGTTAAAAACTTAAATATTGGTAAATGCAAAAGATATTTTGAAATCAAAACAATCTAAGCTTTAGGGAAATGAGAAAATCAAACAAGGGATAAAGGTCTAAAATAAAAAGAATAGCTAGGGAAAATGGCTTAACAGACCTAAAACAAACAATTCCCTTTAGTAGAATTTGGAACAATTCCAAGAAATATGAATAACTCATAAAAACCTCCAAGTAAATGCCACCAAAGCAATATCACCGAGGATCAAATGCCACAAAAGTACATAGAATATCACACAATTGGAAATGAAAGATCTCTAACAAAACAACAGCCACTAAAATATATTTCAAGCACAGATGACATAAAAAAAATACATTTCAACAAAATGAAGGGATATTTCCATAAATTTTGATTATCAAGTAAGGGATTGAAAGCCTCTTTCTAGGATTTTTTTTGTGAGTCCTAAGAAATACCCAAATGTAGGTAGTTTGAAAAGGCTTCAACAATTTAAAGTAACAAGGATTTGGGTGCAATCTCAAAGCAATAAATGTGCATTTAAGGTTTTTGCAATTTTTAAAACATTGATATGAGTATCGTAGCTTTAACATATATGTGTGTGTGTGTGTGTGTCCAAAATATTACCTATTAGGGTCCCACCCTAACTTCCCTAGTTAGTGAAATAGATTATTACTTAATGTATTGAGGGGCACCTTTACTAGATAAGACCCCACGTGGTAAGAGAGTGCGAAAGAATAAATGTAAGTGTTCTCATTAAATAAAGTCCACTAGTTAGTGGATGAGGCCTCATTAATAGAGGTCCGCTAAGTGGTTAGGGTTATGGTTAATCAGAAAATATATATACTAGTAGAAGCTATGTAGTAGGTTGATAGGTGAATATTATTGTATTTGGAGTATGTGCATGTTGGAGGTTGCCCCTTTGAAGAGGCAAGTGAACATTGTATCTAGTTATGAATATATTAAAGGTTTGCTTACTATGTTAGTTTCCAATTATAGTTTTGTTATTTTCTTTCTATAGCTTTATTTCCATATATCTTGCTATGTTTAATTACTTTTAGTAATTATATCTATTTTTCTCTGAATATTATGTTTCAGCTAACAAGGAACACCACAAATGATATCAAAGCACTTTCATGTGCCAACACTCGCTCCAAAGAAGGCATTGATAATACAAAGATCCATCATTTAGTGGGAAAGCCTGCAATTGGAAACTATTGGCACCCCTTTGAGTAGTACCCCATCAAACAACACCTATATATAGAATTGTCTTCCACACATTTCTAGGTATATTAGAAGCCCTCTAAGTGCACCCAAAACTAGCCTTACATAATCATATTGATCGACCTACTATTGTAGTCACTACCTCGAGAACAACACTTAGGGAGATCACTCTCACGTACTGGGGAATTGGGTAGTATGACAAAGAGTATGATCTATCCTCCTTAGTTGGTGTTAGTGCATAGTAATGCACTATGGATCACAAGTTACTAATGGTCATTAAAGTTTTGAGATTAAAGGGCCGTGTCAGTCATGGAGTTTATAGTCATTTAGAGTCCTAAAGTCAAGTCATGTGTTTGGTTAGGGTCTTGGTGTGATCATACTTCAAATTTTGGTCCTAAAAGTTATTTAATTGATGAGTTTTAGTCTTTGGTCCCATGTTAGTCATATTTTTGGTCCTAGAGAGTCTATGATCCAAAATGTCTATTAA
Organism: Larix kaempferi; assembly: GCA_027924585.1. Taxonomy (NCBI): domain Eukaryota; kingdom Viridiplantae; phylum Streptophyta; class Pinopsida; order Pinales; family Pinaceae; genus Larix; species Larix kaempferi. The sequence continues at coordinate 344,593 of BSBM01000422.1, read as the reverse complement.
GGGGTCATTGAGAGGTTAGTAATGAGTCCCTCCTTAGTCATATCCCTAACTATTAACTCATGAGTCTTTGTCACAAATCAAGATCTTGAAGTTGGTTTTTAGCTGATGTTTGAGTGAAACATCTTATGTAATCATGTATTGTGGTTTTTGTTCAAGGGTCATAATTGTTACAATTAGTACACTAATTACTAGTTAATCATGATTCAGTGAAAATGGTCTTTTTAGGTGCAAGTAACCTGTGTTATATATTGGGATGGATGCCTATTGATGTTAGATAGTGTTGGATAATATTTCCCAACCTAGGGTCAATTTGCTTGATCAGTTATGAATTTTATTTTAATTTGTTTGGAATTATCGATATTTTGTCTAATTAAATTGTAGAAAATGAAATTAAATATTTATAAAATTATTCCGCTGTGCTAACATATTCTAATTATCCCTAGAGAGCTAATGATATGTACCTAAGACCCTTTGATAGCTCCCGGGGACATTACAGGTGGTATCAGAGCTTAGGTTCCAACTCTGCAGCTGTTGGGCTTGTTACAGACTCATAATTTTATGTTTATGTGCATTGGGAATTTATAAATGTTCTTTGTGAAAGAATTTTAACCTCCGTTATGTTAATGGAAGAATACAAAGCCTCACTTTAGAGATCAGTTTGTTGTATGCTTTAGAATGATTTAATATTGCATATTTAGTTCAATAGATCGATTGGTAAGTACTATGTGGTGCGTATCTAATAATCGAGTAGATTGATTGGTTGATGCATGTTCACCTTGCATGGCCTCTTTTACTGTTCGGTGACTTGATTGGTTGATGTTTCTGCATTGCCTCTTTTGCTATTCAATGACTTGATTGGTCAATGCTTGTTCATCGTGCATTGCCTCTTTTAATGCTCATTGAATTGTTAATATTGAAATGCTTCATGTGGTATGATTTATTTACTGGTACATTATGATTATTAATTGATAAGTAAATAATTGTCATTATAATAGTATGTGCGATGTACCATTATCAGTATTAACTTAATGATAAGTCATTAAGATGATATAGTTTTAATATTATTAAATATTAATATGATTTGTTAAGTGGCATTTATACCCTAAATGGATTTTGGATTTTCTATTGATGGTATGCTTTTATAGGCTTATTTATGCCACTTGGATGGTGGTGGTTACATTGATGAGTAACTCCTTATCTAATGTGGGGAAATATGCCACTTGTCTTAATAGTGATTCCATCTTCCTTTTTATTTTTATTTTTATTTATTTATTTATTTTCAATGTATGCAAGTAGCTCCTTGTCTATAAATGAGTCACTTGTCTTTAATGGTTCATATTTTTTTCGATTTTATTTTATTTGTGGAGATGCAACTTCTTGTCTTATTTTGGAGGAAATGAGCCACTTGTCTTTAATGGTTCATATTCTCTTCTCTTCTATTTATTTTATTTTATTTGTGAAGATGTAACTCCTGGTCTATTTTTGGAGGAAACGAGCCACTTGTCTTTAATGGTTCATATTCTCTTCTCTTCTATTTATTTTATTTTATTTGTGAAGATGTAACTCCTGGTCTATTTTTGGAGGAAACGAGCCACTTGTCTTTAATGGTTCACATTTTCTTTTGTTTTATTTATTCATGGAGATGTAACTCCTTGTCTATTTTTGGAGGAAATGGGGCACTTGTCTTTAATGGTTCATATTCTCTTCTATTTTATTTGTGAAGATGTAACTCCTTGTCTATTTTTGGAGGAAATGGGCCACTTGTCTTATTGGTTCACATTCTCTTATTTTATTTTATTTTATTTTATTTTGTGTGTAAGAAGGTAGTGTAGTAGTGTATGATAATATTGTATGACATAAATTTAAATATGTATAACATAATATGTGTTGTAAGATATATATATATGTGTGTGTGTGTGTGATAAAAATAGTAATTAAAAGTATATATATATATGTAAAGATGTGAACGCATGTAATGAAGTAAGTGTAAAAATATTTGGAAATGTTTGGAAGTATTTGGGAGTATTCGAAAAGTGTTTTGGAAGTGTTTGTGAATGTATTTGGAAAGTTTTTTGGAAGTATTAGGAAGTATAGTGTGATAAGAAGTATTTGTGTTAGTATAGATGTTATAAATGTTGTACCTAATATGAATAGCATTGGATTAAGTAATTATACTGCTGTAATTGAATGGATATTATGGTATAACATAATAATTATACGGGTGTATAGGGATATATATGTTATATGACTAATATGTTGTGTATATGATTAATAATAATATGATATATGATTGAAGAAATTATAATATGTATGCAGACAAAATGGGTATATGCATAGAAATAATACATAGTAATAGTAACTATGGTGTATGGTATGAATGTATGATGGTGTGTTGTATAGCTAGTAACTATTTTATAGCAAAATATTAGAAGATTTTGGTGGTAGGATGTTTGGTTGTTTGAGGTGGATATGTATTTACTTTGGTCAATAGTATAAGTAGTGTGCTACATGTAAATAATTAGTAACGTAATGTATGGTTAGTATATGGGTATTAGATGGGATCGTTGCCAATGTATAACATTACTATTGATGGAGTATGTATACAAGAAAGATGTATGATTGTGTATGTGTTGAGTGTTTACATAAGTGCAGTATTAGTAGTGTTTGTGTGATGATGTTGGTTGCATACATGTATTATTAATATATGGATATTATATATATCGTAATGTGTTAATAATTATATATAATGTTATGATAAATAGTAAATATTCGAAATGATTGCTATGGTTGATGTATGATGTTTGAATGGGTGATTATGTTGTTTGATACTATTGGTTGTTAATGATTGATGTTGTTTGATTAATGGTTGATACATGTATGATATTGTCATTATTGTATGGATAACTATTATTGGTTGTTCTTAGTTGTTATGGTTGTTGTGTGTATGATTGATGAATGATGGTTGATGTTGAGTGGATGATGTATGGATGATATTGTTATTCATATGGTTTCTATTGGTTTTTATTGTCGTCATTGGTTGATATTGGTATGATTGATGTGCTTGGGTGATGTTATTGAGAAAACAATCGATGTTTATAAGATGTGGGATATATGTGATTGTTAAATATTAATGTAATTTGATTAATGTATTTTGATTGATGTATCCCGAATTTGATTGATGTATTATGATTGAAGTATTCTGGTTGATGTATTTTTCTTCCAGTTGATGTATTTTGATTGATGTGTTCAGGTTGATGTACTTTGGTTGATGTATTCTAATTGATGTACTTTTCTTCCGGTTTATGTATTCTGATTGATGTGTTCAGGTTGATGTGCTCTAGTTGATGTATTCTGATTGATGTGTTCTGGTTGATTTATTTTGGTTGATGTATTCTAGTTGATGTAATATGATTGATGTTTGTATGGTTAGTTGATACATGTATGGTTGTCATTGGTTGATATTGGTGTATGCTTGATATATGATCAACATATGATTGATATATGGTTGAGGTATTATGAATTGATGTATTATGGACCGACGCCTGTATGACTGATGGATGATTGATATTGGTTGATGTTACTGGTTGATACTAATTACTATTAGTTGATGTATAATGGCTTTTTGAATTTTCTCTAAAGAATACTTATGCTTGTGTGGAGATGAAATGTAGTATGTTTAACTACTAGTCGTTATGGCCCTTTTTGGTTTCTTCGTTAGATTGGAATTGTTGTATATAAGTCTGCTTACTTGTTACATTAAGTGCATAAAATGTTCAGGCGATCTTTGTGATCTTTGCTAGAAAAATATCTTTGTGATCCTCTTTAGAAATGTATCTTTGTGATCTTCATTAGAAATGTATCTTTGTGATATTTTTTTGAAAGGTATTTTGGTGGTATCTTGGTGACATTTCATGTGTAAGTTTATGGTAATATCCTGGTGGTATTTCGTATATCTTGTTGAAAAGTATGTACTAACCGTGTGACTGATTAAAGCATGATTCAGGTACCTTTGTTGAATATGTACTTCATGTATCCTTATATATCCAATACTAATACAAGTATCCTTGTTAGAAAAATATCCTTGTGATCATCGCTGAAAGCATCTTGTTAGGGTATCCTTGTGGTATATCAAATACCTTTGTTGAAAGGCATCTTTGTAAAGTATCATGGTAAACCTCATGCATTCTTGCAGGGAAAGTATTTGGGTGATAAATCATGTAAAAGCATCTTGGTAATGCATATCATGTGATTGACTGATTGGAATGCATTTCATATATATTAGATGCATTTCATGCATCTTGTTGATAGAGCACATGCATGTTGCATTTCTTGTATCTGTAGGTAAAGTATACGCATCTCATGTGATTGATTGACTAGAATGCATTTCATGAAAAAATAGTACACACTTGATGCACTTCATGAGATTGAATGGTATACTTAATGCACTTCATGAAATTGATTGATACTCCTGATGCATTTCATATGATTGAAATTGATTAGAATAAGATTCAGGTAGATGCATTTCAATTATTTTGTTGAAGAATTATCTATATCTCATGTACCTTGTATATACTAATGTATTTCGTTTCATTTATTTAATGTATCATGTATCTTGAAGATGTATTTTATGTATCTAGATTAATAGTATATATATATATATGTTTGCTGCTAACCGTTGTGTTTGTTGTAACGTAAAAATTATATTTGTAAAAGAATATCTTTATATCATGTATCACATATTTTTTTTTATATACCTGATGTTAATAATATGAGTGAATGAAATATGTTTTTTAGGTGGATGTATCTTTGTTGAGGTTTGAAGGCCTTGTAAAGAGGATTGAAAACCCTATGATGGGGATTGAAGATCGACACTTTCTTCCTTGAGTCCACATTACTAGTCTCAGTTCTCCCATGGGCAGTGGAGACAGACAAGAAAGTAGGTGGTAGTGGGAAGTATTGTGGTTAGAAATATGTTATCTATCCGAGGCATGTATGGGCATGTCTGTTATCCTTTTGTAAAGGAATGCATGTGATATGCATAGAGGACGATGCATGGTTTAAGGGGAGGAGGATGTAATACCCTTTGGTTGATCCCATGGACATATGTTGTCGTTATTATTCGTGTTGTGACGTGGCATGAGGTGCCAGGATTATGGTTTGCACATTATTATTATTATGTTGGAAATTATTAATTAATTAATAAAATAAAACAACCGGATCGACTGATGCCACAAAAGAGATTAAGAGGAACCATGATTTTATGAGCAAGGGGTTGTGGGAAAAGTGTTACCTTTGTTTTTGTGTCTATGTTGATGTTATACAACCTTCTTGTGGACTTGGTGGACCCTATTGGCTGTGTACCCTTACATGTTATGTTACACTTTGGTTTCATTTATTCCAGGATTAATTTTTATTAGTGTTAGAGTCTCTCTCTCTCTCTCTCTCACAGACACACCTAGTGCGCCCTCTTGAGTTGGCTTAGTGTGTATCTTGGTGTAGCCTCATGATGTGTAAATCCTAGTTACTATTATGGGAATTTAACTCTCATGCGTGTGTCCCTATCTCTCCTAATTCGAATTTCTCTTGGGAAATGGGATTTGGGGGATGGGAGATAGTATCTCTTGTTGGTTATGCATGCTATTGGCTTTTGTTTTTGCTATGGTACTGGTGTGATTGGTTTTGGTTGATCTTAACATGAGTTTTTGCTGGTTGGTACACCCTTGCTGAGCCTGTCCCCAAGTTGAGTTACTCTGGAATTGCCACTGTTTTGTCATGGAATTGCCTCTGGAGATCTTGGATTGGAAGTGACGTGGAATCCACTTGCCATTGGGTTTAAGGTTGGACTGATATATTTTTGAATCTTTTGTCTTGGAGCCACTGGAATTTCCTTGGATTGGAAGTACTACTTGCCATTGGGTTGTGGTTGGACTGTTGTCTTGGAGCCACTGGAATTTCCCTGGAGTGGAAGTAGAGGCCACACATTCCATTGGGTTGTGGTTGGATTTATTTCTCCTGAAAACTTTGTCCTAGAATTTCCATTGGAGATCTTGGATTGGAAGTGATGTGGAATACAATTGCCATTGGATTGTGGTTGGACCAATGTGAGATGGGTTTTGTGTCTGAGTGCACTCTTTCTTGTGGAATCATGGTTAGATCTCAAGTGTGACCATTTCAAAGTAAGTTTTGGCTTGCATTGTGTCTACGACTGGGTGGAACGTGGCACGATCGATTTCGGTTGCGTATTTTGCAAGATAAGTACTTTATTTCATGTTTATTTGAATTACTTGGCTCTAATATGATTATTATATGGTTTCACATGAAATGTATGCGAAAATATATGAGCTAATTATGGAAGAAATATCTCATAGATTTTAGTTACATTATGCTACTAGTTTTTGGGAAAAACAACTAACTAGTTTTTGGTATTTTGTGAGCAAGTGCTTGAGAAAAATGTTTATTTGGAACCTCTGCTACAGATCTGATAATTGTGCCTCTTTTATTTATATTTTGCATACTTTTATAGTGCAATAGCGTAGGAATGATTGAAAACACTTCTCTACAGTGTTTCTAGCCTCTATTCAAAAACGAGTTCACCGGTTGGGTTGTTTTATGTAGTTTCGAGACTTGGCATGTGAATTGTTTGAGAAAATTCCCAAGTGAGATAACTGATCTTAGATATGATAATTACACTTTAAATGTATGAATAAATGTGTGGAAGAGTTCCTAGATAGTTCTAGATATGCTTATCGAAATCCTAGCTTTGTTTCCATTCAATAGCTCCTACGAAAGAATTGTTTTAAATGGATTTATGAATTTTCATGAGAAGTGTTTGAAGAAATGTTTACATGAGTTATAACTATGATAATAATGATAATACATAGTATTTATAGTTTGAATGGATTCTGAATGACTCTGCAAATTGTTTATGCATTTATCTTACTTGATTCCTCAATTTCTAGCCAATTTGGAGAAGTAGATTTAGCTAGTTTGATGAATTAATAAGATGAATGTTTATGAGAGGAAAGATATAGCCATTTGGCTGTAGTGGAAATATGATATGATTTCCATGAGCTACAATAGTCAATAATTTCTTATTGTTTTGGTTTTGGAAACTAGAAATGGAAATTAGTTTCAAATCGGTGGAAATTGGTAACTAGTTTGTAGATTGAATCTATGTTTTTGTAATTTTTGGAATGTACAGCCATATGATCTGTTTTTGGTACTTTAATTTTGATGTAGAATTATATTTTATATATCTTTAACCTTTCCTCCGTGTGCTCCCAAACTCAGTACAATTGATTGGGTTAAATTCCTAGCAGTGTTTATTAACTAGTTGCACTAATTTAGCTTGAAAGAATCATTGTTTATCTGAAAGGATAGACATGAAAATGAAAATTTATTTGGATGTATGTGTATGAATAAATATATGTATAATGGATGTAGTTTCACTTTTTGGTTCATTGGCATGGTTGTGTGTTGAATTTGTACAAGACTAGTTGTTTGTGTTAAATACTAGTTAACTAGTCTTGTGCAGTCATTTTCGTAATTGTTTTGTTTAATTAATTGAAAAATGATAATTATTCCTTATTTACATGATATTAGGTATTAATTATCCATTGGCATTGATAAATTATTATTTGGTGATAAACAAATGAAGTTATGTTAAGTGTCATCAATTATTCTCTAAGTGTCGCAATTAGTACACTAATTACTAGTTAATTACGATTAAGTGAAAATGAGCTTCTTAGGTGCAAATAACTTGTGTTATAGATTGGGATGGATGCATAATGATGTTATATAGTCTTGGATAATCTTTCCCAACCTTGGTTCAATTTTCTTGATCAGTTATGAATTTTATTTTAATTTGTTTGGAATTATCGATATTTTGTCATAATTAAATTGTAGAAAATGAAATTAAATATTTATAAAATTATTCTGATGTGCTAACATATTCTAATTATCGCTAGAGATCTAATGATATGTCCCTAAGACCCTTTGATATCCCCGGGGGGCATTACACTATACATGCTAAGAAGGGAAGACTGCCTCGTCTTAGGCCCATTAGCCCCGTGGACCCTCATGTGGCCACCTGGAGCCCTCCCTAAGATGAAAACTCTACTACAATATCTACAAACATGGGAGTTATTTCCACCATGAAACTTCCCATAAGATTAATGGCTTCCCATCTTGGTGCTACAGGTGAGGCCATAAAGAAGGGGTTTTCAAGAAGTTTGCTCCAACACTTGCTTTCCTCCAAAATTTGCCTTTACTCCAAAATATGTAGAATTTCTATAAATTCCAACGGGAAAAATATTAGATGCACATCCAAGGTGTGACAAAAATTAACTCAGATAAAGCCTTGAACATGCATGCAAGAATTTATAGTGAAACGCATATGAAAGAATTTTATAATAAATTATAGTAGTAGTAATGTGACTAAAACCATTAACGATAATATATAGAAAGCACCAAATATTAAAGCGAATAAGACCATTTGAAATGGATTTTCAAACCTTTCCTTGAAATTAAAAAATACACACAATGCCTTTTATATAAAAAACCATCAGAAAAAATATTCTCCTTCTACAGTTACCTGACATATAGATAGTCAACATCATCACAATAGATTAACAACATCAAATATAGTAATAATATGAAAATTGCTAGCTAATCTATAATCACCAATATTACAAATATATGAATACATCTCATAAGTCAAACCTTGTGCATCGACAACTAGGGATTTGCCAACCAGACCAACATGTTCCGAAGCAGGAAGATGGACATGAGAAGCTCATCATTCTGTCACATAATAGTTCAATCCAAATCGCATCATGGCATATAAAGTAATTACACACACCCAAAATTTGATTACATCAAACTTACATATCAAGAAAATATAAGTCGATGCATGACCAATACACGTAAAAAATGGTGATGGATACAAAATAACCAAAATAAATTAATATCTTTAACCAATCTAACTTACTTGTGTAATATCCCGAATTTTGACTAACTATTTTTGATGTTATATACTGGGATTAAAGCCCCAACACATATGATTTATTTTTTATTATCGGGCATAAGCCCTAGTGCACATGATTCATTTCTTTTATAGATTTACATATTGGGCGTGGACCCTGACTGATGCAGATTATTGTTATATACTAGGAAAAAAGCCCCAATGTATTGATTTATGTTTTATTGGGTACAAACCCTAATGTACTGAGATGATCTTTTGTTACATACTGTGCAGAGTTATGGTTTACATGATTGATTTATATGATGTGTTGAGTGTGGAATCAGGAACACATGGATGACCTATGTACTGGGCATAAGCCCCGATGTACCTAGAGGATTTTATTACGTACTGGGCGTAAGCCCTGATGTACATAGAGTGTTGGGCATAAGCCCCGGAGCACTCCAAGCTTGATAACAAATACCAGATCCAAGGCCATTTGTACATTCTAGATGTGCTTCACAACCACATTCTAGTACTAGTGTTGAGCGGGATGCTCTGGAATTGCACTAGCGTAACGCCCATGTGAGAGTGTTGAGATAAAGCTCTGAAAAGCACTCGGGGTTACTTGATTGTAAACGTGTTGAGTCGAGAAGACTCTGAATAGCACTTCTATTCATCACATTTATTTAAATTGGTGAAATGAATCATTTTCTATCTATCATCAAGGACTGCGGGAACTACCATGTTAAACGAGGGCATCCAACATGCAAGAGAGAGACCTAGAGGCACCTAATCGAGCCAACTATCCAAGCCTACCAAAAGACCCTGTCCAAAGAGTTGGACCTTGTACTTAATATTTATCAAAGAATTATTATGGTATGTACATAATTAAATCAAAGAGTTATTTAATTATTGAATAATTAGATTTATTATTTATAAAAGAAAAGATTTCTTATATAAATAACATGCATAAAGGTTATGCATAAGATATTTTCTCATGTTATTATTATTATTTGTGATTTAACTTAAAGATACATCTAATTGTAACAAAATAAAGGTCCTAGATAAAATAGGAGTGAATAACTAATAAAATATCTTTCATAAATATTACAATTCAAATTAAATTAAAAGTTGAATATTATTATTTAAACTCAAACAGCTATATTCCAAACCAACTCACCTATATAAAGAAGGGAAGATCCCAAGATAGGGATCATCTTTCCTACTATCATTCTCTTATGGTAATAGAAGAGAATTATTCTGGAAAATTGAAGCAACCTACTATATTTTTCTAGATCTGATCAGCAGCTTATCCTAGGGCCTCTACTTCCCTTATTGCATGTTGGAACCAGCTCGGGGGGATCCAATTAGAACCAGGAATGGTCTAAGGGTCATGGTTGGGAGGAACATGGTAGTCCCAAGGTTATCCAGTTAAATATCATCCTACAGGTCAGTTAGGACCATACATTTTTCCATTAACTAGTGTTTGAGTGTGCAGGTTCTGCAAGGGAAGATCAAGCTTCAAGAATAAGGTATGAACTACAAATTTCCATACAGTTCAATTAGATTTATAAATTAAGTGGGAATTATTATGTAACATTCATGTTTTTATAAATTACAGTTTTATGTCTCTTTCTTTTATGGAGCAAGGTCCAATTGGCATGGGCTCTTAGGGTTTACATTCTAGGACCAGAATTTCATTTAATATTTCCGTTGAATTTAAGCTTATGCCCTAGATGTTTCAAGGATCTAGCAGGGCTAGCCTAACTAGCCTGTGCTAGATACCTACCTATATAGATTCACTAGTATCAAAATTTTATTTAAATATTGATGCTTGAACTTTTAATCGTCACAAAACGAAAACATCATGCTGTACATTTAAATTAGTCAATATGTGAAAATTAGGGTTAATCTTTTACCCAACAAGTTTTAAACTCAGTTTTCCAAAACAAAGCAATCCATGAAACCAACGTAGTCGAATCCTAGGGTATCTCATTTATTATTTTTAAACAATAGAAATAACGCAGGTCAAAGCTTCGAAATTATTCATCAACATAGCATATTTAAATATCGCTGGTATATTTAAACCTACAACATAAAAACACCCACTGTACATATAACTTTCCAAGACAAACAAACTAATATGAATTCCCTATCGAGGGCATTTCATCATTTCGATTTCTTCTCAACATAAAAGTTATCAAATGTACAAACTAACAATTAGATTCACAAGACAGGACCCACGAAGTTATTCATAAAGCCAACGCAGTCAACTTAGTCCATTTCTTTTAAAGAAACAAATAAAATAAACACCGATCAAGATATCGAAACCCTCTACCAACGTTTTGTTAAAAAATTTAGTATCGCTAGTATCTTTAGATACACAACATAAGACCACACCATTAAACCTCGAGGCAAAACAACTTTCAAGCACGATTTTCCCTGTCCAGGGTTTCCAATAAATTCATTTCTTTCCTTAGCAGAATTAAAACTTAACTTGGGCGAAACCCAACATTTCAGTATAAGAGATCAAACACATATTCTAGCTCCACGATTTTGTTAAACAAACATCCATTAAAATAAAATCATCCCATAGAGGCTAAACACATCATTTAGACAGAAGCCATCCACGAGCTAGCACATTTTCAATGCAGAGCTATGCTCTCAACTTTTTGTACTCATCTTTTATCAACCGAAATTTCATTATGCAAAGGTTTAAACGTAGAGCCCTTTTTATTTTAGGAATATCCAGAAGGATGTTTTAGAGCTCCTTCTTTGCAATAAACGAACTCTTTCATTCACATAAACCCTACGCTTAAATCTATGAGACGAGAGTTACATAAGTATCAAAAGAAGATCAACAAACAACATGGGTAGCAAACATCAGTGACCTCTCATTTCATAGAAGCACATACTCAGTGGAAAACACGATTTAAAATCCAACACCATCATATTACATTCGAACCTAGAAAAAACGTTGTGTATATTTTCCCATCAAAGCTTCAAGTATTTTCTTTCCAGAGCCATACGTTCATCTACAGTAATAAACAAAACGAAACCCCCAAGGGTTTTTATTTTTCATCATCTACCAACAATTAAAAACATCATAGACATTGACCAGGTTCCCAAAACCCCATTTAATCCAAATCGATTTCTTTAAAAATCGTTTTCCTTTCAGCTACTGGTCAAACCAAAGATGACCCAATAGAACTTCGAATTCAGTTAGTGAGCCCAAAGGACTCAACAAAGTTACATTATAAAAGAGATCAATTTACAGAACATTGCAACCATAGCTGCAAAAAGGCAGGAACAAATATTGATAGGACCTGGGCTTACCAGTGTAGCGCCAAAACCAAATCTTCTTAACACTTGTTAGAACCCAACATCGAAGCTAGCAATACCTGCTAACCTGTCAAGCAATGCCATAAAAAATTACGAGTTAGATAGAAACACATAAACATCTACAGGAAAGATAGATGAAGAAGCCATTTGACCACAGGAAGAAGTTACCTGTTAGAAATTTCGTAGCATCCTCCATCTCCATTACCACCTTAGCTACGACTGCACTGACCATGAGCATAGCCCAGGTCAGAGCTTAAACGAAACCATACATAGTAAGCACTTACCTTCCGAGCCCAAAACTAGCGAAATGACAATACAGTCGTTTTAGTCCAAAGCATAAAACCCTCCTTCCAGTTGGCAAGGAATCACGTGAAGATCACTGCGTAGCATTTAAAGCTACAACCAACTATCCTCTAGCGCTTCAATTTTATCCAAACGATATAGTTAAGTCATGTTGGTGCAACCATTAATTGTTTTAATTTTGTGGCCCCTTCATAAGTCACCCCTTAGACCTTTTTAAAGCCTTAGTACTAGGACCATGAATGGTAGTGGAACTAGGTAGTTTAGGGAAGGGTCTTTTACCTGCAAAATCATATACCAAGAAATGATTTAGCAAAGAATTGCTAAGTAAGCCTGGGTAATCCAGCTACTCGTCCCTTACCTCTCGACAACACCGCCGATGGTATGAATACCAATACAAAGACTCCATAAGTACTCTTACCCTTCTCATAAAGTCCACCATGCATGAATTAATGAGATAAACCAATTTAAACATTTCAAGGAAACCAACATACATCTAAGCCTTAGAAGTGAAGTACGTAAAAGAGAAACCTTAAGTATTATCCTAGCATTAAACGTGCTATGACAGTGTTATGCACCTCATACTACATTACTTCATCGCTTCCGTAGAAAACATAATTTGTAAAACCAACTCTCTTAGAACATAGTTTTCTCTTTGCTTTAAACAAATACCGACATAACTTCCTAGTACTGAAGTTAATTTGCAATACATTATCTTTTTAGGCAATGCTAGTAGTAAGTGAATTTTTTTTAATTTTTACTGTTTTTAGGGACATTACAACTTGAGACAATATGGGATGCATTGTTTGATTGAGGGAATCCCCTCTTCTTCAAATATGTGAATTGAAATGGTTTATATTCAAAAGGGCGGACATTTAAATCAATATCTAAGCCGCTATTATATTTTCTTGTTCTCTTTTTATTTGAAGGGCCAAGGAAACTATTCTTACGCTTCAAGGATGACTTGAAAGCACTCAACCCAAGTGTAAATTGAAAATCCATAATCCGTTGATTATTGGCTTCATCGAACATGCATTTAATTAGAGCCTCCAACTTTATGAAGGAGAGATTTTTGTGAGCACATCGATGTATCCAAACACATGCTCCTTAACCAGTTTAAGTGCCTCGACATCTTGATGAAAACCTACAACAACCACTGGAACCTTGTTGACATTCACATCAAAAATTGGTGTCTCCATATCTATCTCAATGGGAGCATTGACTTCGCTAGGTGCTACATCATCAAATGTATTGTGTTCTACATTTTTCTCCAATGATGGATCCCGAATGAATGATGTGAAGTACAACCAATTCACCTTTATGGCATGTTTGCAAGTGCTTCCATGAACAGACCATGGGAAGCCACATCGTATAAAATTCATACGATACCAGGTGACAAGGTATTTCTTGTCACGACTAGTTTGACTTCTCACCCAATAAGCATGATATATGCTCTCATGAGGGAAACAATCACTGTCGGGAATTTTTTTTGCTTTCTCCATCGAGGATTCAAGTTGATCCTCCTTATTTTAATTATTCAAATATCCTACTTCTTTAAAAATATCCTTGAATTAGTAATACGATTCTATATTTTTCAAGAGATAGTATAACAACCAATCCATTATGCGAGCACATTTTTTTCGGCGATCAGATAGAAATTTAAACTTCAAGAAGAAATGGTATGACTCGATAGAATTATTCATCTCCTGTTTGGCATGGGTGAAATCACAACAACCTTTAACCCACATACGTAATTGAAAGAACTAAGTTAGTGCAAGAAAATATTTACGAAGAACAAAAACCAAAGTAAAAACTATAGTATGCAACTTACACAGTTTATGGATCGCAACTCAATTGGAGTGAAAATATTTCAATTAATTTTCCTCGGTTGTAAAATCCATGAAAAATATATCCATGTCCTCGATGGTGTATTTGGAATTGGGACATGAGTTCATGATTTTAACCACCCTTTCCAACATATCATTTTCCCGCTGTGGAGTAGAGGACAAATTGTAGATATTTTTTTTCCATGCCCTAATTACGTGCCAAACACACAATATAATCCGACTTCGTGTCACCCTCCTATCAAATTTGATATTTTCATGTTATATATTCTTACAATAAATACAAGTCGCATAATGACCAAATTAAAGTTACCTAAAAGCATCAATTTCAGCTGGGTCATTGTCGACCATGAACGCATTGAATTTCCAGTTGGGGTGTAGTTGATAACACTTGTTTATTAGCAACTCCAACCATGAGGTGATATCAACTGATGTATTCCGTGATGCAACAACCAAACCAATTGGCACCCAATTTTGTTGGCCACTGAAAGCCACAAGTGTGTACAATTGATACTTCAATATTTAAATAAAAGATAAAGTCAACTTTGGGCTATCGATCATAATAAATCACAACTCAAACAATAATTTCAAATGAATCATTCAAATTAAGATTACCTCATATTTATTGGTGTTGAAAGTTGAATTCATTCCTATAAAACTGTTGTGGGATAGTTTTACCATTGTCTCCAACATCCATTTTGTTTGGATTCCAATTATAAATGGGACATTTGGACCACTGGGCTTCTAGAAAAAGAAAAATTCATTCGGTCATTTCTGGAACCAAAGGTTAACACTCATTTCATATTTCTTATGCAATTGATAATTTCCCTTCATCATGCGATTATAGATGTTTACAACATATTTCCTAGTCAAGAAGAAATCTCCACCACGATGTTCGACATCTAAGTCCACATGTATGTAAAATGCACCTAGCCATATCTGTCATGTTGACCATGAGAAGGCCATCCATCCTCATCTTCATGCTCATATGTGTTGTATGTCAATATTACTATATGGGGACTCTGATTCAAAACCTTTACAATAAAATGACATTGGCATCCCTTCTTTTTCGCAAATGATCCCCTACGTTTATATGCATTATCTCTTCTTTTGTCCTCCAGTCCATATGAACATTGGTAACTGCAATAGAAAATTCAACACTTTAATACATGAAAAAAATCATATCTATACATTCAAGAGTAACATCTAAACAAGGAAGTTATGGAATACTCACAACTTATATCGTAGGGAAGCACTACCCCTTTATCCTGTGGGTTTGCTTACTGTGCATTGGAAAGTGAAGGGAGCATCAAGATTGATTTTCTCTCCTATAATAAATTCATAGACTCTATATGGAGGGATCAATTCAACATGATCAAACAAAAGTCCATCTTTTCAAAATATTTCACTCCAAGCTAAATATTTTCTAAAAAGGTCATGGCTGTTGAGTCATGGACTTCATGGTCCATTATCGTCTTCCATTTGTTCTGCCTCCCCATTTTGTATGGATAACTCAAACAATGTGGCCTATACCTCCAACTTTCTTACACTAACTTCGATTAAACTTTGGTTCATGCTAGTCTCAAATGTCTTCTTTTCAAGAGCTTCAACCTACACTCAATTTAGAGGTTACATACAAAAGTTACGTCACTCCTTGAAGATACCAAACTGAGAATTGAACATAGTCTGATCAATTTCACCTTTAATCATTGAATTTGTTACAAAAATATATCATAGTCTTTGTCACAAAGAGATATCAAGGGATTGACGTAAGAATCACTTCATCATTCTCTACTCCAAATACATGCTCTAGTGATTGACAAAAAGATATCAGGGTTTTAATTATGAGCATATATAGTTCCTTTTATGAAAGAAATGCGATATTTCACCATCTAAGACAAGATATCCACTATGAGAGGAAAAAACTTTAGTAGGTAGGGTAAAAAATGTTTTATAATGTTGGGAGGAAAAAATGGACTTAATTAGAATGTAGTCTCTATCTGGTGTATTCCAAAGAAAAAAAATCTAGGAAAGAAGGTAAATTGGTAGCAAATAACATTGAACCTTTCATCCATAGATCCTATGAACACTGTGATCTTCATACATATACCAACCACCTACCTTGACATGTGCTTGACATAAAGGATCAATTGAAACATTTTCCTAAATTTAAAAGGCATGCTAGGAGGGTGGTCCTAGTGAAAAATAATATGTGCACTATAAAGGAGCTTGTCAATAGATCTTTTGACACCTTAATCCCGAGCATGTTTTCTTACAATACGGTCAATTCAATAACTAGAAGAGAATTTCCATAGCCATCTAGCCTCCTAAGGTTAATATGTTCAAATACGAATCTTGACAATATAACACCAAGTATATTAGATAAGATTTGTACCTAAATCACCTATACGTTTAGAAGCCGCGTAGCTAGTTATGAATGGATCCAACAAGGTATTTAACATAATGATATTTGATGGCTATTAACTATGAAGGAATGAGAATTCTTTCCATCCTCCTTAATATAGTTTCATCAATGGCATTGTCATTACTATAACCAAGAATCAATGATAATGGATACTACGCTTCAAGGAATTGGGAGAATGGAAGCTCTAAAGGGTAGGTTAAATTTAGAATGGGAGTATCAATGGGAAGATAATGGTGGAGGTCTTGTTTTAACTTAGGTGATAGCTTGTTGAGCTGATCCATGGCCAAAATTTCACCATTTTACAAGATTCTTCCTTCAGGGAGCATCAAAATTTCAAATCTACTTGCTAACGTCATAGAAAATTTGGTGAGAACTATCAACTGAAAAAACTAATGGACATTGAGAATCGTACAATATTACACCGGTTGAAAAAGGATTGGATAATTGAAGAATGTATAGGCTGCAATAGTTGCATCAAAAACAGGGAAATCCCATCATCCTTATTAGAGTGTATATAATAGAAAATGAAACTGCTTTAAATGGACATTGTAAACTGCTATTGTTTGGCCATAAGAATATCTTTGATTGAATTCCATCCTTACTACCTTTGAAAATTTATGACAATTTTCAATCAGTTGGCTCATTTACTGCTAATTGTTCCATGGAAGCAAAAAAACAAGTTGGGAGGGTGACATTAGAACTAGAACCTCTCAACACTCACTAGCTATAGGGGTAGTGCACCATGCACATTGAAGAGTGTTCCTGTGTAGTGTGGATCAATCCCTTGTTGAAGAAGATAAATAGCAATATTCAGGTTTATACATAAGAGTGGCTGATATTGGAGATTAGGGACTGGCCAGCATAAGGCTCTACATCCTAGATAAGAAAACTACCTCTTAAACTCTAGTTGTTGCTTCATATTCTTCAGGTTCTCACATATAAGAGTAGAAACACATGACGATGATCAGGGTGGCTAAGGTGATGGATACAATACATCCATTGAAGATGACCCTTTTACTTGGTACCAAGGATGATGGATAGGAACCCCCTCAATAGTGTTTATGCCTATTCTTCTTGTCCTGTGAGTCCCAAGTTACTAGGATCATTTTTTTTGTATTCTGGGGTATTTACCTATGGTTTCTTTTACTTCTGAAATGTTTTGTAAATTTATATCCTCCTCAAGGAGTATACTATATGACTATCCAAAAGCCTCAAGGTGTGCAATCATGCCGCCCATTTTGTTGTTAAATGTATATAATACTTTTCATTTAATGAATTCCTTTTTATAAACATTAAATTTATAGTTTGATTGGTGTCTTACCTATTGAGAGTGTATCTCATCCTATGGATAATTACTATTAGAAATGGAATTCACCATAGACCTATGGGTGAAACAAATTAGCATCATAACTCATATTTCATTTGAAATTTGTTTGGTTTTATCACATTTGAAGAGCATGTGTTATCCTCACGATACCTGGAATTCAATTTGAACTCACATTGGAAGTAAATATGCTAATTGGGGGATATAATACATACTGTTTTATAATATTGAAGGCTAGAAATTTGAAATTGGAAGTTGATTCATCATTTGTTTGAGATGTTAATTACATGGATGTAAAATAAATATAGGAAGCAAATGACACAAAAAATGATCCCGTCATAATTTGAAAAAGGTTTAAATCATAATTTGTACCAGGGATCAAGGTCAATAGGAAATGATTAGACAAGGTTTCCTTTGCAACATAGGAAGGTGCCAAGTTGACGACCCCCATTTCAAAACATATTCAAGGTATTGAATTGGAAACTCTCGAAATATGATTATGATGAATCCTTGAGAGCCACATAGAAAGGAAACATTTGTTTCATGTTTCCAAGACATTGAGATAAATTACACCTAATAAATTGCTCCTAATCATTTTGCAGATTACATCATCAAGAAAATAGGAGTCGGTAAACATGGCCATACATAAACCATTTAAAAAATGGGGAAGGGGTCTTTCAAAATATTTACAACATCTACCCTGATCATATGAAGAAAATAAATGCCCAAATTTGGTTAGCTCAATGGAGGAGGCTGTAATTATTTTAAACGCCTCACAAATCTCTTCATAGAAGGCCTAGCTGAAAGTAACTCTAACATACACATAATAGAAAGGTGAAGCAAATCTACTAAATTTTCATGAGGCCTTGTATCCAATAAGCCATGGATGAAAACCTCATGTTCTCTACCTTCTTTAACCAGTAGCATGCCCAAGAAACAATGTTGAACCCATTCCCGTAGAAAGAGAATGATGGATCCAGAGACTTCTTGCCTGAAAGTAATTCCAAAAACACCACCCCATAGCTATAAACATCTTCCTTGTTGGACAAATGACATGTATCAACATATTTTGGAGCAGCATACCCAAATTTTCCATGTATAGGATATATAGCAAAAAATATAAGGGTTTATTATAAGTTTGTTATGTCAGTACATTTATAACATCAATATATAAGCTCATATAAGCTTGAACTAAGTCTAAGGCATAAATCAAGAATACTTATGCATATAATTTGACACAAGAACACTATACAAAATTTAGAATGGTGCATATACAAGCTATGATTTAGACAGAGGAATATATAACTAACATTGAATGAACAACTGTTTATATAAATATTTATGTTGAAATCTATCATTTAGAGAACAATAAGAGAGAACGTGAATGTACCGATCAGACTGTGTAAGTAACTCATTTTGAGGGTTTCAAAGTCAACATTTATGCAACATCAAGATAATATATGTACTGCACACGGAATTATCTTAAAAGTACATTTGCAAGAGAGTAGAATCTACTCATTAAACGCATGCATGTATAACATTGTCAAGAACCATAATATATCATGACTTAGCCAAAATTCTAACATAAGTATATATATTCCACAATACAAATATTATCCACAGAACACATTATGGGTAAAATATTATGAGTATAAACATTTTACCGATGATTTATACCCACAAATATGCCAATATCAATTAAGGAAAAATTTAGCTCTCTTTCGAGATTCATAAAATGTGGGTTATAGAGACAGAGTCTCTCTGTAAGTTACCCTGGTGAGTCTTAAACCAAGAAGGAAATAACACATTTTTGGTAATAATAACCAATATTAAAAATGATGGCATTTGACAGACTGCAGAGAACGAACGTTCAAACTTAGTCCAATATGGATTCAATTCTCACACCCTTCATGCTAGAGAGCACATAATAATTACCTTGACATAGGGGGTGTTTGCAACAAAACTCGTAAGCTCTTATGAGTTTTCCATTATTCAAACTGTGACATTTCCAAATGGTCTGGGAGGATGCATATTGGGTTTGAATCCCTGCAGGCAAAAGAATTGGCCGCATATTTCATATCTTCCTAGTTGGATGGGTTTGTGGTCGAATTGAATGCATTATGTGCATGGAGGTGGCGCTGAATATGGACTAGCTGGAAAGGGGGTCGATGATCACCGTCACCAGGAGGGGTCACCAGGGTCTCATCGGGATCAAATTACATGAAATCGCTATGAGCGAGGTCACAGTGCCGGAATGGGGGTCACTCTCACTGAGAGGGGTCACCATGGTCCATTGCCAAAGAATCTCACATCGGGTGCATTTTGTTGTGGTTTTAGCTTATTTCGAACTAAATCAATGAAAGAGGCTGACTCAGTATTTTATAGAGCCCAAAAGATATCGAGGCATACTAGGCCTCATTGAATCCACTTCACACATGAACACCGCAACATGTTTTCCAATCATTATTTAATATGCGTGTCCAAATCCACATTGCATGTTGGAGTCTTATTAATACTAAGAGGGAGGGTGAATCAATATTAACACAATTATGAACAATTTTTACTTCTTATCAATTGAAATTGAACTTAAATTATGCATCCAATATAAAAAACACATTCACCATCACATGCGTAATACATAGAACACACATATTTTTACCTGGAAACCCAAACGAGATAAAACCATGCAATTCTCTCTTATATTCAAAGGTTAAATTTAAGGAAGCACCATCTTCTGAAGTTCTCCAACATCGACTGGAAGGAGGCACTGAACCCCTGGTTTTACAGGCTACGACCTGAGGGAAGCACCGACTTCTTGATTTACCACCTTCAAATAGAAGGAGGCACCAAACTCCTATTCCTATCCCCATACTTCTGCCCTTGTATGACTCTAGAATATATTTCTTTGTTGTTTAGCTGATCAACACACTCTTCAGATTATCTGCAGTTCATTTCATTTTGTGCACCTTCTGTATTTGAGATCTTGTAATTGTTGTACTGCATGACTTACTTCACTTGACTATATCAACATTACACACTTGACTTCATACTTCATGAAATTTTGCAATATGCGCTCTAGTTCAATATGCCATTCTGTTTCTGTGCATCTGCAAGCTCAACTAATATTGCACTTCTTCTGCTGTGCTGTTGTTCTGACTTTGCACATCTGTATCGGATCAATCTGTGCACCTTCTGCTATATTGCACTTCCGTCTTGGTGCATCTATATTTAAATAATCTGTGACCTTCTATGCACCATCTACGATGATTCCTTTCTGTTCTTTGCACTTGTCTCATATTACCCTCATCATATTGCGCATCTTCTGCTGTATTGCATCTCTTTCTTCGCGCATCTATCTTAGGTCATCTGTGAATTTCTACATACTATCTGTGATACTATATTTCTGTTCTCACGCACTTATCTCATCATATCGCACATCATCTACAGTGCTTTAGGTCTCTCTTTGTGCATTTTTCATAGATAAATTACATCACTCCGTGCATCACTAGTTGTGCTTCAAGTCTATCTTTGTGCATCTATCTAAAAAAAATGCATCATCCTATGCACCATCAACAATTCTGTTCTTTTTTTCATGTGCACTTGGCTCTCTACTAGATCATGTTGTTTTGGTTCCATGAGCCCTTGATACCCAAAATAAAAAGTTGCCAAATTAGAGAAATACCATTTTCGCATCTTTAAGCTTACCTCAAATTTCCAACTTGGCTTCTTATTTATACTTGTCTTGTGCGGATGGTATGTACACAAGTTGGTCGTAGCGTCCCTTCTTCCTTGCTTCATACTTCCACTTACTTCATGCTTCCGCCAGTTGTCATGTTCTGCGTTGTTGAGGTATCACTCCTTGTGGGTCTTGCACATACTTGGTCCTTTTCATAGTGGGACATGCGCACTTTGTGTGTGGTCTTGCGCCCTTTATGTACCATCTCTTGTGGGACTTGTGCACTTGAATTATTTGACCGCCACTTTCTTCTAGTAATATTGCATGCTTTAAAAACTTGTATACTTATTTCGATTGGTGAGTCTTGTGTACTTCTGAGACTTGCATACCTATCCAACTGATTCTTTCTCCCAAGCCTCTTGCGCACTCCCAAAAGTTGTCAAACCAAATCTTTTGACTTTACCTTTAAGTAGCATGACTAGGTGGACTTAGGACTCGTGCATGTACCTTATGTACTTATTCAAACTAGATTTCATATACTTCTTTAAACTGGAACAAGGATATTGGATCCTCTTTGACATCAGTTGACATCAATGACAACCAAAGTTCAACAATATCCCCCTTTGGCATTGATGTCAACACCTCATGAAGTTGTGGATGTCAACGATCATGAATTTGTGCACTTCATATGTTCTGTTCACAGTACTCCCCCTATGTTCTTTCTAGTTTGATCCTTTTCTCATCTGCGCATTCTTCTATTAGTGATTTTCTCCTATCTTTCATTTCTTTGTGGATCCCTTCTACTAATGCATGCTTTCTGATCTTTCTCCTTTGATTATTTGCACTACACAGATCAGTACTTCTCTATTGTTTCTCATCTCTACGCTGATCGCATGCTTCATGATCATTCTCATATGCTTCATGATATTATTCATGCTTCATGATATTTCTTCCCCTTTGACAGCAATGGCAAATAGGTGCATTCAATGCACAATTTTAGTTTCTCCTATCTTTGATTTTGTGTTGGAATTTCATACATATACTTGCTTTTAATACTTTCCCTATCTTCATGCTTTATTCTCTTTCCTTTTGCTGGATTTGTTTTGCAGAGCTCAGTCACCTTGCAATCTACACATTCAACATTATCCCGAATATGCTCCCCCTGTACAATTGCTAACTTCCTTTTGCCTTGATCTTTTGTTCCTTTCATACTCACACATCTTCATTTCCTACACAATATTTTGTGCCATCTACTTTTTTCAATTACTGTGCATTATAGAGTTCCATCTACTTCTAGTTTGCATTGTATTCCATGTCGATTACTTCCAACATCAACTTTTCCTTTTATCGCATTTACTGCACTGTGTCCAATCTTCATTGCATTTCCTAACTTCACATATCTTGCCATGATATCCAGATATTCCTTCTTAATTTCACACATACTTTTATCCATTAGCTAGCATGGGAACAAGACGATGTGACTGATAACTCATGCAGAAACTTCAACGTGTCTTTTTCGTACTCGAATCTTTTGGGAAACATCATTTCGGTTGCATGGAATAATCAATTGGATTTATGTGCTTTTTTTCCTCTTGGTCCAATTCATTAACTCATGCAATAAATTTTGATGTCCCCATAGTCAGCTTCAAATCACATGGAAATGAATGTCATTAACCTCAATGTCTCTTCAATTTATTTTCGCTCGCGTGGGGAACCACCTTCCAATTCTATAAATGAACTATGAATTACTTGGTTCATCACCCTTGTTCAATTATTGTCTAGCTTGTTCTAAGTGTCACAGTCTGCGATTTTCTCATCCTCTTCCATCATGTATTCCTTCTTCTAGATATTCAATGTATTGCTTGGCAGTTCAATCGCAATAGGATGAGCTAATAAGATTGAGCGTGGACATGGGCATTCGAAAAGCCTAATTGAAACAGTCTGATTTCAATCATTGGTACACGCAATTGCAGGTCAATCACAACAATAATGAGAGATTATCTAGTCTAAACAAGCGAGTTGACTTCCTAGAGAAGCAACGACAACAGATCCTTGACCTCCTGAACTTGATTCGGGATGAACAATCCACTGCCAACATGTCATCCTCAAGTCTATAGTTTGGTCCATTGCAACAATCCACAGAATACATCGAGCAATATTTGATGGATTTGGAACTTCATCTTGCACATAAAACAACCAACCATGACACATAATTGGAACTTGAGCTGTGGCTCTGAATTATATTTGTAATTCTCAATTTCGTTTGATATGGCTTCCATCATCATTTTTGTGCTTCAATTGTCGTTAGGCCTCAACATGCTACCTCTTTGTACTTCAACTCTATTTTTCTATGACAGAGGGATCATGTAATTTTGTAAAGACAAATTTTGAATATTCATTTGTATCTGTGCTAGCCTTGTGTTAGTTCAACAACAATACCTTTTTGTGCTCTTCTATGCGACAATTCAACACATTCTTGCACATGATTGAATAAATGCACAATTTCATTACATTAAATTGACACCCAACTTCAAATATTTTCTAACTGCAAAACTTCAGTAACACACTGTGTGAATTCCTAATGAATATCGTGTTGAATTCAAGGATCTCACTCAATCTCCTAGGGATTAGCGAGAAGGGTAGCAATTTCTTGTTGCTTGAGATGTACTTGGGATGTTTGTTTCTTCTATGCATGTTGAGGAGTTTTCCTTACACATATATTCATGTGCGCATTTCCATTTTGATACTAAGCTTGACTATATTCCCTTGTATTGTGATTGCTGTTATATAGAATATTTCTATCTAGACAATTCACTGTTCTTCGACAATATTGATCCTTGTTTCCAAATCCATCACACACATAACATATCACACTTTGAAAATACTTTGCAATATGACTAATGCAATTGAACCTTGCACACATTATTGTATTGATCCTTCTTCTGGTAGTGTAACAAAAAGAATTGTAATCATTGAAGGAATTATCATACCTGAATGAATTCATTTGATTTGGAATGTGCTTGTTGTCGTATACCTTCTTAGTTGTTCTATCATAACCAAGTCCTGACTTGTATGCTAGTGATATCTGATCATTCATAATTTTATTCAGGATTGATATGTTGCATTTGAATTTGTTCTTTATTTCTTCTTCAAGGCACACCTTGTCACTTCCTGAATGTGCGTAGTTCAGAGTATCTAACATGATATGAACTTGAACCTATTTCTTTCCCTTTATCTTAGTCAATTTTCTTTTCTAAGAAATAGATCTCTCTATTCTTCTACTCAAGTTGACTTGTCAACATATCATTTTTATGCTATGACTCTTCCAATGATATCTTCAATATTGACTTCTCTTCTTCAAGCATTCTGATCTTGTCTACTATGCAATTTAGCTATTTCTCAAAATTCATTTCCTTTTCACTAACTTGTTTTTCAAGAGACTCTTGAATAACCTTGGCTTGCTTGAATTGCTCTTAATAATTTGAGAGTTGGTCATGTAGGATTTTTTTCTTCCTTCTTGACTTATTCAATTCATCCAAGGCACTAACCAGTTCACCTTCCCAGTCAACCTCTGCATCTTCTTCTTCTTCAAATTGACTGTCTGATTTAATTTCTGTGAAAGGATTTGGATGTGTATTAAAGGATCCACTAAATAAATACTTATCCAGTGTTCTTGGTTGACTTTGTGCAATTGGTGTGTTTTTCTTGATAGAGGGACAACACTTTTTCTTTTCTTTACTACTTTCATCTTCCTAAAAGGCCATGAAAAGTGCTTCTTTTGGATTATCGTTGAAATTACTTTATTCAGATAAACTGCTATCTTCCTTAATGTACAAACTCTTCCTTTGTTTTGGAACTTTCTTCCTATTCTCAGATTTGTCCTGGGTGTGTGCCAACCTTCGTTCATTTTAACTGGCCTCTTCTTTTCTATCACTATCTCCATCTTCCTTATATGGACACTTTGATGCAAAGTAGCCTACTCTTTCACATCTAAAACATTTGAAAGGCAATTTACCCTTATACTTACCACGTACTCTTTTAAACTTTCTCAAAAAGTTTGATTCTTCCTCATCTACTTCATCACAAGAGCCTTTTTCATGTTCACGTTTTGCTTTCCTGGTATCTTTAAAAGCCACTTATTTTCTGATAGGATTTTCCCTTTCAGTTCTCATCTCGTATGTAGTCAAGATACCTTGAAGCTCATCCTTTGTTAAATTTGCAAGATTGGTTCTATCTTCTAACACAGATACCTTTGAGTCAAATCTTGGAGGCAAAGTTCTTAGTATTTTCTGTACAATCAATTCTTTAGTTAGAGTTACTCCAAGAATTTTGATGGCATTAACTAACTCATCCACTTGAAGGAAGTATGAGGAAACATTTTGTTCATCTTTTATTCTCAAAGAATCATATAGTCTAGATTAAGTTTGCAGCTTCGCCTTCTTTGCTTTCTCATCACCTTCATAGATATTTCTGAGCTTGTCCCATACATCCTTAGCTGAAGCACAATTGATGACTTCAGTGAATTCTGTGTTTGTTAACCTACATAACAGTGTATTCCTAGATCTTGCATTGTATTCATACTGTCTTTTCTCAAATGGATCAACTAGTGCAGTTACTAGGACATTATAACCATCCTTAATAGTATGTCATACATCAGCTCTGAGTGATTGCAGATATACTCTTATCCCAATCCTCCAAAAGGTGTAGTTGGTACCATCAAATCTTGGTGCTCTATTAGTGGAGAGTCCTTATTTCTTGTCCATATTTGCGCATGGATCTATCTTCCAGATGTTAGGTTGTTACTGAAGACACCTTCTCTAATACAAATTGTTGGAATCTTATTAACACCAAGAGGGGGATGAAGCAGTATTAGCGCAATTATGAACAATATTTACTTCTGATCAATTGAACTTGAACTTAAATTATGAATCCAATATAAACAACACATTCACCATCACATGCTCAATACACAGAACATACATATTTTTACGTGGAAACCCAAATGTGAGAAAACCACAGAATGATCTCTTATATTAAAATATTACATTCAAGGAAGCACCAACTTCTAAATTTCTCCAGCACTGAATGGAAGGAGGCACCGACCCCATGGTTTTATAGGCTACGACCTAAAGGAAGCACCGATTCCCTTATTTACCAGCTTCAACTGGAAGGAGGCACCAAACCCCTATTCCTTGCCTCGTCCTGCCACTCTTGTATGATTATAGAAGATATTTCTTTGCTGTTCAACTGATCCACACACTCTTCATATTATCTGCAGTTCATTTCATTGTGCACACCTTCTGTATATAGATATCTTGTAATTGTTGTACTGTATGACTTACTTCACTTAACTATATCAAAACTACACACTTGAATTCATACTTCATGACATTCCGCAATCTACACTCTGGTTTAGTATGCCATTTTATTTCTATGCATATGAAAACTCAACTGATATTGCACATCTTTTGCTATGCTGCTGTTTTGACTTCATGCATCTGTATCAGATCAATCTGTGCACCTTATACTATATTACATTTCTGTCTTGGTGCATATGTCTCTAGATAATATGCGACCTTCTGTGCATCATTTGTGATACTTCATTTCTATTCTTTGCACTTGTCTCAAATTACCCTCATCATACTGTGCATCTTCTGATGTATTGCATCTCTGTCTTCACGCATCTGTCTTAGGTCATTTGTGACTTTCTACATACTATATGCGATACTATCTTTCTATTCTCACGCACTTATCTCATCATATTGTGCATCATCTGCAGTGTTTTAGGTCCGTCTTCGCGCATCTGCCACATATAAACTACATCACTTCATGCATCACTAGTTTTGCTTCTAGTCCATGTTCATGCATCTATCTCAGTTAAAGTGCATCATCCTAGGCACCATCAACAACTCTGTTCTTCTATTCGTTCGCACTTGGCTCTCTACTAGATCATGCTGTTCTGGTTCCATGATCCCTTGATACCCAAAATAAGAAGTTTTCCAAATCAAAGAAACACCACTTTCACATCTTCAAGCTTACCTCAACTCTCCAACTTGGCTTCTTATTTATACTTGTCCTACGCGGGTGGTATGCCCATAAGTTGGTCATAGCGTCCCTTCTTCCTTGCTGCATGGTTCTGCTTACTTCACATTTCTGCCACTTGTCATGTTCTGTGTTGCTGAGGTATCACTCCTTGTGGGTCTTGCACATACTTGGTCCTTTCCATAGTGGGACTTGCACACTTCGTGTGTGGTATTGTTCCCTTGATGTACCATCGCTTGCGGGGCTTGCACACTTGAATTCTTCAACGACCACTTTCTTCCAGTACTTTTGTGTGCTTTAAATAACAACTTGTATACTTCTTCTGATTGGTGAGTCTTGTGCACTTCCAGGACTTTCATACCTATCCAACCGCTTCTTTCTCCCAAGCCTCTTGCACACTCCCAAAATTTGTCCAACCAACTTTTTTGACTTTACCTTTAAGTAGCATGACTAGGTGGACTTAGGACTTGCGCATGTACCTTATGTACTTCTTCAAACTGGATTTCATATACTTCTTCAAACTGACACAAGGATAATGAATCCTCTTTGACATCAATTTCAATGACAACCAAAGTTCAACATTGCGAAGGTTGAAGAGATCCACAATCGCCAAAGAAAATCCATAGTGCCAAGAGATTGAGCAGGGAGTTCAAATTAATTATTTTTTGATGAAATTGTAGCATAAAATTGGGTAGAATTTTTATATTTGGTATAGTTTTATATGTCAAAGCTTTAAAGGTATAGTTCCTTTAATACTTCTATAACAATTTAAATGTATGCTATCTTCAATAATTTTACTTCACTACATTTTCAAAAATTGAGTTTTTCTAAATCATATCAGATAAATTATTATATATAAAAACATCTTAAATGTATAAATAACACAAAGATGGAAAAATGTTGTGCAGTTTTGAGAGGTAGGGTTCCTTTAAGCTTAGCATGAAAACTATTTTTAAGGCCTTATGAACCTCGTCCACAAAGATTTTGACTTAAGTACCACTTTGCTCTCCTTGGTGCCCATGACAAAGCTGGAGCAACTAAGGTTTCACTTGGAACCCATGATGTTGAGTTGCCACAAGACAAAAGAATTTGAAGCTTGTTTGGGTAATGACTGTCACCTTCATTGAATCAATTTCAAATAATTTTTAAATTCTATAATCGATTGATTTTTTTAATATTAATAGTTTTTTAAAATATATTTTAAAATAATTTAATCATACATTCACACTTCTGTATCATAAACAAATATTTTCAATAATCAATAAATAACAAAAATAATATCATAAATATTAAATATTTTAAAAAACATAATATTCATATCTCATTCATAAACCTTATATTTTATAATTACAAGCATACTAATTTAACAAAAATCACCAATTTTAAAGAAAAAATATTCTATTGGTTATTCCTTTTTATTGGTTATTCCTTTTTAAGATGAAATGTTAACTTTAATATATTGTATTTGAATATATTCCAAAGTAAAAGGTGCGAAAAGAAGATTTAACAGTGAGTACTTTGGACCACCATTGAAACCGAATCCAAACGAGTTACTTTTTAAATGCTTAAGAACCACACCACACAACTATTACAACGAGGGGTCCATTTTATTTCTAATTGGTCCATAATTATTAACTATGTACATGAAAACCACATACAAAAGACTTCCATGAAAAGTCTTTACATACAAAAGACTTCCACAAGATGCTAAAAGGATAATTCATGATTTGAATTATTGATTTAAAGAAGCTAAAGACTTCCACAAGATGTTAAAAGGATAATTCATGATTTAAAGCATAGTAGTATAATTTGAGTACGAATACAGATTCAAATACGATTCGATACGGAAAAAATATGTAACGAAAAAATTTAGTACAGAAAAAATATGGCAGTAGGTTGCTTATAAATTAAAAAAACATATTTTTCAAATTCTAGAAAATTTAAATATATAGATAAACCATTCAATATTTTCATGTAACATTCATTTTTCAATAAAAGTAATTTGAAACAGTTTCCAAATTTAAAACATAACATATAATACAATGCGGCATATACTATGCCATCATCCTAATTTCATGATTCCATGATATCACCATGAAAATACAGTTCAAAAAATAAAACAAATGTATTAATGTTCAAATATATAAGTTTTAAATCCTAAGCTAAAATTTCATGCTTATGGACTTAATCTATGAATGTAATTGCATCTCCATCTTCATCACTATCATCATTAAAGTTTCTAGCCTCATCACTACTAGCCCTTCATATCTAAGCAGTTCGTCGTCGTCTTCATCATCCATGCCATGTGTAGATGTGCTTACATCATCAACACCTCTAGATGATGATCCCACATCATATGATGTAGGATTTGTAGGTGGAACCTCTCTTACCGCCTTTGAAGTGGATGTCTTCCCTTCCAAAGATCTCATCCACAAGTGTAAATTGCAATGAACGTTGGCCAAATCTGCCAATTTCTCAGTTGACAATTTGTTTCTCTTCTTGCTATGGATGAACTCATGTGTGCTCCAACTTCTCTCACAAGCTGATGAACTACTAACCTATTTTTTATACAAGAAAGTAAATTACGTCAAATTTTCATAAGATAACAAATCACATGTATGTTTAAGGGAAATTGCACATCAAAAATTAAATTTCACTACTCTATTATACTTACCTGGCTCAAAACCATGATTGCAAGTTGTTTCAACTCCGGTGTCTCATAACCATGCATCATCCACCACTCGGCATGTGTGTTATCTGTGCAAGACATATCTTCAACCGCCCGTGTTGTAGTAAAACAATGGCCATTACCACTCATATATGTTAGGGATTGTAATCGTATCTTCTTTTGCACCTCAGGGTTAGGATACATCCTCTCCACACAAGTGTAAAATCCTTCCATGGTGTCAGCATCTTTATGTACATGGAAATAGTTAGGTGCTAAGAAAACACCTGCAGCATGCAATGGCCTATGCAACATTGTCCATCTATAATCCACAATGTTCCATATTGGTTGATATTCTGATTGATCATTATTACAGGCCGCTGCTATATGTTCCTTTGTTCTGTCCATGCATTCATAAACAAATCCCATGCATGCAGCGTTTGAATCAACCATCCTTAAGACTTTTACAACAGGCTCACAAATTGATACAATTTTCTCTGCCGTTAGCCAAAACGATTGATTGACGACAGTATTCTCTAACATTTTACCATGTATACTCTTTGCAAGGTAGTTGTTCATCCACTCTTCATTGCAAACAAGTGATCTCAATGCATTTTTTTGCTCTACCAACCTCTTCAATGCAATGTAATGAGTTGCGAATCTAGTCTCACCTGGTCTAAGTAAATTTTGAGTGGCAAATTTTCTAAAAATACTTAAAGTCAATCAATGATTAAGAATGAATTTGACTATCTTTTTCGCCATAAATATATTTTCATGAACCCAAGGTATCTTACCAATGTCATGAAGGGCTAAATCTATACAATGTGCTGCACAAGGTGTCCAAAAAATATTTGGGAAATGTTGCATTAGTAATTCACCGGCACGAACACAATTGGATGCATTATCAATAACAAATTGTACTACTTTGTCCTCCCCTATGGACAAGATGGTGTCCTTTAATATCTGGAACAAATATTCAGCACTCTTTGTTTTGTTCATACAATCAATGGTGGACAAATGAATCACCCCTCGAGGACAACAAGCGAGGGTATTCACAAGAGGTCTAGATTGTCGATCCATCCAACCATCACTGACTAGAGTGCAACCAGTAACTTCCCATGAATCCCTAATAGGTTTAATCCTTTCTTCCATTCTAGCTTTGCTCCCATCAACTCCTTTGGTCCTAAGAGTATTATAGCTAGGAGGACTATATGTTGGACCAAATTGTGCTACCTTCTTTATCATATCTTGGAATAATTGACTTCTAATAGTATTGAAAGAGATATTGCAACCAATGAAAAAATCATAGATGGAATTATCTACCTCTTTTCGCTCCAATGGCTTCCAAGCTTGTGTTAGTGTTTGTTGTCTTTCATCAGGATCAGGGAGATTAGGTTCTCTTTGCGATCCATATGGCATAGAGGATGTTGGTGGCGTCATAGAAATTGTTGATGAGGTGCAAATTGCTTCTCGTCCCATGAGTGCATCTTGCACTTTCCTCTTTTTAGTTGCATGTATTGCATTTATTTTTTTATAAGATTCAATTTCTTCATTTAAACTCTCTCTCACCTCTGGCTTAATCTTTTCACATCCTTTGACTCCTCCACCGAGTCCACCTACTATTCCAAGCAAATGATCTCTTGCTCGAGTCACCGATGTCCCACATTTTTTATCACATTCTTTGCAATAGATCCTCCCATCTGATTTTTTGTCTAAGTATTTCCATTCAGGTGCTTTCGATTTAAAAGGTTGAGAGGCCATTAAGCTTATCCTATGAGAAAAAGAAAAAATATTTTTAAAAATTAAAACATAAAATAAAAACATAATTAACAATTACAATATGAAAATAAAAATAAATACCACAAAATATAAAAATATAGATTTAACTATAATAAAAATATAAATCTAAATACAAAATTAAATTAAATTAACTTTTAAACTTTAAACTTTAACTTTTATAAAATAAACATAATATGAAATTAAAAAACTTAAATGATCAAATTTAAAACTTAAAATATAAAATAAATGTAACTAATCTAAATCAAAACGAAACTCTAAAAAGAATGCATGCGTTGCATTAAACCAAACTAAACTAAAAACTAAAGTAAACTAAAAATAAAGTATTAGTTGCATTAAACGGAAACAGAAATGGAAACTAAAGAAATTAATAAAACTAAACGAAAAAGACTCGGCACATGAAATTGCAAAGTGTAAAACAAATAATTTTACAATTACCTAGAAAAATATCCCGCACATTACGGCAATTTCAAAACAAGTATTTTTACAAGTAAATCTTACCCAAAAAAATATTCCGCGCATAGCCGTAGCTGCTGAACTTCGACTTCAAACCCTTATATTTTGTAACCGCAGCCGCTGAAGTTTGACTTCGAACCCTTAGATTTTGTAACCGCAGCCGCTAAAGTTTGACTTCAAACCCTGTAGATTTTGTAACCCTAGATATTTCAGAACAAATATTGCAATGTGATTGCTAACTTGATTATATGAAATTTGAATGGCGAGTATGTTTTTTATAACATATAAAATCTAAAATTTTGAATTTATTTTGCATCATTTCTGGGATTGTCGGCCCATAAATTCTGATTTCCCGTATTTTCCGTATTATATTTCGAGTTGAATGGTATATATACTATTATATTCCGATTTAAATGGTATATATATCGATAAAATATGGTCAACCATATGTTGACCGTACCGTATCCGTACAATGCCGAATTATTACCGAATTTCGAACTATCCCCGAATTTCCGTACAGGAAAGTCAAATACGGCCGAATTATGCTACTATGATTTAAAGAAACTAATTTCGAGGACAAAAGATTCTTACAAGGTATTAAAAAGAATAACTAATGATTTGAATGGTTAGTTTACAAAGTTATTGTGAAAAAACAAATTGAAGTTTTTTTTTCGTTTTAAAAGGGGAGTTATATCTTATTAAAATGGTTAAATAATAAGTAGAGTGATTAATATTGTTGTGGAGTTTTGAGAGGTTTACCACAATGATTGGGCTTTTAGGGTCCATCTTTATAGACATCCACTTCATACCATTTATCTATAGTAATGAGGTAAGGTATTACAATAATATTCAAGTAATGTTTTGGAATCCCAAGGACTCCTTAATGATATTAGCCTCGAAGTGTTGGGATGATGTATTCTAATGATGCATGAATTGCTTTATTTCCTAACTTATACTTAAATTATCAACCCAATGGCACAATGCTTCATATATGCTATGCACTATATGTGCAACCAAAATATCTTAACTTGCTTAGATGTATCCTTTGAATGTAATGTAACTAACAAAATCTAATCTATGTTATTGAGGCAAATGTAAAAATTTGATAGTCATTCCCTTGAGTTTTCATACCATTAGGCTCATGATCTTCACTTTGACTTCCTTGATGATGTGCAAAGGCAACCATAGGTCTCATATCACTTCTGTTGGAATGAAAGAGTGGGTGAATGCATTGGTGGACTAAGATTCTAAAGGATGCTATTAGAAAATCAATCTTTACAACCACTAGTAATAATAGGCTCCCCATCAAACATGCTTCAAGAACTGGAAAATATAAGGTGAATAATAGCATTGAAGTACATGAAGTAAAGAAAATACAAATGCGCAAATGCTCAATCTTGATATCCCATTCCAATTAACTCTTCATACACTTGGGTTCATGAATTTCACTCCTATCTCCTTTGACAATATGCACAAGGTAGATGAAGGTCTAGGGTCATTGCCTCCTGGACGAAAAGTCAATTAAATGATTCCATGCTATCAATGAATCAACGATCCTTAAGTTGCTACTAGATCCCTCAATCCTTACAACATGAAAAATCATATTAGCTCCATTGAATGTACTTTAAAATGATTAGCACTGTAAAGTAAAAGTAGTAAAGAAATACATGAAAGCAAAGGAATGTTGGAAATGAAAGTAGGAAACTAAAGGAATTAAATAACAACTAAATGAATGGAAATGCAGAAGGAAAATTATTGTCATTAAATGAAAATCAAGTGAAAACTATTTAATATACAGGTAGAGGGGATTCAACCTCTATTGTAGCTTTGGATTAGGCCCAAACTCCAAACTAGACAATTGAATGAATATCTCAAAGAGAAATACAATTTACGATGGACAATTCAACTTAGAAAAAATTGTATTATTTGTAAAATCTAATTTACATTTTTCCAATGAAAGGAAGACTTAAATATAACTTGACTATGAGAGATCCCACACTCTTTTTAAATACGAAAAATGGCCTTGGATCCTCTCAAGGTGATTTTTGGAGAACCCACTACTCATGCAAAAGTTTTCCTACAATTTTGGGGGTTGTCTCATGCATTTAAAGCCTTTGCAATTCAGGGCCACTTTAAGGATCTCTAAAATCATCTAGGATATCATGCCACTCCACTTCAAATGGGATCCAAGGTTGTGTACTTTGAGTTGGGTAACATCCAACACTAGTCACTCCTCAAATCTATGGTTTTGATTTATCCAACGAATTTGTGGTTGATAACCCAATGATTTTGTAGTTTGCAACAAGATATTGAATTATGTGAGTCTTTATGGTTTCTTCTAAGTATTTCCACCCTTAAATGTGGGGAAGGGACAAGATCACAAGACTATGTTAGGTTTCTTTTTGCAAACCATATTAGCCCAAAGATGCAACTCATACAATAACCATGAAATTCACTCTAAGATTAAGCATATGCCACATTTAATCTTGAATAATCAAACCATAATTAATTAAACATGCATAAGTCATATATCTACAATGGTCATCAAGATACCAATGTTCAAGGGGGGTCTTGGGTCTAGGAGTTACAAATTGTATGAAAATAAAATATAGTACAGGAAATGAAATAGAAAAATAACTGGACCATCTCATAGCTTATAATATATTAGAATAACCTAAATGTCTAGCCCATATTCCATCCATAGTTCGAGAAGCAAGTACACTGCAATATATATATGCAAGCATATTAATATTGGCATGCAATGGCTTATATACCAATTTATATACTGGTATATGAATGCATATATTAATATGTATCCCAATACACACACACAATAGTTTACTTACTTCTTGGGATTTATGGATGTATGTATGAATGCATGTTAATTTTGATCATTGTGTCAAACATGTAATAACCTGTAATATCCTCAATTTTGACTTGGAATGTATTTCACCAATATGATGTAAATATGCTATTATGGATTCCTAGTGCGTAGCTCAAGGTCAAGGCCTAACTAGAGAATGGCTAGGAATGTATGATGTAAATATTGTTATTTGGACCGTATGGTTGGATTGTCATGCTAACTCGAAATATATGCAAATTTTATGTTGCATAAATATTGAAATGGTCCAAGATGGTTGTGTAAAGAGCACTATAGGGGATATGATTCCACCAGAGGGGAAGAGGAAATGGGGCCTATGGGAGACTAAACCCTTTGTTTCCAAGTGTTAACCTTAGAACTCATCCAAATCCTTCCATGTGATTTAAATAGGCCAATTACCTTCTTTTAACTATTGAATCCAATCACTGAATACATGTGCGAGGTTGGTTGGAAAAGTCACCCCATGTAGTTATTGAAGCATGGGGGTGAATACACTTTTGTGACAGTTTTGCTAGTTGTATTTTCACCATCATATCATATCCCTTGGAGTCAACACTCATTCTATGATTAATTCTCTCATGTAGATCTACACTAGGTAGAGCTCCTTGTTGTTGTTCATGACCATTGCCAAACTGTGTATAACCAAGAAATTTGAATTTAGAGATAGATTACAAATTTGAAGGGAAAATAGATGGTTGTAGGTGAGCACTAAGGTTAAGCCAGATAGGAACCCTTATGCATTGAGATTTGCTACTCACAAATGCTTGAGAAGCGACAAATAAAGGATATAGGTGGTTGTCTAATAACATATAGTAGTTTGGTATCCTTTTATGCACACACTAGAAGCACCTGGCAAGATGGATCGCCCAAGAGAATTGTGGATCAGTGAAGAGGATGCTTGAGCCTAGAAGGGTGTTGTGTGGGGTTGGTATGGTAGGGTCCAAGGCTATGAGGGATGAGTGAGATCCATGTAGATAATTGTATGAGAATTTGGTTGAGCATAGAGAGAAGAACATGTGGTGGGATAAGAGAGAGATTCCTATAGGTGTTTCATTCGCCCTGGTGGCCGCATAGCTAAACTTGGGGATGGCCTCTCAGTAGAAATAGTATATGCTGGACAAAGTTCCTATAGTTGGGTGGAAAATTTCTCTTACATCACAACCATTCGCTTGGATCTTTGTTGTCTAAAGATAACTATTCTCTTGTATTTGAATATGCAATGTTCTAATTGATGCATGTGATGATTATGCTTGTATATGCATGTTATGTGTGTGTGGATTGAGTTTATTTCCGCTGTGTATTTTCCTTATGCATCTGCACATGCATTTTAAATGTTATGAATTCGTAATATGGCTATGGAGAAAAAAATAATAATCCCTTAATTCGTTCATGTCCCCCTTCTGTTGGTCGGATTGATGGATGGGGGTGTGACATAACCTAGAAATAGTATTAACTGGTTTTTTACGAGGTTCTTATTGTTCACCATTAAAATGTGGAATATTGCTTAATTTTATTAAAAGACACTTCCTTGACACAACACCAACCTAAACAAATAAATCCACCTTGCAATGCATAGCCTTGAAGTCACTCCTAGGATCCAAGTCACATATTTTTTCTCAGATTACAAATGGTATATTGTGAGAGATCCATTCTAATACTTCACCATTCTACCCTCCAAACACCCAAAGATTCGACATAAATATTTTGAAATATATACATCAAAATATGTGTATTCCTTTAGCTCCATTAAAAACATGTGTACTCCTAAATATGGGCTTGCTTCAAGTTTACGGTACTATTTTGCAAAACATATATTCAACTTTTTGCATACGGTAACAAATATTTTCTCAGATGATTTTCTTATGGAATAGTTGGGTAGCCTAGACTACATGACAAAATAAGCCTTTCCAATTGTGAAAAATATAAAACCATGACCATTACAAAACATTAATATGAGAATAAATAAATGAAAAAAAAACAAGGAGAATATCTTGCAATGAGTGCACTTGTATTTCTATCCACAACACAATATTTAGATACTTAAAGAGTGTGAACTTCTTAAATATTAAGAAGATCTTAGTCTAGAGAAAGAAAAAGTAGTGGTTAGAAGGATTCATGACCATGATTTTCTTCTTTGTGTTTGAGTGTATGGATAGTTATCACTAAAACTAGAAGATCACAATGCCATAAATAATGATAACAACCTGAAAGATACATTTCCTTGATGCAAATAGCATGAACAGTACACTAATCCATATGGATGCAAATGATACAGATGTCTACATGGGTGCAATTTACTATTATGAGATGTGTCTTCCACCTATGTAGGGTCATTCAAGGTGTGAAAGGATAACTTGTTGAGTGTATGGATCTAATTTTCTATTATGAGATTTACCTTCTACTTGTGCAGGGATAACAAGATGTAAAGGGATAACTTGCTATGTGCATGGGTCCAAACCAAGGCCTGGAATGTTCCAATCATGATTTATTTACAATGAATACCTTCAATCTGTTGTTCAAAATTAGTATATGAATTTCATTGGGTGCACCTCTTTTCCTCAATAACTCCTCTCAATTATCCACTCACTGCATGTTCCATTTCACTAGAAAGAGTATAAGGCTAAGTGTACCCTTATAAAGTCTAAAAATGACCCAAAATATACCACTATAACTTTGTGTTCCATATGTTTCTATACAAGAAAATGCATGGATGAATTTATGTTGTTAATAATACTATTACAAACCAAAAGATTTATTGTATAGGAACTCCGCCTAACCTATTGGAAAATTTTCCTATCGATATAACCTAAGACATAGAGGGAAAGGAAACTTAGGTTGAAGATGATGATAGAATTGATACTTTCAATTTGTTATCAAGTATCAATTCCATTGGAATCATTATTGCTTTATATTTGCAAAATAAGTGGAAATTCCATTCAAGATGGTTGATAATTGTTGCATGAAGGTTATTATGTTGTCATTATTGTGGTCATGGGATCCACCCTAATGCACAAGTTGATCCTCTTAAAGAGTTGGTCAAGATCTTTGACAGTTTCTAGTCTAGATGCTAACATCTCTTTCATTACACCCACATACAAGTTAATAACAAAAGGAGAAAACTTGAGGCATGAGAGGAAAACCTATTTATTTCAATCATTTGATGCTCTTGAGAGTGTTGGTCCTTTCTAATCATTGTTACGATGATGTTCCTTTTCCTACACATAAATCAAACAAGTACCTTCCCCAAATGATTTTGCATGATATTAACACAGAAAATTATAAAATCTAAGATACTTAGAGGCAAAGTAAACCACATCTCAAATGACATTCATGCATTATCACATAAATTAATCAATAACATATATTTGGGTAGGGGGGTGTTGAATAAGGTTGTCATTGATGTCAAATTCCTAGTGTATATAAATCTAAAGTGGTTCCCTTATGGCATATCTTTAAGTATGACCCTCACGTGAAGATACTTTGGGTTGTACACATATGGCCAAACCCCTAACGAGATGATGATGTGTCAACATGACCATGTGAAGTGAAAATAATCCCCTAAATGAATGACGATGTGTCCACATAATCATGATGATGTGAAGAAGCCACAAATCCCCTTGATGAAGCCATAAAGTGGTCATTGACCCATTTAACGAAGCCTCTAAAATGTGGAAGACAAAATTAATAACAAGTTAGGGACAACCTAACCTCAAATAGGGAAGATAAAATTAATAATAAGTTATAGGGCTGACCTAACCCTAAAGTGAACTAAACCTAACCCTAAAGTGAACTAAAAAGTTACCTTGGACATGTATAAATAAAAGATGAAAACATTTAATTTGATTCATCCAAGTTCATCATCACTAAGTCGCAAGTACAAGAGAGAATACCGAAGGTATAAGGATAGATAAGCGAAGGTATAAGAAGAGGATTTTTGATAATCTTAAAATTTGCATAAATTTCTCATACGATATCAGAATCACAAACTTCTTGGCTCATTGGAAAGTTTGTTGCAAGGGATATTTGATGAAATGATATATAATTTATTTTGGTGAAGGTTTTATTTCTTATTTATTCATCTTGGAAAAAGGTATGGTTCTTGTACATCGGTCTCCCTTGTGATGGTCATGCCTCTCATGGACTAGGGTCCAACTTGTTGTCTTGAAAATAGTATGGATCTCGAGAATGTGTTAGAGCCTTTTCTTTGGTGATTTTGCATAGATATGTTATGGTTATTATGGTGATGATATTAACATAGATCATGGTTATTATATTGAATATCCTAGGGTTTGGAAATGCCTATGACATAAAAGTTTGAAAATGGAAATGAAATCTATAGATGATTATTTTTGGGCATTCTTGGAAAGATTGATTTGAGGCATGATACATGTTTACACAGAGACAATGATATAGTGACATGGATAGTAATATAGGTATAGGTTGACAGAGATTGTGATACAGGTATAGCTTGACAGATACAATGATAGTGTCAGGTTTATTCTTTTATACATATCAAGGTGGCAAGATGGGGCAAGGACAAGCGATTGTATCCTCCTTCCAGCTAGTACTGGTAAAGCTAGTGAGTTGGAGCTCACTAAGGATTGGAGTCCTCAGTATAGGTTGGAGCCTATGGTAAAACTAGGGGGTTCTATCCTCCTTTCAATTGGAGCTGATAGAATAGGGGGATGTAGCCTCCTTCTAGTTGGAGATGGTAAATAGATTGAATGTAATATTTATATTATATAAGAAAAGCATTCTGTGGTTTTCTCCCATTTGGGTTTCCACGTAAAATATCTTGTGTAATATGTATGGTTTATGTGATAATGAATGTTATTGTTAATGGTTAAAATTTATATCTGATATTAAAGTTTGAAATGATAAAAACATTCCCAATACTGATTCAGCCCCCTCTCAGTTGGTGAATATTCCAACATGGGCATAATATCGATCTATATTAAATGTAAAGGTAATGACATAACAATTTAGATACTTGATTCCTGATGCAGTATTCCCTTCACTAGAGTTTGGATTATTCTATCCTTAACCACATGTACTGATCTCTTGTTGATGGTGATACCGGATCTTACTATGGTGGAGGAAATAATTGGTGGTTTTTTTATCTCCACTAAAGATCCCCACATATATGAAGAAACTAATCAGTAGCTTCTCCTCAGTAATGTAAACACGAGCCTTGGACTATTTTCACCTTATCACTCTAAATTCTTTGAGAGTTTTGATACTTTCTATAACTTTATATGTATTCTTATATTAGGCATGGATCTTCAATTTATAAGTTATAAATGTGATAAGCTCAAAGTCAAGAGTGCAGGAATGATGCACAAGTACCTGCCATGCATGATCTACACTCGTGAGTTTTTGATTCCCAAGATCTCTTTCATGATTTGTGGTTGTGTTTCTTATACTGAAAAATTACAGTTAGATGTAGTTATATTTTTTAACAATTGCGAGGCTCACACTATTCCTAAAGGAAAAGTGTGTCCATGTGGTAAAAGCTTGCAATCTCTAGATTAGGACATGTAGTCTTTATGTGCTCAAATGATTCTGATTAGGAGTATCATATATTTGTGTTCCATATACTAAGGGTGTAAAATATTTGTATAAAAAATGCCCCCTAATGTATGAGATAAGAAGAGATACAAATGGACAAAATGAATTACAAACAAAGGATGTTGATAAGTGGTCCAAGGAGGAGTTTTGTGGATTGTGGATTTGGAGACTCTTGTAATCATAAATTAAAATGTTAGATTTAAAACCTTCCCCTGAGGTGGACATACCCATCTTTAGTTATACAATGATCATAACTATCAAATTTAATACATTGTAGATCTATGAGATATGAAAGTGAAAAAGAACATGGCCATGAAGAATACATAGTGGATCCATGTCAAATAGGATCATAGCCACCAATACATACAATGTGGATGTACGTTTCAATGTACATCGAAGAAATGTAAAAAAATTGGAACTGTATTATCGATTGATATTCCAATATAGTTATCATGTAGTGGAACATTTGTGTGCAACTTGGGTGATAGAATTACCTGACAATGCTATCGTACCTCAAATACTTCAATCCAAACTATCAATTGTATGATTTTCTCTATGTGAATAAATGATTTTTCATTGAACATAGAAAAACATCATCAAATTACTAGTCATTAATGTATATTGTTAATAAACGACATGTTTCCCATTGATAATGATCATGGGTGCCAAGGCACTAAGTGTAATCATCAGGTGTGAATAAATGTTTTGATTTCAAACACCTAACTAAATTATTCAAATAGGGTCCAATGATGTATACCCATTGGTGAATGCAAGGGAACTTGCCACTGATGTCTGCAAGACCTTAGGTACTGTAAAGGGTCTCTAAACCTACTTCCTATATAATGAGTTGAAGTCAATTGGAAGAGATTCATTAGAATGAGAGAATTAAGGAATCTCTCATCAACTAAATGTTAGGATATTACTATACTCCATCCTAGTCCTACCAGCATTTCAGTTATTTTCATTATCAGTCTTGCATGCATTCTGCATACAATTGCATGCATCCCAATCATTAGTCCCAGCACCTAGCCCTCAGTTAGCTAGCCCCGGGAGCTTCTCTCAGATCAGTTTTATCCCTCCTAGACAGGGAGGCTCCCAATTCTCACCCACCACTTGAGAAGGGCACCTTTTCTCACCTACCACTCCAGTTGCTCTTCAGTTAGTTGAGTTATCCTTAGTTCTCTCCTTGATTTAAGGATAGACTGACTCTCAACTGACTATATCACTCCGATGGACCTTCGATGAGACTAGACTGACCATTCTGACTCCAAATAGCTCCTCATGCACCCTCCACTGAGCCTCCTTCATTCAGTTAGTGCCTCCATGTGCCAGTTACACCTACCACACTCAGTTAGACTCAGTTTGACTGATGGTTGACAGTTACTTGTGCATTGATGACTGCACCGATGATGAGATAGACTTCTAGTTGTGTTTTGATGACACTCCACTGATTTTGGATCTATCCATGTAGGCTAATTCGAATCACACCTAGTGTATTCGAATCTTGAGCATTGTATAATTACTGTTTTATTATTCAAATTAATGTAACATGTGTAATTATTCTGCCTCTATCTGAGCTCCTTTGGATCTATGTTCAACTGCTCTATTCTTCTTCTATTATTCCTAAATTCTTTCATTGTGAGGTTTACATCATCTCTT
Organism: Larix kaempferi; assembly: GCA_027924585.1. Lineage (NCBI taxonomy): Eukaryota > Viridiplantae > Streptophyta > Pinopsida > Pinales > Pinaceae > Larix > Larix kaempferi. The sequence goes on along the minus strand of BSBM01000422.1, from coordinate 301,652 downwards.
GGATCTACTGTGAGCATTTTCACATGGTATCAGAGCCATTTGAGAGTATATTCTACCTCCATTCTTGAGAGTTTTTTGCAGGTATTTCGAAGTTCCAGCAGTTGCAGCAGTGGTATCGGCAGTTTCACCTTTGCACTCATTCCAACAGTCAAGATGAGCAATTCGAATGCTCCTTCCTCTCCTATGATCCTCACTCCCTTCAATTACTTTGAATGGAAGCTTGAGATGAAAATACACTTGTGTACCAGACAACTATCCAGATTGGTATTTGAAAAAGATTCCATACCACATGCAGCTGTGGAGAAAACCAAGCATCTAAATAAAATGGATGAAGCCTTTGGAGTCATATGCCTTCATATGTCTAAAGATCTATTATTTCATGTTGAAGGAGTGAAGACTCCAAGTGAGTTATGGACAAAATTGGAGAGTCTTTTTGGCAAACAAGATGGGCTAAGAGGCCACATTCTCGAAAATGAATTGGTTGCCTTACAACCTAGCAATTTTGAGAGCATTCAAGAATTCTTCTCAAAATTTAAGAACTTGATTTTGCAATGCAAGCATTGTGGCATCACTAAAACTGATGAACAATTGGTGCTCTCCATTCTGAGCAAACTAGGATCTCAGTTTTCAGTCTTTGTATCTACCTTCCATTCTGGACGAATGTCAATCCCTGGATGGAAGTTTCCAACCTTAGATGTCTTCACTGAAGCCCTCATTCAAGAAGAGGACAAATTGATTCAAATGGGTGCCATCAAGGCCTCCAAAGATCAAGCTCTTCTAGCTGGAGGAGTAAGTGGGACGAATGTAAAAGGGGGGTAAAAAGACAAAGATAATAAGTCATCTAAATCCAAGCTAAATAATAAGTCAAGTCCATCAAAAAGAGCCTCCAGCTCCAAGAAGGAAAAACATAAGAGATCTACATGTCCCTACTGCAAGAGAGGAAACCATCCTGAGGAAGTTTGCATGCACAAGAAAATAGACCTACTAACCAAGCTTCTTGAATAAAACAAAATTGCTATTCCAAAAGATGCAAATATGTCTGATTCTGGAAGTGGATCTGACGGTCATGAGGATTTCCATGCATTGATGGCTGGTTTTTCAAAATCAAAGGCCCTCCTCATAGATTCTGGAGCCTCCAACCACATGGTTTCCTTTGAAGAATCATTTTCCTCTTTAGATCTAAATGATGGGCATACTATTCACATGGGTGACAACTCTCAGATCTCTGCCAAAGGGTTGGGTACAGTACATATGGAACATGGAAAGTTCAAGAATGTTCTATTCGTTCCCTCCTTGACAGCAAATTTGTTGTCTGTATATCAGATGAATCACACCGGATCGCCTAAGAAGGTGACTTTTGGTCCCGACACAGTTGAGATTACAGAGATCTCCACTGGGAAGACTATAGCAAAAGGGTTTGCAAATCATGCCTCCAAGGCATATGAGTTGTCTCATTTTCTGCCCTTCTCTCTTCCAACTTCCTCAGAATCTGATGAAGATTCGAGTGACTCTTCTTCTGATGAAGATATAGAACAAGATCTTGATGTTGAGATCAAAGTTCAAGAACATTCAGTTTCAGATCTAGAACCAACACATGTTCTCAATCCAGAGCCAAGGCCAATATGGGCTCACACACTCCTTGCAGCTACTGAGAACACAGTTGAGGATTCCTTTGATCACAAAACTACAAGACTTCAACATCATGCCAAACTTGCATTATGCCATCTACTTCTCCATGAGAGATGCAGCATGATGGTGGGGTTCTCTCTTCCATCTATTGGGAAGACTCATCATGATCGTTCCAGTTGCAGAATGAATTCCTGAAATACTTGCTTCATCCAATACACCCTCTACACAGTGGGAGGCACATCAGAAGACCGGATCCAGATATAGCACTTGCTTTGGCATCCTACAGAGGATAAGCTTACCAAGTTTTTTGCAAAATTTTTCACTGATGAAAGCTTCTTTATTTTCTGCTTAGTATGATGGTACTTTGAGTTATTTTACTATTCTTTTGAGGGGGGGTATTTTTCCCATGAGGTTTTCCCCATTTCCTCAGTTTATGGACAATTCTTTATTTTTCTATCATTTATTTTGATTTTATGGGTGACCTTTGGTCCTAGTTACCAGGGCCCAGGATGGATTAAGGGGGGGTGTTAGGATATTCCTATACTCCATCCTAGTCCTACCAACATTTCAGTTATTTTCATTATGAGTCTTGCATGCATTTATGCATGCAGCATACATTCTGCATGCATCCCAGTCATCAGTCCCAACACCTAGCCCTCAGTTAGCTAGTCCCTGGAGCTTCACTCAGATCAGTTTTAGCCCTCCTAGACAGGGAGGCACCCACTTCTCACCCACCACTTGAGAAGGGCGCCTTTTCTCACCTATCACTCCAGTTGCTCTTCAGTTAGTTGAGTTATCCTTAGTTCTCTCCTTGATTTAAGGATAGACTGACTCTCAACTGACTGTATCACTCTGATGGACCTCCAATGAGACTAGACTGCCCATTCTGACTCTAGATAGCTCCTCATGTGCCCTCCACTGAGCCTCCTTCATTCAGTTAGTGCCTCCATGTGCCAGTTACACCTACCGCACTCAGTTAGAATTAGTTTGACTGATGGTTGACAGTTACTTGTGCATTGATGAATCCACCGATGATGAGATAGAATTCTAGTTGTGCTTTGATGACACTCCACTGATTTTGGATCTATCCATGCAGGATAATTCGAATCACACCTAGTGTATTCGAATCCTGAGCATTGTATAATTACTGTTTTACTATTCAGATTAATGTAACATGTGTAATTATTCTGCCTCTATCTGAGCTCCTTTGGATCTATGTTCAACTACTCTATTCTTCTTCTATTATTCCTAAATTCTTTCATTGTGAGGTTTACATCATCTCTTGGATCTACTATGAGCATTTTCACACTAAAATGAAACAAGTAATTGAATTGATTGATGAAATTGATGACAACAAACCACTAGACACTTCTTGATACTAGTATGGATCACTTTCAAGGTAAAAAATTTGAGGAATGGCTAACATACGTTTATCGACTTCCCTTGAACATGAACATGACACTAATATGACTTGGGCATCAATTGATACATAAACAAAAACCAATGAAATCCATCAATGCTGGAGACATTGAATGGGGGGATTGTGATGAATGGAAGGATAGCCAATCAATGGAGTAAAGTCATCACCTTGGTACAACTTCCTAAAGTAATACTAAACCCAATAGAAAGAGATTTGAAGCGTAGCATGTTCAAGAGTGACAACCATTAACTACTACCATATTAAAAAAAAAATTACAAAGGTTAATACTTTCCATCTATTTTTTATATTTTATGTTTTGTCTTTTTCATGATTTTATTACCATGGAAAAGATAAAATTATGCTACGATACAATGGAGGAAATGAGTAGTGTAAGGGCATGCAACTACATTCCAAGTGCACGAGGAAGTTTTGTGTAAACCAAACCCAAAAATGGTAGTAGAATAGTTGTAAACACTAAAAACTGGGTCCCCTCTAGTGTTAATGGGTCAAGAAACATAAGTTGTTTTAGGCAAACAACCAGTGGCAAAGGTGACGACAAAAGTCACAAGCAATGTAGAGAGAACAATAATGAAAAAGTATGCAGAGTTGTGTGAGTAAAAAGGTGTAAGCTAATGTAAAATGCCAATAGAAAGCAAAGGTTTGGGTACATTTGCACAAGCCAACAACCTATCATTGTATGTGAAAATGATCAATTTAAGTAAACATGGGTTGGAAACAAGGTGAAGAAATGAATCTGTGCGATCTTGTACATTGTCAACAAAGGCAGTAGAAAAAATATGTTAATTAAAACTATCTATAAGAAATTTAAATGATGTTACCATTGTCATTTTCTACAAAAGGATGAAAACAATTCTATTCTATAGTTGGTTGATGTGAAATTTGGTACAAAATGATTTAATATAGGTGAAAAATGACTTTTTTGGTTATTTCTATTGTAGTAATTTGGTATTTGGATAAAATTGCTTTACCCACATATTTCAACCTTGGAGTGCAGAATATTCAATAGGGGATTTCATGATTCAATTACATGAGGTAGACTATCTCATCCCCCTTTTGAATTCTTATCGTTCAATTTTTAAAATTTGTTGATTTATTAGGATGACAAACCCCATTTGGCTCGCAACTGCACCACCATAGGTTATGCATCGAATAACTATGAGCAGATGGAACCAATCAAAATTATTCCATACAAAAATCACAAGCAACTGTGACTATGTGGTAATAGTTGCGTTTGCCCCCTAAAAATCAACAAATTTCAAGCTATTTTCCACAAAAATTGACCTCAACTTGATTTTCTTTGTTTACAGGGCTATCCACAATTATTGAGTGGAAGGAGAAGGATCACAAGGATGTCAATGTTGATGCAATGAGGCAGTATCCAAGTTTAGATTCCATGTGAGATTGTGGCTTTTTGAAATTTTTCCAGAGCCCAAAAATGCAGAAACAAGGTCATTTACTATAGAGACTATTGGGGTAATGGGACCCTTATGAGTTGTTCTTTTGTATGTGCCATGAGATCCTACACATAGATGTTGAGGGATTCTACTTTTGATGGGTTTGTCTTGTAGGGGGTGCTAGTGACCTTTAAATTGGAGGCAAGGACCCTAGTATGATGACGGTCAAGAAGTATATCATCGCATACTATGAGCAAGGAACTCATATGAGAAGTAACCAAGCACTGAACTAAAAAATTTAAGACTTGACATAGAACACTCTATTATTCACTATCACTTGGGTTTTGGTATCGATAGTGGAGCACCTGAATTCATTGTCACATATGTATTACACTCTAGAGTGCCTCCATATTACTATTTTTGACTACTGCTCAATCATTATGATAACCATGTGGGCCTAATTGACATTATGTAGGATATGGAAACATAAGCCATTCAAGTATGCTTATATATTAAGTGCATTCTTCATGGAGAGGGTGCTAGTGATGCACCCCAAGATTTCCACTTGACAACTTGGGCCAAGAGAGCCCAAGATGCATTAGTGGAGTGATTTCATGACTCACCTAGGTGGCAGGATGCTTATGAGTACCTTTGACCATGATTTTTTTGATTGGTGGTGGAAACAAATTGTCATTATAGACCATTATCCCTACACCAGAACAAAATTTTGGTAGGATGTAGATCTGGAATTGCCACTTGGAGCCTAGTGGTGACCTATTGGTAAGAATCACATCTTTATGTGTAGTTTTCAAAGTGTTTTTGCAAAATTATTTAATTTTTAGGTATTTTTGAAAATAATTTAAAAATGAAACAATTTTTGTCTTTGTAATATGCATCATTACAAACTATATCGTATTTTGTGGGCATAGATGTTCGTCTATTGTGGCCTATGGGGATGCCCCCCAACAATGATAAAGTATGGGATGAGGAGAATTTGGAACTTGGATTCCAGTATGAGGATGTTGTTGAGACCCTGTGCAATGTGCACATGAACTTGGAGGGATTGACTATGGGTATCTTGATGACTAGGATTGAGAAGTCATCCAAGTATCAACAAGTTGGCAATTCAAAAAGCCCCTCTACAATAGAAGATGACAGAATTTGCACTTTCCGTCCTCATGGGAAAGAATATCTTATGGATGTTTCGTCTTCAACATCTTCAAACAAACAGAAGGATGATACCTCGAAAATAAAAGAGGTATATTTGGACAGATTTGTTTCCTAGTCAAAAGATGAGGTAAGTAACAATTATGTTCATTCAGTCGCATCACATACAAACGCTCGTTTAGGTTCTTTTGAAGAACATACTCATGGGATTGGCAAGAAAATTTTGACAAATATGGGCTACAATGGAGGAGGTCTTGGCACTAAAGGCCAAGGTATTGTTCATCCAATTGAGGTTGAAGAACATCCCCGATATCAAAGATTGGGATATCAGGACACAACAACTAACGAAAGCTCTTGGGGAAGTTGTTCTTATTGCCATAAGTGAAAGCATGTTGAGGACCATGGTTGGAATTTGCATCGAGAGTTGAAATCAAAATGGTTTCAAATTCAAGAAGGTAAAAGGAAAATGAATGCGAGTAGTGATTCAAACTCAACAAGCGAGTCACCAAACAACAATTCGATTAAAAAAATTCCAAGGTATGCTTCCAATAACAATTCTAACAACATAATTTTATGTGCTTTCTGTGGAAGAAAGAATCATAACATTGAAGAATGTTGGAAATCTAAATCCTATGGAAAAAGAAAGGGTGCAATACGAAGTAAGCCACAAAAAGGAAATCCTTCTCTCCGTGTAAAGGAGGATGGCCTTGTTCGTCGTCAACAATCATGGAGAATAATTGTACGATATTGGCCAAAACAAGAGAAAGAAGATGCACCAATAGTTCAAGAGGCAATCCAGGATGAGGCCTCTTCATCCAAAGAAGCTGCTGTCAAGAACAAACAAACCAATAGGGAACATTCATTCGAATGGTTGGGTAAGATGTCGTTAGCATTTTTGCAAAATTAAAATAATTTCCAAATTAACATATTCTGCAGCAGAGGATACAAGTGCTATTTATAACAGATAGGTTGACGTTGTCTATGGGCTCTAATGAAGAATATGACAGTGAGATTGAACCGTCCACCAAGAGTACATCATCTTTTGGACGCAAAACTTGCATCATATTTTCCGCCACAACATTGAGGCTGCATTGAGCCTGTTTTTACCCTGTGTTTTCGTGGCTTCAAAAGGGAGATTTATGAGATCCTTTTTGATGAAAGGATGAATTTGTTACTGTCTGTCTACGATCTGTGTGTTGTGATCAGTTATCAGTGAAGTCATTACTACAATTCATATGGACAAGGAACAATGTTCTCATCCTTTTCGCGATGATCGGTTCAGATCATGGAAAACAACACACAGACGATGTTGTATGGAAGACAAAAACCATATACAAGACTCTACTGATGCATGCATGGTATCGCTTCCACAAGTGCAGAGAAAAACTACGACACAGCTGAAGATATTTCATCGGTAATTTCATGCAGAGAAAATATGAGGCATCCCTGTAGTCTGATATTTTGAAGACACCAGTAGAAGGAAATATAGAGGTATCGACATTGCAGTGCTCACCATTCATCGTGCTACCATATTTTCTCTTAATAAACCGTGAATCCACATCTATTTGACCGATCATCGTCAGAAAACAATTCCGTAGTTGTAGTAGATTGAAGCCGTGACTAAACATGGTCAAAATACACATGTTTCCATTGAATTCCAGCCATTATTGAATTCGATCCAGCAGTCAACCATGAGAGAAAAGGAGGAGGGATGAGCTTATAATCTTATTGTTGGTTGCGATTGAAAGGTCATACATTGTGTTTGGAGGTCATGTTTTTAGCACCGAGAATCCTTCTTCCAATTATATTTTATGTAGGTCTTCCAATGCTCAGATTTTGGTGCAGAAAACACAGTGTTGAGATAACACAGATGCTTGAGTTCTCTGAGGTCATCGATGTTCAGGTTGTCAGAGCTGCAGACATTCATAACGCAGTCGTAGATTCGTGCTTCGATATCAGCCACCATTGCAAGTCAATTGAGAGCTTGGGTGTTGGAGAATTCCGGAAGCTTTGGGGCTACCACAGAGCCGATACTTGACTTGGACTATATCGGGGGTTATGGAAACCGATATGTACAGAATTAAGAGAAGATTCGTAGTTTGGAGGTCGAGTTTTTGCACCGGTTGTATGGTGATCTTAGCACCGAGAGCCAATGTATACGGTTGGTGCTTGACCGCTAGACCAAAGCATATTTGACAGTGTTTCCACTATTGCACCGAGTGGTATCTTGATATAGTGCACAGTCCATTGTTGGTTACACAAAACTTAGAATTGAAGTTTGGTTCGGAAAGGGATGGAAAGGGATCGAAACTTCTGCGCCGGACATAGAGCTTACCACTGCGCCAGGAGAAGTGGGGCTTGATAAGGCCAAAGATCTCGAAAAAAAACACCTGAGTGCAGGCCATATGGGTGTTTACATTTGAAGCATTGTTGAGGGGTCTATGCACAAAGCCCGTCTCACCTAATTTCCCATAAGTACTTACCCAAAGTTTGATGTGCACCATGTATTTTGGTTGAATAGATGGTAAGCCATTATATGGTTTATTTACTTTTTATGTGTTGGAAAACCATCAAAAAGTGAGTTTTTACCTTGGGATTAAGCAATTGAAATAACATTCAAAGGGAATTGTTATAATCTATTCTATACCTAGAGTTGCCATATGGATCAATGGTAAAAAGGGGTATTTTGAAATGTTTCTCAATTTCGATGATTGGAATATTATAAAAAGCTTGTTTAAGCCACTTTTAGAAGTTATTGAGTGAAGAGGCATTATTTTTCCTGGGCCTTATTGGCATTCATTGTAAACTTGACAAAAGAGTTTTTATAAACTCTTGGCAAGTATGATATTTCAAAAAATTGTAATCCAGGTGTCTTCAATTACAAGTTTGTAGCGGTTAGCTTCAGGGCATGTGTAAGCTAATGAGGGTCACTTTTGGCGTGTTAGATGCAATAAAAAACTGAAAAATCAAGCATTCTTCAACTAATTTGATTTTTTTGACATTCCTACACAAGATATCTTGCATCGAGTAAAAAAGATGAAACGTAGGAAATTGAGTCACGTTTCCGAATATATAATTTTTAAGTATTGAAAATTTACATAACTATGTCAAATTTCATGTTTTCTAATAATCACTTTTTTTTTTTTGCAAATGATAAGGTATATGTTTTTGTGGGTGCAGCCTTTCAATGCCTAAATGACGGTTTCAGGATACAAAACTTGGTAGACATGTATAGAAACTGTAGCACTAGTGCAGTGCTATTTTTCCAAAATTAAATGTTTAATTTTAATTTTTTTTTAAATTATGTAAGTGATCAAACCTCGAGAACGGTACGTCAAATGTGGGTGCAGCCTTTGAATGTCTTAATGTAGTTATTTTGACTTGGCTTTTTTACAGCATGTAGAGGTCGGTGTCCTCTAGTGCAGCATACAAGTTTTTTTTTTAAATGGTTGTGAAATAAAAAAGTTACGGAATAAACACTAACAGTATTTTTTTGACCAACGGAGTGATGACACAAGAAA